>CAHIKZ030001565.1:0-487122 GCA_903632075.3 Acanthosepion pharaonis
CATTTGCTGCCATGCAGAAGGACTAATAATACATAGCAGTTCAGCACTCTTTTCTTTGTTTCAAAGGAAATTTTCCTGTTTGTTCATACATTGCTTAGCTTTTCAAGGCACCTTTTGCTATTCCAATGTGCCTTTAGATTTTTGCTTGCTCGATTCTGGTATCTCCAAATCATGCTTTACATCTTTGGATGTTCCTTTTATTGGCAATAATATATGTCTTTTTATAATCAATGCTTAGTCCTTTCTTCTCTCTTTCATCTATTACCTTCTATAGGAGTTACTTTTGTGTCTGCTATCAACACAATGTCATCTGCATAGCTTACCATATTTCCCATATGCTAAGATGCGACAAGTGGTTAGACACACCCTATAATTAACTTTGGTATTTTTGGAAAACATTTGATTTAATAGCTTACCATATTAGCAAGTCCAAGATGCTGACTATGGTATCATTTTTTTTCTTTCTGTCGCAACAAATTATTACATTTTGGACCTATTATTAATTATTTGCAGTTATTAATAATTAGATTTTCAATAGTTTAATACAATGTTATACCCATTCACGTCAGAACCAACCTGTACGTATCACCACAAACCACATTTACATCCTACTCCCTGCTGATGTTTCTGGGCTGCATTCAAATATGCAAATGGTGTATTGCTTTTGCATCATCATTTGTAGTATTACAGCAATTAACATCAACTAATTTAGTAAAACTGAACTGAAATTTTATTCACTAATTATTTCATTTTTTTTTTCCTCTCCTCCACCAATAAGAGTAGTTAAGTTCATCTAGTGTCCCAGTCACACTGCTTTCCAGTCTTTTGAAAAGGAGTGGGGGTTTATCCTTTATTCCCTGTTTAGGATTTGGTTTCCAGTTGCTTCTAAAGTTTACCTCAGCTCTATACTTCTGATGCTTTTCCTTTTCTATGCTAATATAACTCCACAAAGTAACCCACTACTTTGAGTTGCTCTTGGGCCTTGTATTGAGTGTTCAATAAATGCAGTACATATTTGCTTTAAATTATTTTCAGAATAGTTCTGGTGAAAAACTTAGTCTCAAGCTGTTTAATAAATGCATCCACTCTACTAACTTAAAATGAAAAGGTAGGATCTCAACGAGGTGTATAGCCTATTATTGTTGCCTAGAGTCATAAAAAGTTTAGTCAGTGTCAGTAAAAAGACAAAGGTACAAAGAGCGATGTCCAGTATAGTGTGATATTTAGCAACTTTGTCAGCCTGACCAATTTGTCACAATAACAAGTAAATTACAACAGTGACCCCCTGTCAAAATGGGGTGAGCTTCATAAATACAACCATGAAAATAAATAATTGTAAAGGATGTATAGAAAGTCTTAAAAAGCAATAAGGTAAAGTTTCAAAAAGTTGTAAGGTTCACTCACCTTAACTCACAGCCATACAAAATATCAATGCCTGGAGGCAAAGAGGAAAAAAAAAAAAAAAAAAAACAACTAAGTAAAAGCAGTTCTTAAGGCAGTCTACTTAACTCGCGATGCCAACAATTGACCAAGAGTGAAACCAATTTGCATGTTTACTTAACAATAATACCAGCCTCATCCAGTTGAGAGGTTGTATTTTTCCTTTAACAATAACAGCATGCAACACAGGAGCATTTTTTGACCAGGGAGTTAAGTTGCCATTTTCTTCTGTACAATAATCCAATAAACAGAATAATGGCTACCAAGATGGAATTACGAAGCATAAATAAAATATAGGCTCCAGAGAGAAATGTCTAAGGTTGAAAGTGAAAAAGAATATATATAGCAAATTGTCATATATGCATATACATGGAAAAAGCTCAAATTCCAGTATACATGCATATGTAAAAGTATATATATATATATATATATATATATATATATATAAGCAGGTATAAATGGGCACTTAAATGTGTACATGTATGCACGAGTATGCAAAAAAAAAAAAATTTTAATGTGTGTGCCTGGGTGAGTATGTATGCACATGTGCTTTATATATATATATATATATATATTATATATATATGAAATTCATAGAGAATACTGTTTCACTGTATCAGCACAGCTTCTCAGTACAACTAGACAACTGAATGCCTCAAACCTGGATCGAAACCCAACAAATTTGTTGTCAGTCAGAGCTTCTACCACTGATCCATCTTTACTCAACAGAACGAATCAGCCAAATCTAGTGTATTGTTTTTACAAACATAAACAAATTTATACCTCTGTTTAACTACATTGAGCAGTTTTGTCTACACCACTCATTAAATAGTTATTTGCTCACCTGTATGGCTGATTGTATCTCTTTATTTAGATCATATATATAATGTGTGTATTTAGGCAGCAATTTTTCATTGTTGCATGTTTCATTAAATAATATAGACAAGTTTTGTCTATTTATTTTAAGTAAGTTCCTTTCATATTGTCTGATAAGCTTAATAACAGTATCATTGAAAGACATCACGATGCTTGACTCTACATTGGAATGATAACTAACACTTTTAGGCATTTAAAACAACATGCCTGGCCACATACACAATTCCGGAAAATCCTTGTTGAAAACAACTATACTTAAACATGAAAACAAAAACTAAAAATTCTTGAAGCTATATACATAAAACAGTTGGCAGCTAACCTGAACAAAATAAACTACGAAATCTCCACAAATATTCTTAAATGCCTATAATTGATAACAGAAGCCATTGGTTTATACCAATGGATTCCTATACTTAATACTTCTCGTTTTCACTCTCGCGTGGTCGTGTGTGTGACGTCACGAGCTGCAATGCGATTTTCACTTCCACGTCTTGTATATACGAGTTTGTTCTTGCTTTGAAATTTTTCATGCAACAAAAACAGACTATCATTATTGTTTTGTCCGTATATTGTTTGATATATTGAAATGTAATTGTTATCTTTGATAATGGCTTAATTAAGCCGAAAGCTTAGATCGGATTTAAACATGTATCAATATGGTGATTTTCTTTCATCTTTCAATGATAAGGTTATTAAGCTTATCAGACAATATGAAAGGAACTTACTTAAAATAAATAGAAAAAAAACTTGTCTATATTGAATAAAACACACATCAATGAATATATATGTACACACACACAATATTAGTGGTTAGAACATTCACTTTCTGACCATGAAACCCCGGATTTGAATCTCACCATTGTCAATTTGTCAGGAAGTCGCCTTCCTGATGTTATCAGAATGGATCAAGGTCGATCCCAGCATGCAGCACCTTTGGAAAGTGACTGAAAACCATACCACAGATTGATCCAAGCCTTGTAAGTGAAATTGGGTAGACGGAACTCTTGAGGACTGTTGATAGCTGTCCTAGCACAAAGCCACAAGACATCGTGAGATTGATCATGCTGGCCTTGTTCAAATTGCTGATCACGCTAGATAACACGCTTTCTCCCAGAAACTGTATCTAACGTCTGCTCAGCATAGTTGCAGCATAAATCACAGGTGGGTTCTGTGGGTGTTGAGCAAACACAAATGTTCCTGAGCGAGCATCTGCAATAAGGAATGGCTAGCTGCCCTAGTAGACAGGTATCCTCGAATACAAATGGCCAGCTATTATATAGTGTGAGAAAAAAGATTCAGGTTACATTAAAAGTGATAAAGATGACTTTCCTTAATGTTTTTTTTTGTTTTCTCAAGAGAGTGTAGATCTAATGAACATAATGTCTGAATGTTAGTAATCAAACAATTTAAAATTTTAATTCTGGTAATTTTTAAGATCCTCGATTATGGAGAGGTGTTAGTTTTCTCATATATTGAAATACTTGTAAAACTCAGCATGGCTATTATAATTCATATTTAACTGGAATTATATTTCGATTAAGTAATTATACTTAGTTTCTTTTATTTATATAAATAATATCCTTCCTTATTCATTTATTTATTTATTTCTTCCACTAAAAAAAAAAAAAAATATTGAAACAACTGAGAATCTTCAAGTTGAAATAATTACAGATTTTAAGTTTTCAATGAATGAAAAAAAAAAAAAAAAAAAAAAAAAAAAATCAAAAAACAACAAAAAACACATTTAAAGAGGAAAAAAAAAGTTTACGAGAGAAAAAAAAAAAAAAAAAAAAAAAAAAAAAAAAAAAAAAAAAAAAAAAGAGAGAAATGGGTAAAAGAAAAAAAAAAGAGAAAATGGGAATAAAAACAAAAGAAAAAATGGGAAAATGAAAGAATCAAAAAAATTTAAAATTAAAAAAATAAATGAAAATGGAAAAGAAAAGCTAAAAAAGTGTGAAAAAATGAAAAAGAAAATTAAACCAAAAAATAAAAAATGCTCATATTTATTGAGCACCCCCCATCCCCAGCTTTATAGGATTAGATATAAAAGACCAAAGTCAGGTATTCAGCCAACCATGGTCAGTCCCTCAGGGCCAAGCAGGAAAATCTCACACCACTTGTTTATTTAGATTCAAGAGAAGAAAGGATTCTGATTTTTCTCTTGAGGATTAGCTTCATGGTTAATATTTGGCCTCGACTGAATCATAATCAGTACTGTATTTACAAAGTCACGTACAATTGTTTATCCACATTTGCATAAATACTTCATTGTGATCTTCGTCTTTGTTAAGTTCCCTTCCGGAATTTAGAGATGATTTATTATTCCAACAGTTGTCTGTACTATTGATCTTAGTGTTTTTGATTTTGCCACTGATTTGAACAGACCGTTCTTTTTCCCTCTTCAGATCTACATTCAGTTCTACAATCCATATGGAAGCACCTTTCTATAATCTTGAGAAATCATTATCATTCCAAGAGTTGTTCTAACTACAGATCTCATTCTTTGTATCACTTCTGACCAATAAACTGAGTGACAGCACTTCATTAGACAACAGAAAAAAAATGTTTTAAGATTAAATTTCAATAGACTTAAGTAATGCCTAAAGATTAAATCCACTTTGGCAGGAAGGGAGACAAGCTACTGCCACTGCTTAGAACACATCCATTAAGCTGAGGTGTAAGAGTTTAATATCTCCAGAAATTTTTTAACCAAGGATGGCGTGTTCAATCCTGGGTTTGAGTCAGTATATTTAACAGTTTCTACCGTAAACTAGGGTAATGGACAGATTTCAAGAATTTTGAAAAAATGACCACCACTGTAATTTTATCAATGAAATTGCTACTTTTGTTCTTTTACTGGTGAGAGTGACCATTTTTTGTAAGTTTAAAGACTTAATTCATTTTCAAAGACTTTCCAAATAAGAAAAGCAGCAAATTTGCATACCATAATTTCTGTGTATAAAAAGTGCTTCTCAAAATGTTGTTGGTGAGAAATCTTTTAAAGCAACTTTATAGGAAAAAAGATAAGTTATTTGAGAAGCTTTGAGGTCAAATAACAAGAAACAGATGTTTTTGAAGGTCAATGATTGTCATGGAACTTGTCAACTAGGGTGGCCAAAGTTTCCCCAAGACAAACAGAATTTTGGGGGTAACTTTGACCACTAAGCTGGAAGCAATTTTTAAAAAGCCTGAGCACAAGCTATTTCCCAGAATGCATTGTTCTGACAAGACTGTACATGTCTTTCCTTTCAAGATCTCAAGGAAGGTCACAGGAAAACTAAAGTGAATGATCTTTCTTGATTTATCCTTTTTGATATCATCAATCAATCATAAGATTTCTTTTCCAAGTAATGTACTTGATGCAATTTATCTTTAGTTTCAACATTTTGGATTAAATTGAAAGAATATGGAAATCCTGTAACAAACGTTGTCAGAAGCCTTATTTTATAGGTGGTCAAAGTGATCAGTTCAGAAACAACTGCAACAAGCATTTATATACATAGGAAAGGTTGCAAACAGCTAGAGTGGACAAAGTTACCTCATTGCCAGGTAACATTGACCACCATGTACAAAACCTTTTTTCTCTTATATTAAACAACCAATTTCCACTATATCTTCACATATGTAAATGTTTAGTTCAAGCACAACTTTTGCCATCACTATTTGCATCAAATATACATCCAGTAAACAGAATTTTCAACTTTTACCCAAAAAATGGAACAAAGTTACCCCAATTTACGGTACCATTTTGAATGTTCATTCTCTGTCCTTCTTCAGGTCTACAATCCATATACAAAATAACAATAGTTGATATATGTTTTCAGGTATTATCACTTTAGACAGTTTTGAATTCCAGCGCTTTAATAATACCAGGAGGTAGCCAACAATATTTTGCCTACCACAATGACAATACCTAATTCTTGATAACAACCAAAATAGTCAAAAGTCCTTG
The DNA here is from genome assembly GCA_903632075.3 of Acanthosepion pharaonis. Taxonomy (NCBI): domain Eukaryota; kingdom Metazoa; phylum Mollusca; class Cephalopoda; order Sepiida; family Sepiidae; genus Acanthosepion; species Acanthosepion pharaonis. The sequence continues at coordinate 6,269 of CAHIKZ030001565.1, forward strand.
AACAGAACATAACATTAATTTTGGACAATTTATTCATAATTTTGATCCTGATGTATGTCTTCTTTCAAAATTGGAAAATATAATGAAAAAATTAAACAAGCAAACTTTGTTGGTTGAATTTAACAAAACTTGTTTGGCGATATATAAGGGGCAAACTGCTCATGACCGAGTACCATAATCCTGTGTATAGAAGAGACAGGTTTTTTCATCCAAAATCATGTACAAAAGTCTTCTGCATTTTTACTTTAGAACTCAATCCCATTTTTTCCAGGAGTCAAAACAGACAAAAATCAAATTGGATTTGTTCACCAGTGATAATATCTATCTAATGATAGATAATATCTATCTATTGGTATGCTACAACAAAGGGAAATAAGTCCCATACCTTTTCTAAATTTCATTGAGTTTAGACATCTACATGAGTTTGGAAATTATTCGAAGATAAAAAAAAAAAAAGTTCTATCAGTTCTATCAACACAACGACAAAGTAGAGTTTGAAGGGTTTGACAAGGAATGGCTTTCCATTCTCAGGTCTCAGATGCCAATAAGCACAGAAAAGTGACCTGGATTCATCACAATCTTTTTCAGGACTACACAAATAATTTGGAAAGGAATTTCTCAGATGGTCAGGAAAAAATTAAAATCAAACAAGCCAGTTGACAGTTATTCAATTTTATTTAGATTTATTTTCTCAGTGTTTTGGCAATTTAGTGGTTTTAGACCCCAAACATCATCATGTTTTCATAATACTTATAAATCAAAAAAATAAACAAAATGTCAGTTTTTTTCATTTTTCTCATCTGTTTTCGCAAGTTTGGACATTTTATTTGTCCTAAAATCAGCTGCATTTTACACATAAAAATAAACTTTTGATTTTTTAACTGCATCTTATACTCACTAGCAATCTCTACACAAAGGATTATGGTATATCTATCTGCTATAGTGTCTATCTAATCCCTACTGTAGATACTGAGGCACATTGGAGGTTTTTAATACCTACAGAGCCAATTTGTGGTTTTTACTGCAACTATACTGCACATCCTTTAGTTACAGCTTTTAGGACAAGATCTGATATGATCAGTAAGAAAAGGCCAGCACACTCAAACCCTCAGTCACAATGACTTGTGACTTCATTCTAGCACACACACTGACAGCTTACAGAGTTTTATCTGCCAAATTTTGCTCATAAAGCTTGGGTCAATCTATGTTGTGGTTTTTCAATTACTTTACAATGGTACCATATGCTGAGATCAAACAAGTAATATCAAGAAATCACTTCCTTGACAAAAGCAGTTGGTCATATGTCAACTCTATATCTAGAAATTCATCTGGATGATGTTCCTGGCCATATCATCAGTGATGTAATCATGAGATCAATAGGGGTTTTGGCTCTCTCAACATCATACCTCTTCAAACAGTTGACCCAGCTGATATGGATAAAATGCCAGCTCATGGCCAGTTAACAAGCTATCCAACATGTCATGAACTATGATAGAAAAAAAAAAATTTATATATATCTATCCCCAGATAAGATGATCACTCACCAGTAATTTATAATCACCTGATGAGATGCATTGATATGCATCAAAAAGCAACCGCAATTGTGTAGCTATTTTGACATGTTTTCAGTGTAATATCCTAAAATAAATTTTATATGCACAGTACTTAGTGGAAAGTGCTCAATATCAGTAATAGAGATAACATTCAGTTGTATGGATACGAGTTTGTGACCCTGGGTTTCCCGTTTTTGTGATCAGAGTTTGTCTGATGATCACAAACTCATATCTATACAACAGAAACATATATATTTTCAGTTTGTATATATATATATATATATATATATATATATATATATATATATATATACACACACACACATACACACATTACAGCATGTAATGTGAGGAAAGACTCAAAACTCTAAAAGCTATTATTATAGAAAATAAAGAGTCCACAATAAATAAAATATCATTCACCACAAAATACAGTATCCAGAAGAGTATTTGATATAATTAAAATTGTTCTATCTATCTACTGACCACTGGTCTACAGCACCCAAAGCAAGAAAAGACTCAAACCATACAAGGTATTATTATACAAAATAAAAAGTCAACAATAAATAAAATATCATTCACCACAGGGTACAGTATCAAGAAAAGCATATGATAGGATTAAAATTGTTCTATCCATCTAAAGACTCCTGCTCTACAGCACCCAATACAAGGAAAATCTCAAACCATGGGAGGTATTATTATACAAAATAAACAGTCCACAATAAATAAAATATCATTCACCACAGGAGAAGATATCTTGAAGTTTATACAACATAATTAATGTGCACACATATTTTATCAGTAATATAATAAAAAAAAAAAATAAAAAAAAAAAAAATTGTTTTTGTTCAGCCTCATTCTCAAAATCCGTTACACATGACATCATGCTAAACAATTTGAAACATCCAGCTTCTCAAAGAATACCAGAACGCAGACAGAAGAATTCTAACTGACAGATTCTACATTGGTTGTTGATAGTGACTGCAAAATTCAAAAAGAATTTAATAAAAATAATATATGAACTTCGGACAATTTATCCATAACTTCAAGCACAAGACTCAACACCTTATCCGGAAATTGGAAACACAAAAAATGAAACAGACAGACCTTGTTACATTTTTTTAATCAAATTTATTATATATATATATATATATATATATATATATATATATATATATATGTATGTGTGTGTGTGTGTGTGTGTGTGTGTAAAAATACTTAGGTAAGCTTTTTAATTTGAGTTTTTGCTATATCTGGACCTTTTTCTTGATTTTCATCTACATATTTAAACATACTGTTCAGTAATGTTTAACCTTTGTAAAATAGAAAAGGTGCCAAAAGGACAGCTTTTCCATTGACACCCTTTGTTACTGTATATACTTTTGACTCCCTCAGCAATGTTTTAGAAAATTTTTAAAATATGTGAACCAAATACAATGTGATATTTATTATTTACCTTTTATAAAGTTTTATTATTTACCATTTCATAAGTAACTATGAAAACATTTCATTTTAGTTGGTTTACATATTTTTATAATCTAGTAAATATAAAATTATTCTTGTAAATAAGCAATCTAATAAATAAATAGTATTTAATATCTTTTTTCTCAAGAATAAAGAAAATGCAGAATTCCACTTTCATATGTTTGGGTTTTATTAAAATAATAATCACTTTTTAAAACACCCAAGGCTATAGAACCCAGTCAATCCCTGCTATTTACCAAAGCTGGGAGAGAAGAAGAACTTGGTCCTCCAATTCCTCAATCAGAGCCATTATCCACTCGTCCATCATATCTCTAGGGATGATAAGATATGTCATGATAAAGTCTATCAGAAAACAAAACATGTGAGTAAAGAAAAGGTTTTCCGTTTGTCTTAGACATATAAGGTTTAGTTTTTTTTCTAGGATAAGGAGTGTTATTTTGTGGAAAATACTCCCAAAAGGAGGTTTCACTGATCACTACAATCTTAACCTCTTCAAGTCTAGGGTCAACCATTATATATCCTACATCTATGTATGCATCTATTGCTCCTACCCTGTATAGACTGTATACACTTATAAAAATTTAATTTAGCAACCCTAAACCTCATAATATAAACCTCTTGCTCCTTTGTCTGTCCTTACAACAACCTCATTTAGTAACCTTCTACTTTGAGTGGTTCTTGAGGCTTGTATTCAGTGAACAATAGTATATAAAAAAAAATTAAGCTATATTGTATTATGCCAATCATTCAAATGAAGAGGTGTGTCTTCGAGAAAACAAAAAAAAAAAAAAAAACAATATCAAAGACTGGCTTTAAATAGGGCTTAAATAACGACACAAAATACCCAACCAGCTCAGCAATAAAGCAGGCCCAGGTTTTTAATGTAGCTTAAATTCTACAAAGACTGCACAAGTGTCTAATGAGATATGTCCAAACAGAAATAGATTTTGGGCTTCAAATGTTCACTAGCAATAAACACATTGGTTTTTACAGCTTGGTTTGTTTGCCTTATTGGAGTGCAGTCCCTGACCAGTAAATTACATTATAGAATCTAAATGAAATGACCAAAACAAAAATCATGTGAAAAAGAAAAATTGTGTGTCAGTTTTAGCAGCAGCAAAACAAACTAATGTACTGAATTGCAAATTGTCATAAACATAACCCAATGCGCACCATAGACACCACCCAAGTTACAAATTATTTTAAGAAAAAAAAAAAAAAAAAAAAGTTGTGGTTATCACTGCCATATAACAAATCAGAGTTATGTGAACCTCTATTTTTTTCCTTTTTTTAACTTGTTATAATTATCATTTATGTTTCAATAATAATAGAAATATTTAATTTGACTAAATTGCATGAGGTTACTTTAAATTTACAATTAATAGTAGATGCAAGTAATGTGTTCTATTCTTATATAAATATATAATAGCCAATTTTCAAACAATTTTTTGAAAAAAATCTCCAAATTTGATAATTGCTGTTTGATTAGAGTGAAAAAGAGTTGGATTCATACTTTCCCCAAGTGTATATATGTGCGTAAATGAATATAAGAAACCTGACTGAAATTGGAACTGGGCTCTCCAATTAACAATTTTGAACCATTACATTACCCCCACATCCAAGCAGTCACCCATCTATGTACTGACCAGGTTTAACATTGCTTAACTTCGGTGAACATGAGAACCACCGTTGAAATACGAGGTGGCCATAAGCAGCGAGTCAAAAAGTCATGACTTGATATAGTTATAAGATAAATTTTGCTTACATTATTTACATGCAAACTATTATCCTCATCTTTTATCACTACATTTTCACTATTTACATGCTATTTTCACAATTTACATGCTATTTTCACTATTTCACTACATTTCATTATTTACATGCAGACTATTATCCTCATCTTTTATCACTACATATTTGTGTTGTCTTCCCTTCTTCAGGTGTGATGATCAATCTAGGTAACCTTCAGGAAATTTCCAACTGAACACTTTATTTAATCTACAGATGTAAACTTCTCATTCCACTGTCCATGTCTAGGAATATCAGGTCTTGTTCTTATTTTTTTTTAATACTACTCAGTTATTGCTCATCTTATTTCTACTGAGTCCAAGTACACACTGCTTGGCCCAGGGATTGAACTCACAATTACTAGGTCACCAAATTCATAAACAAATGCTAACTAGGCCATAGTTAAAAAATGACAAAAAATAGCAACATTTTTATCTGAAATTTTCACTGTATCAGTTTGGCTAATGGGAAAGTGTGGGATTAAGTGCCTTGACAAAGAAGGAAATGCAAGTTTCTTAGACATACATCTAAACAATGTAGATAAATATCGACTACAGGTAATATAAGTTTTCTAAATATATACATGTCTATAGCAGTAGTAGCATTAAAAGCAACTAGAGATTATCTGAAATTTCTTGGATATATAATGAGGAAAAAGGGCTTGAAGAATTTAATACTCACAGGACTTTTTCAAGTGTACAAGAAACAGGGGAAAGCAGTGGGCTGCCTACTTGATGTAGAAGATAGAAAGTCAGACAAAGTAAAAAAATTAATAAAAATAAATAAAAAAAAGCTGTTATTCACTTTTGCAACCTTGACATGGTACAAACATCTTACTTCAATGATAGACATAACGATTCATGTACATGGACTCCCTCAAGGTGGAGTAATGGTTAGTGTTCATCCTATTAGCCATTTCCTTATAAGGAAACATTTGGCATTCATTGACCAAACAGCCAGTATTACTGTCTGTTGAAATTTATAAAAACTTCCTCTTAAAATAATTTTTCAGAAAAATAAGTTTCTCAAGTCCAGTAGCTGTTATCACTCTTTCCAGTATTGATGGAGGTTTCCTTCCTAATCTTTTATTTGAAGTAGTGTGTAACATCATGGAATCAACATTATTTGATTATGTGATTATAATCTTCAAGTTATCAATGATATCCATTTAAGTTGTTGAAAGTTGTTTCAAGTGAAAAAGTTGTAAACTTTTTATTTGGTTTAGTTCTTTTTTTTTGATTCCTGTCTACCACAATGTTCAAATGGTAAATTGTTAAGACCAAGATCTACTGCATTTGCACTCAAAGCCATTTTTAACCATTGATTTTAGAAAGCAGTTTTATACAACTGACAGTTTAGATATTTCTGATAGGGTTTGGCAACAAGCATGATATCCATATGAAAGTCTTGATCTGACCAAATATTTAAGAATGTTTTCAAGTTTTCAGGTTAATGTTTGGGTTTTTGTAGCATTTGTGATGTTGGGTGAAAACTATCCCTAGCACAGCCTATTCTATGTTCAATTTCTTTATCTCTCTATACTAAATTTGTTATAACTGATTATAAATTAAAAGGTATTTGTTAGTATTTACTAAAACTACATCTGAATTTTTATGATGGATTCAGGATATGTGCCATCACTGCTTTCATTCCAATTGTAAATTATTTTTCTCTTCATTTTGAAAAATTTAAACAGAGTAAAATTTCTTGGAAGACAAATAGAGAATGTTGACATTTTTCTCAAGATCATTTTCATCCCAACACTTGAAATATATATGATATAATTTTATTGCCTTTTCATCAACATCTCTTTGTTTTTTTAAAACGTAGATTAATTTTAATTCATTTAAAGAAATTGGTATGGAATATTTAAATAATTAAATTATTTTTTTTAATGCACATTCATTTTTTTTTTTTTAAAGACAAGGTTCATCCTTATTATTGATGTGATTTAAGGTATAGTTTTACAAAAAAAGTGGTTATGGGAATTGTTTGATTGGTTAGAAAACCACTGGAACACAGATTCCAAGAGAAAATCATAGGGCAGCTCCTGCCCTAATTTGAAGGAAAACCAATTTTAGGCCTAGCAAATGATTAAAAGATGTTATTAATTTCCTAATGTCAACAGTTCCCCACTAATTCCATTGCTAATGAAATGATTAAAAAAAAAAAAAAAAAAGAAAATTATTTTATAAAAAAAATTTTCAACATAAAAAAAAATTTGTTAAGATAAAAATTTAAGGGTAAATCTTTCAGATAGAAAATTTGAAAAAAAAAAGCTTACCAATAAAAAATTTGTTTGAAGCTGACAGAAATATGAGGCTTTGGGATTCGTCTTAGACATTGAAAGCTTCTTGTATAATTTGAAAAAAAATCTTGTATGCTTTTTATCTGGGATAAAAATAAAAAAAATAGATTCCTACCAACAAAAATTTGTTAAAAATATCAATCATAAAGATAGGTGTATAAAAAATAGGAATAAATAACATCAATATCTTTAAAAAGATTTTTTTACAAAAAAAAATTTTGTCAGAAAATTAAATGCATTATAATAATATATATATTTTATTCAAAAAAAATTTTTTGAATTTGTATTTCTGAGAAATTGATCATTTAAATGTAATAAAAAATAACAAAGACAATGGAAAATAAATCCAATTTTCTATAATAAATAATAAATATATATATATATATATATAGAAAGAAAAAAAAATGCAAAAGTCAGTAAGAAATCTGTAAGTAAAAATTAAAAACCAAAGAAAATAATAGTGGTATCAATGGGATTCAATAGAAAATTTATTTTTTTTCTTTTTGAAATAATAAAAAGACAATTTTATTTTTAAACAAAAATAGTTTTGTAGGAAAAAAGTTTGAAAAGAAAGTTTCAGTATGATTATTTGAGGGATTGAGATGAATTTATTATTGAAATGTTTTATAATGATAGAATATGAAACATTCTGTATAAAAGTGTTTTTTTTTCATTATTGAATAACTATAAGATTTTCCATTTCATATACATTTTATGAATATATATATATGACACACACAATGGAAAATAAGAAAAACAGCATCCATCTTGATTGTTTTCGTTAGAAAGACCAACAGAAACTGCTAAAAAAAACAATGTTTCTGTAGAACATAAAGCACAAAATGCATAACCTGAAAACAAATTTTATTGTGTTACATTTAAAAAATGAGATTTTAAAAATTTTATTTAAAAAAAAACATGACAAAAAATGTAAACCTATGCTCTACATATAAATATACAACACAGATAATGTAACATACTTTTGACAAAGTCAATATATTAACCTAAAGAGACAAAGACAACCAATAAAAAAATGAAAAACTAAACAAATTAATGGAAAACCATGATTGCAAACCCCAAATAACAAAGTAAATTTTTAATAAACATTAACACTTAAAAATAAATACAAAATATCCAAAGTAATCAAGTAAGGAGTTAAACAACACCATACAATAGATTAAAAAAAACAAACACGCAGAAAAAAATGATAAAAATCAGTTTTTTTATTTTAATTACAACCAATTTTTAATGTAACAATTATTTTAAAGCAATTTTGCTTTTGAAATAAAAACTTTTTACCCATAATGAAAGCCATTATTAATTTAATATAAAAATAAATTTTATGTTTACACATAAATTGAAGATTGCAATTTAACAAAAAAGACTGTCACAACCAACAAGCTCAGAGTCCATTTTGTAAAGTTTTTTAGCCATAAAAACAAGGAATTTAAAAAATTATATTATTATTATATATTATCACATTTTTTTTTAAAAAAATTAATGTTCACCCAAAAAGAAAAAAAGAGATGTCAAAGTAGAAAAATTTTAAATGCTCTTTAAGAACAAGAAATGAATTTTTTTATAAAAAGGAAAAAAGATAATAGTTAATCTAGAAATGAAGAGGTCAAGATTTAATTAGTGAATAAAACAGGAAGAGTAAACAGAGATATTGAGAATTGAAGTGATGTTAGAAAAAAACATAAACCCAATAAATAAATCAGGAAACAAAGAAGTCAAATCCTTTTCAAAAGTTTACCCAATGCAGTTTGAATGAGGCAATAGAAATTATATATCCTATTAGAGAATACAGATTTATTTTTAAAAATTACAAGAAATCTAGATATATAGTAAAGAATGAAAAATTGAAAAATATGTTAAAAACAAAGTCAAAATAATTAAAAGCAGACACCAATCTAAAACTTTGAAACACATTAACCATAAAAAATTCAAAGTATTTAATGAATACAGGGGAAATTAAAATGAAAAAAAAAAAAAAAAAAATGTATGTATAAAGAATATGTAGATATAAAAATGTTTTTAAAATAAATTGTCTGATTTTGTTTAAAAAGCCATATATTTATATATATATAATATATATATATATATATATATATATATATATAAACATACGAAAATTAGTTAAATATACATTTACAATGCAATCATGGTTACATATATATAATAAATATATATATATATATATATATATATATATATATATATATATATATTTATTCTGAATAAAAAATTAATTAAAGAGGATAGAATCCAGGTAGAACCTTCAATGTCCAGGACAAAGTAAGGATATAATATTTGGCTTAAAACACTAATATTTTTTGGTCATAATTTATTCCATTGAAGATAAATTGATCCAATTCATCAGAAATACAATAAAAAAAAAGAAAATCAGAAAAAACAACTCCAATATGTAAAAAAATAAAATTTAGTGAAAGTCATGTAATTGGTGTGAATTCTATTGTAATGTTTTTAAATGAAAGCTTATAGAGAGGGGAAAGAAGAGAAGAAAGAAGAAAATAAAAGGTTTAAAGATGAAGGGGGATTAAAAAAACAGAGAGAAGTTTTAAAGAGGGGAGTCAAAGAACATTAAAAATGAGAGAAATATGAATGTTCTCAGATGTCTAATACATTAAAGATGTAACATTTAATTTGATACATTTTGTCATCTTTTACATATACATAATTTATATAATATTAAATTAAAGAACAGATGATATAAGAGGAAAAAAAAAAAAAAATTTGGGGGGAGAGAGATGGCCTGGGGGATTAAAACAAAAGGGCATTTATAAAAAGGGCCAAATGTAATTAAGAAAATTTGACAAAAGTAATATCGACTACAGGTTACAAATCAAATATAAACATATAAAAAAATAAATATAATGATTATCTAATAGCAAGGACCTATATTCTATGTTATAAAAACATGTTATACACACATACACAACAACATAATTTATATTTAAAATTCACATATATACACATGTGAGATATATAAATATATATATATATATATATATTTCAAACTTTGGAATATAAAGTCTGATGATCTGCAGTCCTTTAAAAGGGCTGTGGTGAAATAATTTATTACATGGAACCTTAAAGTATCTTTTTTTAATTTAAATTATTTGCTCTGGATTTTATCCTTTTGGGTTTACAAATGGATTACCTAGTTTTTATAAACTATATATATATATATATATACACACACACACACACAAATATAATACACACACATACATACATACACATTGCTATCCTACATATATATACATTGGCACATATATATACATTGAACATACATAAAACTTCTGTTTTTTAACCTCACCCCTTCATTTTTAGACCTTCCTGTTCTTTCTCATCTGTTACCCTCCCTATATATTGCTTTGTATTTAAATTTTAACATTCATATATTGTTTCACATACATACACTCACTAAATTTTTTTTTTGAATTTGGAGTTGTTTTTTTCTGTTCTGTTTTTTTTTTGAATTTGTAGGTCTGATGAATTGGATCGTATTTACAATTCCAATGGATAAATTATGACCATGGAATATTAGTGTTTAAACCTTTTTATTTTTTATATATATATATATATATATATATATATATATATATATATATATACACACACATACATAAATACACGTGTGTGTGTGTGTGTGTGTAATAGAGAGAGATAACATAAACGTTTTTTTTTATGATGTGGATTTTTTTTAAAATATATATATCATACTTTATTTTCCATATTTTGCAAAATAAAATATAGTAAAAAATTCACATCATAACACAAAACATTTGCAAATTGAAATTTTTAAAATATTCACTTTTCTCTCATTGGAACAATTATAACCTCTCCCACTTTTTTTTTTTTTTTAATACATTTCTTACCCACCTTCACACTTATTTTATGAAATTTCAAGAAATGAATTTTTATACCACCTAATGTTTATATTAGTTATAAACTGAACTTCTTGGAGAATTTAAATCAATTTTTCCTTATAAAACAGGACCCTCAGTTACCAAACATCTACTCTGATTCATAAAATTAAAAAAAAAATGTAATAAAACAGACATTATTTAATTAGAAAAACTTAATTGCTTTTATGAATAAGATATTATGGACACTATTGTCTTAAGAAAAAATATTTTTCAATGAATAATGAATTTTTAAAAGAATTGTTTCTATTTTGTTTTTTTTTAATTTTATTTAGAATAATTTATAAACTTTTAACTCTTAAAATTCTGTATTAATTTGTACAGATTAGGTGATAATATTGCTATTAAGTAAAAACTATATCTACTAATCATAGATGGAAAAGATAATTCAGCAATCACCAAGATTTTAAAAAGAATTTTGATTTTTTTTTTTGTTTGTGTATGAACTTACTTTTTCTAAGCACGGGTGACCATACATAACATTATCAGAAGATAAGATTGATAACTGTAGTAAATTTAAAGCCGAAGTACCTAAAATTCAATAAAACATTCGATTACAGAGAATATTTTCATAAATTTTGAAGATTACTGGATAGTTAAAATTATATAAAAAGGTGCTCATGTTATTCCTCAAGTAATTTTTTACAGATATGTTCACAGTAGAAAAAAATTAGATAAACTTCTGGCTGTCAACATCTTAAGTAAACACCTACCTGTGTAAAAAAAATGATTTCTGTGATATCTTAAACTAAACAGTAAGTAATCGTAATTCTTTCAAATCGGATTAAACTTTAAATCAGTTAAATATTCCTCAAATAAATTTTCAGTAAAGTATTTTATTTTTGAAAGATTTTTAACAAAGAAAGAGTGACAACAGATAACTAAAAATGGCAATAAAATTATCCATTAAAAAAAAAAAAAAAAATCCTTCCAGTCAATTTAAATTAGTTTCGAAATACAGCAAAGAAATATTTTGCTAATTTTTTTTATATCACGTGACCTTGGATCAAAAGGGGAACCACGTGTTCTGAAAACAGTTTTTTGGGGTTTTTTGGGCAAAATAACCTGAATGAGGCCCAACCCTCTCCAGGTCAGTTTCTGAATTCAGTGTTTTTCCTTAAATTTTAATTTTGGTTTTATTTAATTTATAGAACCCAGTCTGTCCTGTCTATTTATCATATTTATATTTTTTTTTTTTATCGTTTTTGCTTATTGGAAATATTAAATTTTATCTATTAGCTTGAAATTAAAACTAAAATAAAAAGTAAATGGTAGCAGCGTTTCTTTGGAGGCAATCCCCAAGCACATGTAATGTTAGAAGTGAAAGTAATGAATGACTTATTCGGATTCCTCATCAAATAGAAATTTCCGGAAAACTGGTTAAGAGCGATAACACTGAACTGTTTTTGTTTAAATAAAAAAAAAAAAGAAAAAAAAACGTGTTTTAGTTAAGTAAGACAAAGATTTTAAATTTCAACCGAAAACAGTACTGGCTGCTCGATCAATGAATGCCAAAAACGGCTAATTCTAATTAGTAATTAATTTACGTCGGAGATTAGTTTAAAAAAAGTTAAACTTAAAATTTATCTGTTACTACTTTCCTAACTTAAAAATAGCAAATATTGTAACATACATTATGCAAACAAAAAAAATATGCAGGTCTGTAGTGAATAAAACACTGGAAATTTTTATGTTAAAGATTCCTTTCTCTTTTTAGTTTTTTTAGACGGGGTTGTCTCAGTCAATCTGGATATGTGGCCAGCATTTGGCCATAATGTTTGTTGACCAACTACAACAAAGTTCTCTAAGCTAACCACTGCTGCTGGTCAAGCAACCATTATCGATTCTGTTGTATATCTTTATTGAAAAACACGACACTTGTCTTGAAAAAAATTCATAATAGTTTTGATTTTAAAACAGTGGTGTGCTTTAAAATTTATGTACAAAAAAGATCTGGCTAAAACAAGAGTTGTAGCAATGGCTTTTAATTTCCACAATGAACATGTCATAAAACAATATAGTTCCTGTTTCAATTCATCCATAGAAAAGAGAGTATATTTTATCAAGTGAGTCTGAGAAGCATTAATTTTCCATGGGAGAATACATGGCAACTTCTTTAAACTAAAATTAAAAAAAAAAAAAAAAAAAAATCTCGTTTTTTTTTTCTTTTTTTTTTTTGAAAAAAAGCGGAAAAGGCTGCAAAGTTGCATTTTCTGGCATTACGACTAGAAATATATTTTTATTATTAAAGCACTCCAAACAATGTAAAAAATGTTGTAAGTAAAGTTTAATTGAATCCATTTTCTTTGATAAAAAAAGGGGATTTAAATTAAATAAATAAAATCCCTCATCTAAAAAAACAAAAGATATGCATATACCACGTGAAATTTTATATTAAATTTTAAATAACAAATACTTTAACTTAAGTTATATCGCTATCACAGTCCACATAACGAATTAAAAAAAAAAAAAAAAATTGAAGAAATTACAATTACATCGTATTTGTTATGATGACAAGCACACACTGTTGCCCACCTAATTTCATAAAATTTAATATTAAAAAAAAAAAAATTTAACATTTGTGGAATGGTAGAAGTAAAATACGAAAAAGAAAATGATAAGGATCGCAGGGCCTACAACCCCACTCCCCAAAAATGTATTCACCTATCTAAAAAAGTAAAAAAACAAAGGGAACAAAGCTTATTTACTTTAGGAACTTTTATTTACCGAACCCGGCAAAAACTCGAACAACGAGAATTAATTAAGCTCAGTAGACGGAGACCTTCAAAATTAAAAGTATTAAAAATAAATTCTAATAAATAAAATAGTCATTCAAACTTAGTCTCTTTTGAGTTCAAACTTTTTGAAATGCAAGAACAAGAAAATTTAAATCTTTTTAAAAATTCATAACTAGCTACAGAGCGATATACGAACGTAAAAAATAAAAACGAAATCATGCAATTACTTTTTTGTTTTCCTTTAGCTTTGATGCGAAGAAAAACAAATCATAATAGCGAACTAGAAACTATATTTTTGAATTCAAGTCAAGAGAAAAGATCAATGAGATGTTGTAGTTTTCATTTATTTAACAATAACATTCAAGTATTTAGAGGCCAAAACCACTTGTTCAACGATTTCATACAAAAAGTGCCAAATAAAATTGAACTTGAATCGTCAAATTGGCATGTGCCATTCATTTACGCAATTAAATTTCACATAAAAAAAGTGTACAAAAAAGAAAAAAAAAGAAAAAAAAAAAGGATTAATACTGCGAAATTACCCGATGCCAGTTATTTTTAATAGCATTTTAAAATATCAAGGTCGCATAAAAAGACGATAAGAAGAAATAAATAAATGAAGATAAATACTAATTTTGTTTATTTTTCTTAGGGGAGATGAAATCGACGATGATTATTATATAAATCAAATTAAGATCTGCACTAAATTTAGGTTTGTGTTTTTGTTAATATTGTGAAAATGATTTTAAAAAAATATCTACTAAAAAAATGCGTCATTTTAAATATTTTTCCAACCACCTGCACTTAAAAAGAAAGAAATTATCACGCAACATTAACATTTGTGGATTTAACAGTGTAAATAAGACTTTAATTTGTTATCAGTGCTAAATTTGCTGAGAAGACATTCTGACTTCATGCATCATTTGCCTAAAGAAATAATTGATTGTTTTGGTTGTTTTTGAACGGAGAAAATAAAAAAACGCGCGGTTTTTAAGGGGAAAATATAAAAGAAAATTGGAAAAAAAAAAGGAAATGACAAGGGAGATAACTCGCAAATAAAGGTTCACTTGTCGCCATGCCATGCTAATGCTTCTTCTAATTACACAAATTAAATTCTTATATTTTGTACACGATACGTATTTCCGAAATAAAAAAAAATGAAAACTATTTTGCATTTATCTAATATAGTAAACATACCAGGCAACATTTGGTACAAACAAGTAATATTTTTAAATATGACAAATAAATACCTATGTCGAAGGTTGAAGCAATGTTGTTTCAGATACGTATTTTTAAATTTTAACATAACAATAACTTTTTAGTTGCTAGTAATAAAACCATCACCATAAAATAAATGCCTATATTTGACGCAAAGTGACTAGCTACCAAAGTTTCTGTTGTTCTCTACACCAGTGTACAGATTTACTGAGAAGAAACATTTTTAACTTTTTTTTTTTTTTACTAACTACTCCAAAACTCACCGATCTACAGGCTTTTTTTCCCAGGCGTAGAATATTTTGGTTCGATCCAAATTTTTTTCTCAGAGAAAAACAGTTCTCAAGTTTGTTTGTTTTTTTTTTCCTTTTAAAATTGAAGTCGATCTTTTATTATGACTTATTATCACCAAAGACTTTTACAATCTATCCTTTTCTAAAGAGAGGACTACCCCCGACGACACGTGCACATCGTGCTACTATGGATGGACAGAAACGCCATAAAATTATTTGCAGTGTTAAGCAAATTATTTACCCAACTTTAACCAAAAACAGAGAGCGATGTTAAAGACTGAAAGGAAGAATGGTTTACGCCAATTTTCAAAGCGATGAAGACCTGTCTGCTTTGGAAATTAATATTTGAACTTGAACAATGACTTGTTTTTAGCACTATTTGAAAGTACAGAATTATCTCGGTTGTAAAAAAAAATGGTAGGAAAAAGTCATCATTTCCATTTTTGTGGATAAGAAAATGTCAGAGAAAATAAATATTTTAAATTTAAGAGAAAATATATTTTTTTAATAAAATAGTAGTTTAATTAATTTTATTTTATTTTTACAACCAAGAAGAAATAAGTAACACTTAATTAAAATTTGTTAAAAAATTTTTTAACAAAAATAAAAAATAAAAATATTATTGCCAAAAATAAAATTTTATTTTAAAAAGTAACTGGTTTATTTAATTTATTTACTAGGTAGATGTTTATTTAGATACGTTTTTTATATGACTTAATTAATAATTGTTTTATTAAAAAATATTACCTATTTTAAAATTACTTGTTTTCCTACCATATGACGTTTCGTTAAAAACCTTATCGCAGCCATGAAGCCAGTTACGGACACATGAAAATTATGATATTTGTTTTTACCCTCAATCATATCGAAATACGGCCTTTTAAATGATATGAAATTTGAGTGAAATAAATTTTGTTAAAAATGCACATAAATAAATTAATGTTACTAAATAAGGATGACTAGTAGTTTAGTAGTAAAATAAAAATAACTACAGAAGATTGAAATGAAGAGGCTAAAAAAAGTGTGAGTTGAGAGTGGGAAATTCCAAATTGGGTGGTATCGTGCACTCGGGAGTGAGATGTCGGTTGAAAGATCCAAGGGATGCCACTGGTACATAGGGTACATAGATGAAAAACTTATTTAGGGTGAAAATCATATAAAGGATAAAAGATGAACAGGGGTTCAAAAAGACAGAAGATGGCGATTGACACTGAATTTAATTTTTTTAAGATTGTAGTGAAGCAAGGAAACAGAAGGAAGTTCCACAGGCTGAAAGTGTGAGAAAAGAAACTGTTGGAGTAGAAGTGGCAGTTCAAGAACTCTGGAGAACATTTTGAACTCTTGATATTAGGTGACTAATAGGGCAATAATTAGAGGGGTCAGAAGGTTCTCCAGAGTTCTTATAAACAAGAACTACAGAGGCGGACTTCAAATAAGCAGAAAGCAATGAGGCAATACTTGTAGAGTTTGGAGAAAACTGGAGCCAGCTTGGGAACACATTTCTTTCGGATGACAGCTGGGATCCCATCACCTCCACTTGCCTTATGGGAGTTTAATTTATAAATAATCTCCAAGATCAGTGACAGGGTTATGTGCATATCACTCAGTAGAGTCTCTGTTCTAAGGGGGAAATCAGGTGTGGGCACTCCAAATGAGTTGAGTGTTGAGTTGGAAGAGAATTTCTGAGCAAAGCATTTGCCTTGGGGCCTTGGACTAAGGATGTCGCCATCATTCTTCTTTTTTTTATCGAAGAAAGGTGAACAGCTAAGACAATGAGGGGTCAAAGGCAAAGGTTTAAGAAACAATAATGATTAGATTTCATCCAAAATACAAAGTTGTACACTGGAGAAATATAATTTGTATTGGTGTTGGTCCGGTATGACTATTTTTTTTTTTCAAGTTTAGTTGATTTGATTCGTGTCGATGAAATGAATGTAGAGTTGGTCGTCGGGTAGCTGGTCGACTGCCAGATGGGAGAATTTCAACAACAACAGCAGGTTGATAGATGTCGCATAAAAGATTCGTTTGTATTTTTTAGGATGAGTCCCTAAACAAGGCTGAGTCAGTATAGTGATACGACTTCACAGGGCGGAACAACCACGTGGTGGGACAACCACGAGGTGGGATGTGGCGTGTAATAACTTAGCAAGATTTGAGTCTCTAAACAGGGCCGGCAATAAAAGGCGATTTGACTTCACAGGGTAGATCAACCACGGAGACAGGATCATGCCAAAAAGTATTCTCTCAACAAAGCACTGGAAGATCACAAAGGTAGAATACTACACTTTGATCCAGGCCCCAGACCGATCAGCTCGGATTTGGACAAAAAAGGGGCTAACAATATGTTTGAATGATTTGTTCAACATACTCTGGCTAGAGGGTAGAAAAACCATAGATATAAAAAACTCCCCATGTTGTTCGATGTTTGGAAATTATTGCCTAATCCGATGCTCATGCGAGGCACGGTTTTGGAATCCACCATATTGGCCAGTCGTCCAGTTTCTCACCTGCTGCTGGACTTAAATCTGCAAGATCAGGGGTTTTCTGAAGGTCAAGGTCGTTTTTCTAAGGAGCGGCTAATGGCACTTTTGACACATTCAGAAATATCTGCTGTAGATGAAAGGACTTTGAATTGATTGACTAGAAAGGATTGATAAACTTCTTGTTGAGCACACACTTGCAGAGCCACCAATAATCTCTAGAACCAAACTTCCTAGGGGAAATATATTGATTCCTTCTATCATCAAAAAGTAACTTTGCTTCTTTGAGGACATGCTTGTGCTTGTTATGTGCAGAGACAAAGAAACATCTGTTGCAATCAGATGTGTCACTCTGGTACAGTTAGAAGAAGTGATTCCTGTGGGCTATAGTGGCTGAACATGCAGGTGAAAACCAAGGAGATGAATGAGGTTTAACTTGGTATTTCCTTTCTGGAATGAAAGCATCAATGCCAGCTTCCACCAAGGTGGAGACCTCAGATGCACATTTATGAACAGGATGATTAAAAACCTCATTCCAAGGGACATCACAAAGGAAATCCCATTCTACTCATTGATAACAGAAACATATTCTGTTGGTAGGTGGTTCTTTGCTGGTAGGGGAGCAGAAAGAGATGTTTACAGACACTACTGCTTGATCAGAGTTGCCAAGAGGGCAGAGCTGCATAGTACGACATGAGTCTGGGATATAGGTAAAAAAGAGATCTAGAAGAGAAGCGTGTCTGTCACAGGGTTACTGGGTAAATGTGTAGGGAAGTCCATAACTTGTGTGAAAGCTTGAGTGATTGAAAAGTTAAGGATTTGAATGCCAGCATGGTCAGTGACAGAATGTTTAAGCCACCTGATATAGTGGGCATTAAAGTCACCAAACAATTACAAATGGTTAGAAAAAATGTATGGTAGGGGATGACATTCTTCTTCTTCTTCTATGTGAATATGTCTTTTCAGGATTTAGGTGATCATGGCTCTCCACAATTTCCTGTCCTTTGTAGCTCTCAATAAATTTTCTCTTTTTGTCATCTCTCCTAAACCTTGTTCTGTCATCCATTTACTCATGTTCACTAAGTAGGTTATGCATTGTTTTCTTCTGTCCATCTTGCCTTCAATGTGTCATGTGGGTATCAGATTTTCCAAGCCCTCCTTCATCATTCCTAGAAATTTCAATTCTCTCTTCCTAATGTTAAGTGTAAATTTCCTTTTTGTTTCCATTTCCTCTAAAACTTTGCCGTTGCTCACATATTCAGTTCCTGGAATTTTCCCCATCCTTCTGTAGAACCACATTTCTGTGGTTTAAATCTCTTTTTCATCTGTGAGGAAACTGTCCAGCATTCACTGCTATATAAGAGAACAGATATCATGTAACACTTCGGTACTCTTTTCATTGTTTATAATGAAGTTTTACTGTTTCTTAATACTTTGCTTAGCTTTTGGAAGGCATTTTTTTTGCTATGCCAATGAGTCTTTGGATTCAGTGTCACATTTTCTGTCCTCTATTAAAACACTTTCCAGATATTTAAATTTTGTACTTTGTTTGATTTCAATATCTCCAATTTGTAATTTGCATGTTGGGCTCTTCTTTTTGCTAACAACCATGCATTCTATCTTCTTTTAATTAATGTTTAGTCCTTTCTCTTTCTTTCCTTTACTACATTCTGTAGGATTTTTGTAGTTTTTCCTTTCTGTGTCTGCTATCAACACTGTGTCATCTGCATATCTAATGTTGTTAAGATTGTGGCCACCAATAATGAATTCTGGTAGGACTTTTAATTCTCTCAGAATTGCCTTTTTTTATAGGTTGAATAAGTCTGGTGAGAAGACACATCCTTGTCTTACACCCTTTTCTATTTATGTATATCTACTGAACTTCTTTTCTATCCACATGCACAAAGTTTGCTGCCAGTATAGGTTCTGGATTATTCTAATGTCTTTTCCAAATATTTCAAAGTTACCTAGCAGTTCCAACAGTTCTTTGTGATGTTTGTCCTGCACAGTGAACTACTGCAGAGGTCAAAGAGCTCCAGGGCAACATGCATTTTTTGCAGCAGTTAGTGTAACACTAGAGAAAATGGCTCACCTCCAGGATGAAAACGGATTCAAACATGTCCCACATGTAAACTGTACCAAAAGGAAAAATGGTGGCTTTGCAGGTCGCACATTTAAAACAGATAGATCCTGGAGTGAGATAATCTCTCATAAGATCATTTTTTCAGTGGAGTGTTTAACTAAAGGAAACAGATTGCAGGAATTGATTACAAACGAGAAGAAACTAAAATTTTCCAAACTTTTCACTACAGTTATGATGATCAACTACATCTGGCAGCAAGGTGTCTGATCAGGAGACTGGAGATTTTGAGGAGAGTGAAACCATCTCTTAATTGCTGTTGTTCTCAGGTCCACCCTGAACAGGTGTGGTAGCACCTGTTAGGGTCCCAGCTATGGGAAAATAGTGAACCCCCAAATGAATCAAAACATGAAAATATAAAAAATACATTAGAAAAAAATAGCAATACATTTTCATAGTAAAAATAAAAGTTTATCAGCAATACATTATTTGAAAAACATTACCAACAATACATTTTTTTTTTTTTTAAATTACCACCAAAGCTCACAAGAGAAGACAATTTTGGTGTTAAATGACTCATGAGGAGTTAATATGCCATTAAACAAACAAACAAACCAAACCATCTTTGTGATGTACTTTATCAAACACATTATCAAAATCTATAAAACACATCATTCTATATTTGTATTAGTCTTTCTGATATTACTCTGACCATAAATATCACAAAAACTCAAGGGTGTTACTATACTATGATATCTACTATCTATTTTCTACTAGGGTATGATATTTACCAAGTGTTGGAAGTATGAAATATGTTAATTAGGGATTATGTTTAGGATTTGGGTAAAAGGCAGTGAACTGGTTATGTATTAAAAATCGTTAACAATTTTTCATACAAAAAAATAAAAAATCATCAAATAGTGATTTTAATGTTTGTAAACTGATTTGATGTCATTTAAAAAAAAACAATAAACAGGTCATCGTTTTTATTGAGCATTTTCCAGCAATAATGAGTGCATTGTCATTTATGGGTAGGTCGTAAATGTCTTGGTAGATATCATACTATAGTAGCACCAAATCAAATAATATTTTTTCTTTACTTTTACAAAATCTAAGTCATTTAGGCTGAAGGAACACATTGTATGCATTACAAAGAATACAATTAACGTGTGATTTTTACTTTTTCGTTGTTTTTGAAGTTAAAAACTCCAAACATTTGTTTGATTCTTGCTGAAATAATCTGGACAGGATCAAACAGCTAGTTTGATCCTGTCCAGATTACACATAACCAGTTCACTGCCTTTTACCCAAACCCTAAACATAATCCCTAATCTCCAGCTTGTGGGAGAGAGGTTGGAGGGTGAAAAATAATTTGTCACCCACAAGAACTCAGATTCGCTTTTGAACTCAAGAAGAGAAAGTGAGGACTGGGTAACACCCACCCAAATATGACAACAGCACCCCATCTGGCTCTTATAAAGGTACTTACTGGAGCAATGCAGGGAGCCAATCATTTTACCTGCATCTTTAATACATATCATATGAGTTCTACTTGATGCCAGGTGTGAGTTTGCAGCCCAATATTCTCTCAAGGCATGGTACCTCCTTGAAGTGATAGTGATGGAATGTAACTAGTTTGGTTTTTCGAGGCATTTAATGTAACCAGCCAATTTTTTCCTCACTGGGAAGTTAGTGCTGGATCAGAAAAGAAGTCAGCTGTCAGTGTCTGATTGTTAAAAGAATGTAGCTTGTTTGAACATTTTCCATGGAAATAATAATAGAGTAGTGAGAGGCTTGCAATTTTTCATTTATGGGAAAGAGGTTGTGAGATGGGAAATAATCAACCACAATTTTTCTGGTTTTGTATACAGACAGGTTGTCCCATGAGGAGTGTAGGAAGCTGCCTATTGTTTTGGTTGTGATATAATTTTTGTGTTGACTTCCTTTGGTATAGGCGGTTTGCAATTTTGTCTTTCCCTGTTTGATGGTTCATGCATTTGACTGGTATGTTACTGACAAGTTTTCAATTGTATGTAAGCTCACCTGGTGAAGAAATAAAGTCTTTTATCAGTGTAGCTCTAAGGCATAGCAAAAGCATATTGATGTCATGGTTACACTGGACTGCTTTCTTTATGGCAGATGAACTTCACAGATTGTATGAGGGGCTTGCCATCCCATTTGATTACCTTTCTACAGGGGCAATGTTTGGTGTTCAAATTTTTTTAAATTCACAAACTCTTGAACAGGCTGGATTGTAGTGGGGCCCATTATTGCTGATAACTCTTTTGGGTACTCCCTGTTTTCCAAATATTTGTTTGTTCATATTGACCAATTCTTGACTGGAGAACACACCCAGTCTATATACAAATGGGTATTTGGAGTAGTAGTCAACAATTAGTAGGTAGTTCTGAACCAGTGAAAGCAGAAGAGATTTAAAAAGAAACAATTTGCCATAAATCTTTTAGGATCTCATATGCTGGATGACTGCTTCATTATACTGTTCCTTTTGATGCTCTTAGCAAATGCTGCATTTTTGATCAGTTTTGGCAATGCCATACCAGAACACACAGCTTTTTGCTCTCAATTTGCATTTGTTCATCCCTTGATGAGCATTATGTATGTTTTGTTTTATTTCATGCCACAGAAATTTGGGAATTACTATTTGAGGAGAATTCCATTTTCAATTGCATGTTCATTAAGGTAGGACAAGTAGCACTGCAAATCTTAGTTAACCTCTCGTCTCAAGATGGGCCATCATCAAAGGATCATATCTCTCAATTTCTATAATAATGGGTCGGTGCTTGTCACCTGGCATGTCTGTGTCAATTTTTCTGTTGAGAATTGCACAAAGTCAACCTTTATGTCCAGATCTATGGCTTCCTTTACTCTCTTATTTGGAAGCTGTGATGGTTCATCTGTGAGAGTCATGTCCTTCCTTAGTCGATATGTGATGACCATGTTGTACTCAAAAAACAAGAAGCATCAAGGTGGTGTGGTCTTCTATGTGAGATTTAATTTAGGGATATAATCTCCAAGGGTTTGTGATCACTCTCAATAATAAATAGGAGGCCATATATGTATATTTGGAATTTCTTGCATCCAAAAACCACTACTAGTAACTCCTATTCTATGTTGGCATAGTGCTGCTCTGTTTCTGTGAGGGTTTTGGATGCAAATGCTATGGCTTTGCCTTCTTGTATGAATGTAGCTCTAAGGCCTTTGCTCAAAGCATCAACCCGAATCACTGATGTCTTTAGTGGATCAAAGTAAGTGAGCAACATTTCTGTGCTGATTATATCTTTTATTTGCTGCAAGGACTTTTAGTTTTAGTGGTTACTTGTCCATTTGTACTCTATTTAGCAATTCTCTCAGGGGTACTGGGAGGTCAGATAGATGAGGGATAAATGGTGCCATATATGTGATAATTCCCAGCAATTTATGAAACTCCAAAAATTATTAAGACTGAGTAGAAATTTTATCTCTTCTACCTTATTAGGATCTGGGTGGAACCCATTTTTACTAAACACAGCTCCAAAGAAGTGTATTTCCTTCTGGTCCATGGCACACTTAGTGCTGTTAAAACATAGACCTATGGGTCTGGCATCCTTCATGAGGTGGTGGAGGTTTTGATCATGTTCTCCTCCTTGGTTTGTCCATAAACCTCTACATCATCTCTACATCATCTATTAGTCCAGGATCATGTCCACTTTTATATGGCATTACTAGGCCAAATGTCATTCTCCTGAAGCACAGTGAGGTTTGAGCCCGATAAACCAATCAACAACCAAGCATAATGGTTGGTGTCTTATACATCAACCAACAACCAAGTATAGTGAGGTTGGAGCTCTATAAATCAACCAATAACCAAGTATAGTGAGGTTGGAGCTCTATACACTGAATTGCAATAACAAGAAGAAATTGAATCCCAGAAGAGGCAAGGCACAGTGGAAACAGATTTTATTCTGTACTAAGTTATGAGCAACACAGTAGTATGCCAGAGTTGACTATTTAACCCATAGCTTGAGGGAGATGGATTTATACTTTTCCCAAGAGTATTTGTGTAAAAATGAATGCAACAAACTTGATTAGAATCAGACTAACATTTGAACATTAGCTCTGGAAAAGTTCACAACTGAAGAACACATAAAAGCCATAGGAATTTTAACTTAAATTTCATTGATCAATTAATTCTCACCCAAACAATCTTCAGACTTTTAATGTTTCCAGTTGATTCAAAACTTTCAACAATATTGATCAGAAAGGGAAATAAGTCAAGGATGTGTCTTCCCACCATTTTTATTTAACCTATACAGTGATGCTATTGTAAGGGGCCTGAAGACCTTACCAGGAGTTACTGTCAGTGGATGCAATCTTATAAGATGCAGTAGGAAGACTACAGGACCTCCTAAACAAGGTAGTAAAGGAAAACAAGAAGGAAAGACTAACTATCACTTGTAAGAAGATAGAATATATGGTTGTCAGCAATCGAAAAAGCCCAAGATGTGAATTATGTATTTGAGATGCCAAAATCAAACAAATATAAAATTTTAAATATATGAGTAGTGTTCTAACAGAGGTTGGAAAATGCAAAACTGAAATTTGAACACATATTGGAATAGCAAAAGATGCCTTCTAAAAGCTAAGTAAAGTACTAAGAAACAGGAATATTTCATTAGAAACAAAAAAAAGAATGCTGAACTACTATGGTATATAATTCTTCCTACATAATAGTGAATGCTGGACAATTTTCTCACAGACAAAGAGAAGTGAGGAGGCAATAGAAATGTAGTTCTACAGAAGGGTGCTGAGGATTCCATGAACATAGCATATATACAACAGAAATGAAAACAAAAAGGACAGTTATACTCAGAATTAGAAAGAGACAACTGACACATGATCAGGAAGGAAGGCTTGGTGAATTTGACACTCACAGGACATATCAAAGACTGAAGTGTCATTGGAAGGCAGTGGGCCAGCTACTTGACTAGTTTGTGCAAATGAATAGCAGAACAGGGGTGAGGGATGGCAAAAGACAAATCTTACTAAGAGCTACAAGGGATAGGAAGTTGTGGAGAGCCATGATCACCCACATTTTGAAGGAACATGCCACATAGAAGACAAAGACATTCAGTCTATGCACAGAATGTTAATATAGACAAGACAGTTTGTGTTTGAATTTCTGTGATGAACTCTATTGGTAATAAGTAATATCCTCATCTTTTTTTGTCACAATATTTCAGTTAGATTCTAGACTTAAAGACCTTGATTCATGATTGTCTCATGAGACAACAGTCAAGTGAATTAAAGTGTTGGTCTGTGAATTTGGTAGCAAAGTAATTGTGAGTTCAATCTCTGGCTAGTACACATATTCAGTGGAAACAAGACTAAAATAAACAAGATATACCCAGACATAAATTGTGTAGAATTCACTTTGAAATTCCCTGAAAGTTACTTGGCTTGAAAGGCCATTTTATGAATGCCAGAAGAAACAGTGAATGAAATATTGTGTTAACATCAAAGAGGAAGAAAGCCATATTATGTTGAAACAATGGTTTTTGTCTGATCATCAAAGTTAAGCAATGTTGAGTCTGGTTAGTATCTAGATAGGTAACTGTTTGGGAATTCCAGCTGATGTAAACTTAGATGTGTGAGTTATGTGATGGATAACAACTCAAAATGAGAAATGGGAGAGCCAAATTTTGAATTCCATTCAAGCTCATCCTATTCCCTTACGCACAGATATCCTTGGGAAATCTATGAATCCAGCTCTTCTGCCCACTTATAGGTTAAATAGAAGTATAGACTGGGTCCTATAACCTTGGTTGGTAACCGGTCTACTTGTTACGTGTTGATAAATGTAACAAAGAAAAAAACAATTATTTACCACAACACAGAGCTAAATCACAAACAAATATTTAATTTACTAAAACAGAACATAAAATATATACAAGATAAACAATTGTGGCCTACAAAACAGAAAACAGAGTTACTGGCAAGTGTTACGAGGGAGAAGGAAAGGAGTCAAATATCTTTTAAATCACTTTTAGGGCTAGTGAAGTAATTATGCTATATTTGGAAATCCACAAAGGTGTGTAAATAAATATTAATTTTAGTTTGGTCAATGAAAATTAGTCAAAATTCTATTTACCAACTTTGTTCCATGAAATTCTCTTTTGGGTTTTGGTTGGTCGGCAACTTTTTTATAGAGATTCTTTCGGCTGGATATAATAGTCCTTGAATCAAAAGCCGGAGTTGATACTGAGCAGAAATCTGTTTTCACCAACTGACAACCCTTTTCCAAAATCCCATTTTTATAGGGGCTAACACCTAATTTGCATTTTTCTAGATGTTTCTCGAATCATCTAGATTTTTCTCGAATATACTAGAATGATCTAGAATCTTCCAAACATTCTATTTCTAATTTCACTATTTTACAACTACTTCATGAATGAAAACTTTTTTGTAATAACAAGTAGAACTCAAAGGAATCCCTTTTTATAGAAATGCATCCTCGTAACACTACTGCAGAAAGTAGTCATATAAGTCATGAATTGAAAAGAGACATAATCAACCAAGCATGCATCATGCATGACATCTAAGAAAGGATGGACAAGACGATGTTCAAGAACTAGAAACATTAATCTGCAGATGTTCTGACCATTTGACGCTCTCCTAGATGTCACTGTATTGCAGAGTTAAGAAATGATTTGCACCTGTACCCATAAAAAGTACAACTGGTATATTGTATGATCACAGGTGCAAATTTTCAATTAAGCATTTCAAATGCAACATATGCACAGAACTTTGAAGGACAAAAAATCTTTTTAACCCTTGATTTGGTCAGTAAGAGAATCTGCAATGTTATCAGTCCTGACCTGGCACCTCAGCTTCAGTCACTTTCCCACCACCATAACATAACTTCCCTGTACCTTTTCTATAAATATTTTCATGGTAATTCTCACAGTAAGCTTTCATCTTTGCTATCTTGACTTTATGAATTTAAACACAGTACTAGATTGGAAGCAAGGTCTCATCAGTTTACAGTTGAAATGGCTAGATGGAACAATAAGTTCTGTGCTAACAGTTTCTTCTCTCACACTTTTCACACGTGGAATTTTCTTCCAGTTACTTGCTTTCTAGACAACTTAGATTTTCAAAAATTTAAATACAATGTCAATTGTTATCTTCTGTCTTCTTAATTCCTGTTCCTTTATTGTCTTCTCTCTTCAATAATATTTGTGGGTTGCCCAACTTGGCTTTGCCAAAAATGCTTGTCAGGATGTGCTCTTATAGTCCATAAAAAGGCAAGCATATTCTCTCTCGTTCTCTTTTTAACTCTTGCTTTTAGATGTTAGTCGAAAGTAGATAAAGAACACTGCTGCTGGGGCATGTTCACTTCTTTGGTCCTCTCATCTGAAATCTAACACACATTCACACACACACATGCTTGTTACACACACAAGCAGATTTTTTAGCAAGTTTCAATGTCTTTTTCTTTCATTTCAATTGTCTACACATGCAATTACTTTTGTTAATACATACATATAATTGCAGTTTAATTTAAATTCATTGTTATTTTGACTGAGACTCACATGAGTCCACCAACATTGTTTATGGAACAAATTTTCCAGGAGCTTATAAATATCTACTAAAAAACATTAACACACTCATATGAAAAGTGTTGAATCTCACAACAAAGTGGTGACCCAAACATAATGAAACAGGCAAAATTTTTTCTTTTTCTCATATTCTTTGACACTCTATAATCCATTGCGTCTTAGTGGCTCTATTGCTTTGCTTGGGGTGAAATGATTAAAAAAATAAACCAGAATCTGAATAAAAAAGTAAATGAGCAAGAGACTGTGAGTTTGTAATGAAAGTGGTCAGAATTTGGATTAACCAGGCTGAGAAGTTTTGTTTGTGAAGATGTTGAGTTCACATCTTACCCCAAGTAAGGTTGGTGGCAAAAAAGAACAAACCAATCCTGGATTTTGTGACTATTTTTTTTTTTTTTTACTTTTTTGCATGATGGGAATTTTTTGTTTTTAATGAATGCTAACACCCACAACATCTAAACAACTTCATTTTTCATAATTATAGCAACTTTGTAAAATTTATTGGAGATGAAAAATAGTAAAAAATAAATAACAATGTCTAAATAGCTTAAATTAATTTTGGGACAAAGGGTAAAAGTCAAATATATACTACATTGTGTCATGCTAACTTAATCCACCATAATAGGAAACAGAATACTTCTTCCTTTACGAGTCACATCCATTCAGGACATAGGCAAACATGGCTCTCCACAACTTCCTATTCCTTGTGGATCTTAGCAGTTTTTCTCATTTTGCTAAGGCATCCCATCCATTCTGCCATCCATTCACAAAAGCTTGTCAGATAAGTGGCCCACTGCTTTTCTCTGTCTCTCCTGCCATGTCAGTGTTAAATTTTCCAGGCCCTCTTTCCTCATTATGTGTCTCTTTCTGATTCTGAGAATAAGTTTTTTCTGTTGCCATTTTATTTAAGACAGATTGACTTAATTTAAATGGTCTGCTCTTAAAAAATATGGAAAAAAACTTTGAGGTGATGAGAAATAATTTTTGTAGATTAAAATACATTAGATCTTTTAAGGATGACATTTGTTGGAATTAAAAATATTGATTTTTATGATTTCTGAAGGGGAAGCCCTGTTTATAATATAAATACAGTGTCAAATGTTTCCCTGATTTTTGAAATTGTGCTTACATCATATTATGTTTAGGTTTTATTACAATTCTAATCATTTCTTTTTAAAACAATAAACATTGCCAAGGAGTGAAGGTAGTTAAAATAATATTGGTGTCAAGGAAAAAACTGTTCTTTTCACACTCCAATTTTTTTACAGGTCCAAAAATTCAAGTTTGTCGATAACTCTTTAAGAAGTCAGGGATCAATTTGACACTATTTATTTATTTATATTATGACAAAGGCCCAACTTCCAAAATGATAAAAAATCAATATTTTCCAATTCTGACAAATGTTGTTATTTAAGCAAAATTTGAATTGAAAGCTAATCTACAAAATTTATTCCCCTAAACTTATGAGATTTTTCTTTATTTTTATGCATGGACAAGTCTATTTAAGTTGTGCCTTGGTCAGTAAATATTTCTGGAAATATGCCAGATTGGCAATATTTTCTTAGATTTGATGACTGAGACAAATTCAAATGAGAATTATAGAAATGTGTAAAACATTGCTTCCCTTTGTCTCTGCTATTAATATTTTCACAATAATTGTTCTGATGAACATTCTTTATTAATATACACAGAGGTTAGATTCCCCTCCTACCACAGATAAAAATTGTACATATGGTGACTATTTAGGACTTCATATAGATTTCTGAGGTATTAAGGTGAATGTAGTAGGAATGATAAATAAGAATGTTTTGGTGTAAGGAATATTGTGGTATGTTTGGGTCAGTGACTGTGGCTAGCTAAGTTTAATTATAAGACAAAAGAGAACCAACCAATTCAGGCAAATCAAAGGTAATTGTGAAAAATCATGTTGAAATAATTTGTCTTCTGTTAGATGTATGAGCTGTAGAATGAAATTTGTCAGCTAATAAAAATACATCTTTAGAATTTGAAATAGAAATAAGAAGATAGTGGCCTCTCAAGACAGCAACATTGATATTGGGACCTTGGAAATGAGACTTGCAGGGGGCAACTTGTACAGCACAAAGGCAAAACAAATAATAATAATAGTAATAATAATAATAATAATGTATCAAATGCAGAAACAATGACAAGCTAAGCCTCTTCATCATCAATACTCTACCCATATTAAAGAAGCTGATGTAAACAAAACCCCCATACCCATCAGTGATTACATAGTTCAGGGTTAAAAGCTGAAACCAAAGGCTTTATTCTTGTTGCACAGGACCTTTGCTTGCTAACTAGAAATTACCAAGTGCACATACTGAAAAATTGTATTTGTCCAAAATGCAGATTATGTGGTAAATATCTAGCAGCAATGGACCATGTTTTTTATCAGGTTGCACATTATTGGCACCCACTGAATATAAAACCTGACATGACAGAGTGGCCCAATATTTACATTGGAAAATATGCAAATTTTATAGAAAGAAAAATACAAAAAATTGAACACCACCCAGACATGGTTATAGACAGAGAACCTGTAACAATTTTCTTGGGACATTACAATACACACAAACAGAACAATCAAAGCTAATCACCCTGACATTGTGATTAGAGACTGCAAAGATAAAATGTGCCTCCTTATTGACACTGCAGTCCCTGCAGACTGGAATGTATCTTTGAAGATCTTAAAAAAACTATCAAAATACAAGAACCTTGAAATTGAAATCTCAAAAATGTGACACATGAAGGCATTACGAATTCTAGTTGTAGTTGGATTCCTTGGATTGATTGGAGAAGATTCTGATAGACTTTTTGAAGGGATTACTGGTAGTCCAAGCCTTAAGGAAATAAAAAATATTATTTTCATAAGTAGAGCCCACACCTTGCGAAGGATTCTATCTCTGTAAAATACGTGTGATTTTTTTTTTAGATTTTTTTTAAAACTGCTCAGTGGAAGATGTCATGATGCCATTTCTGACCTTAAGTTTCTGGTCGGGATCTGGAAAGAAATGAGTATACACGAGAAATCAAAAGAAGTAATAATAATAATAATAATAATAATAATCATGTATCTGGTTGGCACCCACTGAATATAAAACATGGCTTGAAAATGTAGGCCAATATCTGCACCGGAAAATCTGCAATTTTTACAGAAAAGAAATTGCAAGAAATTGGTTTGAACACCACCCAGACCCAGTTACAGAGATAGGAACTGTAACAATTTTATGGGACATTACAATGCACACAAACAGAATAATCAAAGCCAATCACCCAGACATTGTGATCAGAAACCATAAAAACAGAATATACCTTCTTATGGACATGGCAGTTACTGCAGACTGGAATGTATCTTTGAAGATCCTCCAAAAAATATCAAAGGACCTTGAAATCAAAATCTAAAAATGTGGCACATGAGGATCCCCAGTAGTGCAAGACTTAAAAAAATACAAAAAAATTGTACTTGCAAGTAGAGTTTACACCTTATGAAGGGCTCCATCTACGAAAAATGTGTGTGATCTTAGTTTTTTTCCCCAAAAAATGGTCTGTGGAAAATGCCATTTCTGATCTTAGGTCTCTCGCTGGGATCCAGAAAGAAACAAGTATGCAAAAGAAATCAAAGGAAATAAAATAATAATAAATAATATAGAAATTTACTAAAAATTTATAATAAACATTGAAATTTACAAATTCTTTCTCTTACAACAATTTTTAGAAAAATAGATTTCTCAAGTCCAGTGCTTTTACAGTTCTTACCAGTAGTGATGGGGGTTTCCTTCCTAACTGTGGAATGTCAACATCTTGATTATGTCATTATTTTCTCTTCTCAAGCCCAGTAGCTGTTATCACTCTTTCCATTATTGATAGAGGTTTCCTTCCTAACCTTTTATTTCAAGTTGTGTGGAATGTCAACTTCTTGATTATGTCATTATTTTCTCTTCTCAAGCCCAGTAGCTGTTATCACTCTTTCCAGTATTAATGGAGGTTTCCTTCTTAACATTTTATTTGAAGTAGTGTGGAATGTCAACATCTTGATTATGTCATTATTTTCTCTTCTCAAGCCCAGTAGCTGTTATCACTCTTTCCAGTATCGATGGAGGTTTCCTTCCTAACCTTTTATTTGAAGTAGTGTGGAATATCAACATCTTGCTTATGTAATTATTTTCTCTCTGAGTTACATGTGATATTTGTTTTAGTTGTTGCTGATGTTGAAGTCCTCAATTGATGTGTTTTTTGTTTTTGAGTCTCCACCCACCAGTGCCCAATGTTCAAAAAAGAATGGTCTTTGCCATGACCCTCAGGCTTTACTTACTCAAAATCTTTTTCACCATTGATTTTAGAAAGCAGTTATATACAGCTGACAGTTTAGATAGAGTATAATGTGGGATTTCCAGAAATGTCATACAAACACTGCTCAAGGCCCCTCAGCACTTATCCTTTTGGGGACACCTCAGTCATTTGGTAATAACCACAGCTCCCTTCCAAAGGAGAGGTGCTGCCTGGGTGGATGGCTCCGTGTGGCTTGAGTTGATATTAATTTCAACTTCATGGTGTATTGCCAGGTAAGTATGGTCGATACAAATTAAATATGGAGAAAGACAGACTTGTTTTCTTAAACAAGAAAATATTGTTTTTGAGACTTTATCTAGATGCCCAGAAACAAGACTTGTTCAGCAGCTGACAAGTTTGTCTTATACAATGGAAGAATTCTTTGGGAAGTCAATATAATAATATCAAAAGAAAATAATATTAAAATATCTAAGTCTAACAAAGATGAAAAGGAAGTCTTTAATATTGAAAATGAAAAAAAGAAAAAAGAGAAACATGAAGTAAATCTAATCATAATGATATGGCATCAATAATTATTATTGATCCAGGTTTTTTCCCAATCATGTAATGAGTCTAGAAAAAGAATTAATTTCTGCTGAGAAAATAACTCATGCTAAAGAATCAAACACTTTCTTCTCTCTGCTCTATTCACAAGAAAATGAATCACTTAAAAGGAATAAATCCAAAGGGAAATGTTATATTAAAAGCACATTAATTATAAAATATATTTTATATATATATATATATATATATATATATATATATATATATATATTCAACATATCATCAGATATATTGATGTGTGAACAGACATATACATATACAAAAGATATATATATATATATATATATATATATACTTATGTTATAATTTTTTATAAATAATAATTATATATATATATATATATATATATATATATATATATGTATGTATGTGTGTGTGTGTGCACAAAACCAGCATTATAAACAAGGTTAATGTGGAATTATTTTGCTAAAATAACAGTCAAGATTATCATTGATTTTTTACTGTAGTAACTTTGGGGTTTTTGTCTAAACAATTTTCAAAATAGTAAAATGTTTTCATTGGAAATAAAATAAAAATATTTTCTTATTATGATTTTTGTCTAATATATTCATGTAACTTTTTGTATTGTCTGATTGTTCAAAAATGAAGTGTTTTCATTATTCTATATTTTATTTTCAAGACAAGGATCTTCATCATTGTTGTTTTCAGCAGATTTTATCTGATATATTGTTTTGACTTATTGACTTTTAACAAATTAGATTAGTGTTTTCATTAACATTTTGACCATTCTAAAAATTCTTCATAAAGTCGCTTCTTCATCCCTCAACATTGATGACTTTAAACTTTTTTTGCTGAATTTTTGGTCTTGAATTCTTTTAGTGCTGTTTAAGTGATATTTCCACCATCTATTATATTAGAAGAAGAGAAAAGAATCTTTGAAATTAGTTAGGAATTCAGCTCCAAATAATCAGAACCAACAAACTTTTCTTGCATTTATTAAGTTGGGAAAAGAAGACACTTGTAGATATACAAGAAAAACAATGAAAAAACTAAACAAAAATACTTTATCAGTATTGTTCTTTCTTTATCAATATTGTTCTATTAAACATGTATTAAAGAGGGACTGCTGCCCAAATACACAAGTTATATCTATCTATCTATCTATCTATCTATCTATCTATCTATCTATCTATCTATTTCAGTCTGTCTATATCTATTCATCTATCTAAAATCTATCTATCATCTATCTATCTATCTATCTATTTCAGTCTGTTCATATCTATCTATCTATCTATTATCTATCTATCTATTTATCTATCTATCTATTTCAGTCTGTTCATATATCTATCTATCTATCTATCTATCTATCTATCTATCTATCTATCTACATATCTATCAATTTCAGTCTGCTCATTATCTATCTCTGTTCATATCTCTCTATCTCAGTCAGCTTATTATCTATCTATCTATCTATCTATCTATCTATCTATCTATCTATCTATTATTATCTATCTATCTATTTTTAAATAAATATTATATATATATATATATATATATATATATAAATAAAATATGAACACCACCACAGTGTGCTGACCACATTAGTAAAATAAAAAATTTCCGATCACTATAGATACGCATATATAAAAACCTACATATTCAGTTAAAAAAAATAGCATCCTTGATAATGGCTATATTAGCCATTATAAAGGATGCTTTTTTTAAAGAAAAGCCAGAAGTGCACAAGGGTGTGTGTGTATATATATATATATAGATAGATAGATAGATAACTTAAGAGTTTGCATCCAGAAATGTATATAAATAAAAAAACAAATGTTTGACAAATGTATGTCCCACAATCAATCTCCATAAATTAACTCTAACCATAAACCTTAACCCACATTATATACACAATGAGTTGAAAGTTAGGAGAAGAAAGTAAATTATAATTGGACAATATTATTGTTTTTTATTTTCTAATCCAAGAGTGAAATGAAAGATCATTACTTACCACTTCGAATTGAGAGTGTCACCATATTTGCTAAGAAAGCAGTCACTGCTTTTGCTTCCTTTTTCATTGAAGAGCATAGAAGCTGATGAACAGGAAGTTACTTATGGACTATAAAGGTCAGAGGAGTCATGGATTAGGAGAGCCTTGCATCATAACAAGTATTCTAACTGACAGCCTATCGTATGATTCATACTCTTCCCCAGTCTTTTGAAAAGAAGTAGAGGATTATTTCTTGATTCCTGCTTTTGATTAGGCTTCCAGTTCCTTCTAAAATCTTTCTCATTCTCTTTGATTAGTAGCGTTTTGTATATATATATATATATATATATATATATATATATATATATATATATATATATATATATATATATAAGGTGACCCAAAAAAATGGGAATTTTTGAAGTGCATATTGCCAGACATGAGCAAGTGGCAACACTGCAAGACAGTGAGCTTGAGCAAATAAACATTTCACCATTTAGAATTCAAGATGAAATTCACAGTATCCCAGCTGAGATGTTGCAGGAATCTCAACAGCAGATTTCAAGAATGCATTCGTAAAGGAGGACGCCATCTACAGGACGTAATTTTAAAAAAATGATAATTCCATCATTGTTTCTTTAATGGCATGTTTTAAGGTTTCAGTTACTATGAATAAAATATTTTTCTTCCATCACTCTTGGTTTTATTGAATTGTTAAAAAGTTCCCATTTTTTGGGGTCACCCTGTATATGAATACAAGGTTGGTATAGATAGAATAAAATTCCAGTCACCAAAAACACTATTTTTTTAAAAAAAGTGCTTAATACAAAGTAGAGCGAATAATATTTATTTAAAAATTATAACATAAGCATGTTATAACATCACTACAAAAATAGCCATTTTGGTTCAACACTTCTGGTGTCTTGTCAAGTGATAGTGTTGATTGTAAAATAAGTTTTGAAAGGGTTCAAAACCAACCACTACCCCCACTAGGGGCCATTACATCTTACATAAAAATATTCCCCCTAGTGGGGGTAGTGATTAGTTTTGAACTCTTTCAAAATGTTTTATTTTACAATCAACACCATCACTTGACAAGACCCCAGAAGTGTTGAAACAAAATGGTTATTTTTGTAGCAATGTTATAACATACTTATGTTATAATTTTTAAATAAATATTATATATATATATATATATATATATATATATATAATTTTTAAATGGAATTTTTAATCTGACATTATTTCTTATTACTATACTGTACCGACTAAAAATAACATTTATAGTAATAAGAAATATGTGTGTGGGTATGTGTGTGTCTGTGGGCATGTGTATATTCTTTTATGTTTGTCTCTGCGTATGGATATGCCTGTGTGTGTATGTGTGTGCATGTTTGTCTGAGCATATGTATTTTATGCTTGTCTCTGTCTATGGATATGTGTGTGAGTCTGCTGGTCTCTGCATTTTTGTATATGTTTGTGTGTGTCTGTGGGCATGTGTAACATGTTTGTGTGTGTTGGCATGTGTGTGTGTAACTTATGTGTGTGTGTGTAACTTATGTCTGTGTGTGTGGTTATATATGTGTGTGTGTGTATGTGTGTGTATGTGTGTGTGTGTATGGGTTTATGTATGTGCATGGGTTTGTTTTCTGAAAGCTGATCAGCCATTTTCGGCTCAGATGATCCGATTTGTTTACCCAATAAGCTGTTATCTGATGACAGCACTTCATAGCCAGACAAAATGCTCAAGCTTGCAAGAGAGTTTACTCAAACGTCATGAAATAGAATCGGAAATTTTCACTTTGTCTTAGACTGGTACCATTCATAGGTATTCCCTCCAAACAACTTTATTGATTTTTTGAGAACAAAGCAACTAAATAAGGACATTAAATGATGCACTGTCAAAAAGAATAAATTGAACAGTTCTCCCAGCTTCATACAGGGGAGGGGAGATAAGTCTGACATAGAACGATGCAAACATCTTACCACTGATATCTTCAAAAAGTTCTTCTCAGAAATTTATTAATTGTGATCAAAATGACTATTTGTAAAATGAAAGTTCCAATCAGGCAGTTTTTTCAGACAACTGCTACTTTGTGGAACCAGCTTCCACATAAATATTTCCATGAACACTATATACTTAGCTTCTCTTCAAGTCAAGTGTCTTCATTTCCTTCTGCTTCTTCTTGCATTAATATCCCAACTTTCATTCAGTAGCCCTCTTCCATGAGTAGCTCTTGAATCTTGTATTGAGTGAAGATTACTATTGAAAAAAAATGTATATAAAGACAGAGCTGGATTATGTCCATTTGGGGTTCCTAGGCTAATGAAATGACAGAGCCACCATCTAACTCACCTGCACCTGACTTTAATATTTTTTACTTGTAATATATTTTAGCAACATTTACATAGCTTGAAGTAAACTTATTCTTTAAATAAACTAGAATAGCAATCTTTTGTTTATCAATAAAAATATTCTTTAAGAAATACTATTATTTTACTATTTATTGCAAATTAGCAAATATTTCAACACAGCTGTAGAAAACAAAAATAGATTTTTTTATAAGTAGCATTATAAGAATAAAACAATCAAAACAAATCGGAGTTTGCCATATTGATATTATTTCAGTTTATGAAACTATTTAGAAGTTATAACATGCAGGAAATCAAAATCATTGCTTTATAAAAGCTTGATAAGACCTAGGCTGCAGCCTATAGTAGCCTAAAGGATAATCCAGTCCTAGGCTGAAGCTGTTATAAAATAAAATAAGACATATCTCGGCTGATTTACAGGCAAATACTTAAGAGTGAGAACCGGATGTGAACGGGACAAAGCCCCATCACAGAATGACCATTATCTTTCTTTACAAATGTTCCCGACACACGTGTTCCGGTCGAAAAATAAAATAATATTTAAAGTGCTCTATTTTTTGTCCAATAAAAATGCTTCCCTCCTAATTATACTCGCTTCGTTTCTCGAGCCTGTTAAGCCATAAAAAACACTATAAAAGGGGTCACACGGAAGTTCAACAGCAGTCAACAGGTGGCCTGCGAACAGACCTGATGGTCAGGCCGAGCGATCAGCAGCAGGGGAGCGTCAACCACCGTCAACATGTGTGAACTACTATGAGAGATCGACCAGATCCGAAAGTCGGCTTATGAACTTTACCACAAGGTAGCTGTCCCAAACCCTCACGTTCATGTTGAATAAACCACGTAAATCTATTTCTACTGTTGTCGTATTTCTTTCTTGCAACCATACGCTTGTCTATAACAAAGTCTATACTAGCCTAGAGGATAATCTGGTCCTAGGCTGAATTCTATACTAGCCTAGAGGATAATCTGGTCCTAGGCTGAATCCTATATTAACCTAAAAGATAATCTTGTCCTAGGCTGAATTCTATACTAGCCTAGAGGATAATCTGGTCCTAGGTTGAAGCCTATACTAGCCTAATCTGGTCCTAGGCTGCTGCCTGTACTAGCCTAAAGGATAATATGTCCCTAGGTTGCAGTCTATACTAGCCTAAAAATAATCTGGTCCTAGGCTGTCACCTGTACTAGCCTAATGGATAATCTGGCCCTAGGTTGCAGTCTATACTAGCCTAAAGGATAATCTAGTCGAAGTCTGCAGCTTATACTAGCCTAAAGGATAATCTGGTCCTAGGCTGCAGCCTATACTAGCCTAATGGATAATCTGTTCCTAGGTTGCAGTCTGTACTAGCCTAAAAAATAATCTGGTCCTAGGCTGTTGCCTGTACTAGCCTAATGCATAATCTGTCGCTAGGTTGCAGTCTATACTAGCCTAAAGGATAATCCGGTCCTAGTCTGCTGCCTGTACTAGCCTAATGGATAATCTGTCCCTAGGTTGCAGTCTATACTAGCCTAATAAATAATCTGGTCCTAGGCTGTTGCCTGTACTAGCCTAATGGATAATCTGTCACTAGGTTGCAGTCTATACTAGCCTAAAGGATAATCTGGTCCTAGGCTGCAGCCTATACTAGCCTAATGGACAATCTGGTCCTAGGCTGATCCTATACTAGCCTAATGGATAATCTGTTCCTAGACTGATCCTATACTAGCCTAATGGATAATCTGTTCCTAAGTTGCAGTCTATACTAGCCTAAATGATAATCTGGTCCGAGGCTGTTACCTGTACTAGCCTAAAGGATAATCTGGTATTAGGCTGCAGCATATACCGGTGTAAAAGATAATCTGGTCCTGTACTGCTGCCTGTACTAGCATAAAGGATAATTCAGCCCTGGGCTGTAGGTAGTGCAACTGATATTAGTGCAAAATGTGAAATCAGCAAACGAAGTACAAATTCTTGTGTGCTGCATTCATTTTTGGGGAAAGGCATGAATCCATCAATTCCTATAGTCTGCTTTCTCAAGCTTTGGTTAGCAATCAGTTGAAGAGAAAAACACTAAATTCTTAACCCAAGAGAAGGCAATAGGAAAATATTTCCACTATCTTTGCCAAAAAGTCATTGTAATTTACAAATAATAATGAAACGAAAAGTTGTGGAGAACTATGAACATTTATATCCTGAATGGTGTATGAAAACTCTGAATTCAGAATAATAGAGAAGGAAACAGAAAACCACTTCCCTATCTCTCCCAAGAAGTCATGACAATTCACAGATAAGAAGGGTTATGGTGTTTCTAGTCAAATTCTAATTTGATTCAATCTTATCAAATCAGGAAATGAAGGTTATCTGGAATGAGGTATTACCATTATTACAGTATAAAAATATTTGTGTGTATGTATGTACATGTGTAATTACATACTTACTGTGTATAATATGTAATGTATATAGTTATATTGTTAACATAATATTTTTATAAATATTATGAAATTCTAAAATTAAATAATAATAATAATATGGTATATATACAATATCAAGTTCTTAAGGAAAGTTAAGTTAATGGCCTTTAAGCTTCCTCCATGTGAACAGGCATTCACTTTTTAAATAAGAAGAATTATATGTCAAGAGCTGGAGGGTGGCATACAGATTTTAGAGATGCTTAGGTAGGCAGAGGCAAAACCACTGCCCTATATGTAACTCCGAGAGTGAATGAAAATTTTGACGGATTAGTTTCAGAAAACTTGTCTGTAATATAATGGATTACATAAAAAAATAGTTAAAAAAGAATGACAAAATATTTTCTAGCATTAATGTTAATAATTTTCTCTTAATATAAATGCAGCAAAGTAGCTTATTATAAAATCAAATTAGAAATTGTGGAGAACCATGATCATATATATCCTGAAGGGAATATGAAAACTCTGAATATAATGAATATAATGGATTACATAAAAAATTAGTTAATAAAGAATGACAAAATATTTTCTAGCATTAATGTTAATAATTTTCTCTTAATATAAATGCAGCAAAGTAGCTTATTATAAAACCAAATTAGAAATTGTGGTGAACCATGATCATATATATCCTGAAGGGTGTATGAAAACTCTGAATATAATGGATTACATAAAAAATATTTAATAAAAATGACAAAATATTTTCTAGCATTAATGTTAATAATTTTCTCTTAATATAAATGCAGCAAAGTAGCTTATTATACAAAAAAACCAAATTAGAAATTGTGGAGAACCATGATCATATATATCCTGAAGGGAATATGAAAACACTGAATATAATGGATTACATAAAAAATTATTTAATAAAAATGACAAAATATTTTCTAGCATTAATGTTAATAATTTTCTCTTAATATAAATGCAGCAAAGTAGCTTATTATAAAACCAAATTAGAAATTGTGGAGAACCATGATCATATATATCCTGAAGGGAATATGAAAACACTGAATATAATGGATTACATAAAAAATTAGTTAATAAAGAATGACAAAATATTTTCTAGCATTAATGTTAATAATTTTCTCTTAATATAAATGCAGCAAAGTAGCTTATTATAAAACCAAATTAGAAATTGTGGAGAACCATGATCATATATATCCTGAAGGGAATATGAAAACACTGAATATAATGGATTACATAAAAAATTAGTTAATAAAGAATGACAAAATATTTTCTAGCATTAATGTTAATAATTTTCTCTTAATATAAATGCAGCAAAGTAGCTTATTATAAAACCAAATTAGAAATTGTGGAGAACCATGATCATATATATCATGAAGGGAATATGAAAACACTGAATATAATGGATTACATAAAAAATTAGTTAATAATGAATGACAAAATATTTTCTAGCATTAATGTTAATAATTTTCTCTTAATATAAATGCAGCAAAGTAGCTTATTATAAAACCAAATTAGAAATTGTGGAGAACCATGATCATATATATCCTGAAGGAATATGAAAACACTGAATATAATGGATTACATAAAAATTAGTTAATAAAGAATGACAAAATATTTTCTAGCATTAATGTTAATAATTTTCTCTTAATATAAATGCAGCAAAGTAGCTTATTATAAAACCAAATTAGAAATTGTGGAGAACCATGATCATATATATCCTGAAGGGAATAAAAAAAACACTGAATATAATGGATTACATAAAAAAATTAGTTAATAAAGAATGACAAATA
Organism: Acanthosepion pharaonis; assembly: GCA_903632075.3. Lineage (NCBI taxonomy): Eukaryota > Metazoa > Mollusca > Cephalopoda > Sepiida > Sepiidae > Acanthosepion > Acanthosepion pharaonis. The sequence goes on from CAHIKZ030001565.1 coordinate 47,215, forward strand.
TATTTTCTAGCATTAATGTTAATAATTTTTCTTAATATAAATGCAGCAAAGTATTTATTAAAAAAACCAAATTAGAAATTGTGGAGAACCATGATCATATATATCCTGAAGGGAATATGAAAACACTGAATATAATGGATTACATAAAAAATTAGTTAATAAAGAATGACAAAATATTTTCTAGCATTAATGTCAATAATTTTCTCTTAATATAAATGCAGCAAAGTAGCTTATTATAAAACCAAATTAGAAATTGTGGAGAACCATGATCATATATATCCTGAAGGGAATATGAAAAACACTGAATATAATGGATTACATAAAAAATTAGTTAATAAAGAATGACAAAATAGTTTCTAGCATTAATGTCAATAATTTTCTCTTAATATAAATGCAGCAAAGTAGCTTATTATAAAACCAAATTAGAAATTGTGGAGAACCATGATCATATATATCCTGAAGGGAGAATGAAAACGCTGAATATAATGGATTACATAAAAAATTAGTTAATAAAGAATGACAAAATATTTTCTAGCATTAATGTGAATAATTTTCTCTTAATATAAATGCAGCAAAGTAGCTTATTAAAAAAACCAAATTAGAAATTGTGGAGAACCATGATCATATATATCCTGAAGGGAGAATGAAAACTCTGAATATAATGAATATAATGGATTGCATAAAAAATTAGTTAATAAAGAATGACAAAATATTTTCTAGCATTAATGTTAATAATTTTCTCTTAATATAAATGCAGCAAAGTAGCTTATTATAAAACCAAATTAGAAATTGTGGAGAACCATGATCATATATATCCTGAAGGGAGAATGAAAACGCTGAATATAATGAATATAATGGACTAAATAAAAATTAGTTAATAAAAGAATGACAAAATATTTTCTAGCATTAATGTTAATAATTTTCTCTTAATATAAATGCAGCAAAGTAGCTTATTATAAAATCAAATTAGAAATTGTGGAGAACCATGATCATATATATCCTGAAGGGAGAATGAAAAACGCTGAATATAATGAATATAATGGATTACATAAAAAAATTAGTTAATAAAGAATGACAAAATATTTTCTAGCATTAATGTTAATAATTTTCTCTTAATATAAATGCAGCAAAGTAGCTTATTATAAAATCAAATTAGAAATTGTGGAGAACCATGATCATATATATCCTGAAGGGAGAATGAAAACGCTGAATATAATGAATATAATGGATTACATAAAAAATTAGTTAATAAAGAATGACAAAATATTTTCTAGCATTAATGTTAATAATTTTCTCTTAATATAAATGCAGCAAAGTAGCTTATTATAAAACCAAATTAGAAATTGTGGAGAACCATGATCATATATATCCTGAAGGAAAACGAAAATACTGAATATAATGGATTACATAAAAATTAGTTAATAAAGAATGACAAAATATTTTCTAGCATTAATGTTAATAATTTTTCTTAATATAAATGCAGCAAAGTAGCTTATTATAAAACCAAATTAGAAATTGTGGAGAACCATGATCATATATATCCTGAAGGGAATATGAAAACACTGAATATAATGGATTACATAAAAATTAGTTAATAAAGAATGACAAAATATTTTCTAGCATTAATGTTAATAATTTTTCTTAATATAAATGCAGCAAAGTAGCTTATTATAAAACCAAATTAGAAATTGTGGAGAACCATGATCATATATATCCTGAAGGGAATATGAAAACACTGAATATAATGGATTATATAAAAATTAGTTAATAAAGAATGACAAAATATTTTCTAGCATTAATGTTAATAATTTTCTCTTAATATAAATGCAGCAAAAGTAGCTTATTATAAAACCAAATTAGAAATTGTGGAGAACCATGATCATATATATCCTGAAGGGAATATGAAAACACTGAATATAATGGATTACATAAAAAATATTTAATAAAGAATGACAAAATATTTTCTAGCATTAATGTTAATAATTTTCTCTTAATATAAATGCAGCAAAGTAGCTTATTATAAAACCAAATTAGAAATTGTGGAGAACCATGATCATATATATCCTGAAGGGTGTATGAAAACTCTGAATATAATGGATTACATAAAAAAATATTTAATAGAGAATGACAAAATATTTTCTAGCATTAATGTTAATAATTTTCTCTTAATATAAATGCAGCAAAGTAGCTTATTATAAAACCAAATTAGAAATTGTGGAGAACCATGATCATATATATCCTGAAGGAGAATGAAAACTCTGAATATAATAATGGATTACATAAAAATTATTTAATAGAGAATGACAAAATATTTTCTAGCATTAATGTTAATAATTTTCTCTTAATATAAATGCAGCAAAGTAGCTTATTATAAAACCAAATTAGAAATTGTGGAGAACCATGATCATATATATCCTGAAGGGAGAATGAAAACACTGAATATAATGAATATAATGGATTACATAAAAAATTAGTTAATAAAGAATGACAAAATATTTTCTAGCATTAATGTTAATAATTTTCTCTTAATATAAATACAGCAAAGTAGCTTATTATACAACCAAATTAGAAATTGTGGAGAACCATGATCATATATATCCTGAAGGGAGAATGAAAACTCTGAATATAATGGATTACATAAAAAATATTTAATAAAGAATGACAAAATATTTTCTAGCATTAATATTAATAATTTTCTCTTAATATAAATGCAGCAAAGTAGCTTATTATAAAACCAAATTAGAAATTGTGGAGAACCATGATCATATATATCCTGAAGGGAATATGAAAACTCTGAATATAATGGATTACATAAAAAATTAGTTAATAAAAATGACAAAATATTTTCTAGCATTAATATTAATAATTTTCTCTTAATATAAATGCAGCAAAGTAGCTTATTATAAAACCAAATTAGAAATTGTGGAGAACCATGATCATATATATCCTGAAGGGTGTATGAAAACTCTGAATATAATGGATTACATAAAAATATTTAATAAGGAATGACAAAATATTTTCTAGCATTAATGTTAATAATTTTTCTTAATATAAATGCAGCAAAGTAGCTTATTATAAAACCAAATTAGAAATTGTGGAGAACCATGATCATATATATCCTGAAGGGTGTATGAAAACTCTGAATATAATGGATTACATAAAAATATTTAATAGAGAATGACAAAATATTTTCTAGCATTAATGTTAATAATTTTTCTTAATATAAATGCAGCAAAGTAGCTTATTATAAAACCAAAATTGTGGAGAACCATGATCATAATATCCTGAAGGATATGAAAACACTGAATATAATGGATTACATAAAAAAATTAGTTAATAAAGAATGACAAAATATTTTCTAGAATGGGAATAATATAAAACACAAAGTGCTTATTATAAAACCAAATAGAAATAATGAATATAATGAAGGGAATTTGAAAATTGAATATAATGAATATAAAATAGAATTACATAAAAATTAGCATTAATAAAGAATGACAAAATATTTTCTAGCATTAATGTTAATAATTTTCTCTTAATATAAATGCAGCAAAGTAGCTATATTATAAAACCAAATTAGAAATTGTGGAGAACCATGATCATATATATCCTGAAGGAATGAAAAAACATAATGAATATAATGGATTACATAAAAAATTAGTTAATAAAGAATGACAAAATATTTTCTAGCATTAATGTTAATAATTACCTCTTAATATAAATGCAGCAAAGTAGCTTATTATAAAAAAAAACCAAATTAGAAATTGTGGAGAACCATGATCATATATATCCTGAAGGGAATATGAAAACTCTGAATATAATGGATTACATAAAAAATTAGTTAATAAAGAATGACAAAATATTTTCTAGCATTAATATTAATAATTTTCTCTTAATATAAATGCAGCAAAGTAGCTTATTATAAAACCAAATTAGAAATTGTGGAGAACCATGATCATATATATCCTGAAGGGAATATGAAAACTCTGAATATAATGGATTACATAAAAAATTAGTTAATAAAGAATGACAAAATATTTTCTAGCATTAATATTAATAATTTTCTCTTAATATAAATGCAGCAAAGTAGCTTATTATAAAACCAAATTAGAAATTGTGGTGAACCATGATCATATATATCCTGAAGGGTGTATGAAAACTCTGAATATAATGGATTACTTAAAAAATATTTAATAAAGAATGACAAAATATTTTCTAGCATTAATGTTAATAATTTTCTCTTAATATAAATGCAGCAAAGTAGCTTATTATAAAATCAAATTAGAAATTGTGGAGGACCATGATCATATATATCCTGAAGGGTATATGAAAACTCTGAATATAATGGATTACATAAAAATATTTAATAGAGAATGACAAAATATTTTCTAGCATTAATGTTAATAATTTTCTCTTAATATAAATGCAGCAAAGTAGCTTATTATAAAACCATATTAGAAATTGTGGAGAACCATGATCATATATATCCTGAAGGGAATATGAAAACACTGAATATAATGGATTACATAAAAAATTAGTTAATAAAGAATGACAAAATATTTTCTAGCATTAATGTTAATAATTTTCTTAATATAAATGCAGCAAAGTAGCTTATTATAAAACCAAATTAGAAATTGTGGAGAACCATGATCATATATATCCTGAAGGGAATATGAAAACACTGAATATAATGGATTACATAAAAAATTAGTTAATAAAGAATGACAAAATAGTTTCTAGCATTAATGTCAATAATTTTCTCTTAATATAAATGCAGCAAAGTAGCTTATTATAAAACCAAATTAGAAATTGTGGAGAACCATGATCATATATATCCTGAAGGAGGAAAATGAAAATATAATGAATATAATGGATTGCATAAAAAATTAGTTAATAAAAGAATGACAAAATATTTTCTAGCATTAATGTGAATAATTTTCTCTTAATATAAAATGCAGCAAAGCCAAAAAGCTTATTATAAAACCAAATTAGAAATTGTGGAGAACCATGATCATATATATCCTGAAGGGAATATGAAAACTCTGAATATAATGGATTACATAAAAATTATTTAATAGAGAATGACAAAATATTTTCTAGCATTAATGTTAATAATTTTCTCTTAATATAAATGCAGCAAAGTAGCTTATTATAAAAACCAAATTAGAAATTGTGGAGAACTATGATCATATATATCCTGAAGGGAATATGAAAAACTCTGAATATAATGGATTACATAAAAAATTAGTTAATAAAGAATGACAAAATATTTTCTAGCATTAATGTTAATAATTTTTCTTAATATAAATGCAGCAAAGTAGCTTATTATAAACCAAATTAGAAATTGTGGAGAACCATGATCATATATATATGAAGGAAGGAATATGAAAACTCTGAATATAATGGATTACATATTTTTGAAACACTTAATATTAAAATTAATAAAATTAGTTAATAAAGAATGACAAAATATTTTCTAGCATAATAATATTAATAATTTTTTCTTAATATAAATGCAGCAAAGTAGCTTATTATAAACCAAATTAGAAATTGTGGAGAACCATGATCATATATATCCTGAAGGGAATATGAAAACGCTGAATATAATGGATTAATGGATTGCAAAAAAATTAGTTAATAAAGAATGACAAAATATTTTCTAGCATTAATGTTAATAATTTTCTTAATATAAATGCAGCAAAGTAGCTTATTATAAAACCAAATTAGAAATTGTGGAGAACCATGATCATATATATCCTGAAGGGAATATGAAAACACTGAATATAATGGATTACATAAAAAATATTTAATAAAGAATGACAAAATATTTTCTAGCATTAATGTTAATAATTTCTCTTAATATAAATGCAGCAAAGTAGCTTATTATAAAACCAAATTAGAAATTGTGGAGAACCATGATCATATATATCCTGAAGGGAATATGAAAACACTGAATATAATGGATTACATAAAAAATTAGTTAATAAAGAATGACAAAATATTTTTCTAGCATTAATGTTAATAATTTTTCTTAATATAAATGCAGCAAAGTAGCTTATTATAAAACCAAATTAGAAATTGTGGAGAACCATGATCATATATATCCTGAAGGGAATATGAAAAACACTGAATATAATGGATTACATAAAAATTAGTTAATAAAGAATGACAAAATATTTTCTAGCATTAATGTTAATAATTTTCTCTTAATATAAATGCAGCAAAGTAGCTTATTATAAAACCAAATTAGAAATTGTGGAGAACCATGATCATATATATCCTGAAGGGAATATGAAAACACAGAATATAATGGATTACATAAAAAATTAGTTAATAAAGAATGACAAAATAGTTTCTAGCATTAACGTGAATAATTTTCTCTTAATATAAATGCAGCAAAGTAGCTTATTATAAAACCAAATTAGAAATTGTGGAGAACCATGATCATATATATCCTGAAGGGAGAATGAAAACGCTGAATATAATGAATATAATGGATTGCATAAAAAATTAGTTAATAAAGAATGACAAAATATTTTCTAGCATTAATGTTAATAATTTTCTCTTAATATAAATGCAGCAAAAGTAGCTTATTATAAAACCAAATTAGAAATTGTGGAGAACCATGATCATATATATCCTGAAGGGAATATGAAAATAGTATGAATATAATGGAATATAATGGATTACATAAAAATTAGTTAATAAACCAAAAGAATGACCAATGAAAATATTTTCTAAGCATAAAAATTAGTTAATAAAAGAATAATTTTCTCATTAATATTTAATTTTCTCTTATAAATGCAGCAAAGTAGCTTATTATAAAACCAAATTAGAAATTGTGGAGAACCATGATCATATATATCCTGAAGGGAATATGAAAACTCTGAATATAATGGATTACATAATAAATTAGTTAATAAATAATGACAAAATATTTTCTAGCATTAATATTAATAATTTTCTCTTAATATAAATGCAGCAAAGTAGCTTATTATAAAACCAAATTAGAAATTGTGGTGAACCATGATCATATATATCCTGAAGGGAATATGAAAACTCTGAATATAATGGATTACAAAAAAATTATTTAATAAAGAATGACAAAATATTTTCTAGCATTAATGTTAATAATTTTTCTTAATATAAATGCAGCAGCAAAAGTAGCTTATTATAAACACCAAATTAGAAATTGTGGAGAACCATGATCATATATATCCTGAAGAAGAATGAAAATATGAAAACACTGAATATAATGGATTACATAAAAATTAGTTAATAAAGAATGACAAAATATTTTCTAGCATTAATGTTAATAATTTTCTCTTAATATAAATGCAGCAAAGTAGCTTATTATAAAACCAAATTAGAAATTGTGGAGAACCATGATCATATATATCCTGAAGGGAATATGAAAACACTGAATATAATGGATTACATAAAAAATTAGTTAATAAAGAATGACAAAATATTTTCTAGCATTAATGTTAATAATTTTCTCTTAATATAAATGCAGCAAAGTAGCTTATTATAAAACCAAATTAGAAATTGTGGAGAACCATGATCATATATATCCTGAAGGGAATATGAAAAACTGAATATAATGAATATAATGGATTGCATAAAAAATTAGTTAATAAAGAATGACAAAATATTTTCTAGCATTAATGTTAATAATTTTCTGAATATAATCTTAATATAAATGAAACAAAAAGTAGCTTTTATTATAAAACCAAATTAGAAATTGTGGAGAACCATGATCATATATATCCTGAAGGGAATATGAAAACTCTGAATATAATGGATTACATAAAAATTAGTTAATAAAGAATGACAAAATATTTTCTAGCATTAACGTTAATAATTTTCTCTTAATATAAATGCAGCAAAGTAGCTTATTATAAAACCAAATTAGAAATTGTGGAGAACCATGATCATATATATCCTGAAGGAAAGAATGATTACTTAAAAACGCTGAATATAATGAATATAATGGATTGCATAAAAATTAGTTAATAAAGAATGACAAAATATTTTCTAGCATTAATGTTAATAATTTTCTCTTAATATAAATGCAACAAAGTAGCTTATTATAAAACCAAATTAGAAATTGTGGAGAACCATGATCATATATATCCTGAAGGAATATGAAAACTCTGAATATAATGGATTACATAAAAAATTAGTTAATAAAGAATGACAAAATATTTTCTAGCATTAATGTTAATAATTTTTCTTAATATAAATACAGCAAAGTAGCTTATTATAAAAACCAAATTAGAAATTGTGGAGAACCATGATCATATATATCCTGAAGGGAGAATGAAAACGCTGAATATAATGAATATAATGGATTGCATAAAAAATTAGTTAATAAAGAATGACAAAATATTTTCTAGCAATAATGTTAATAATTTTCTCTTAATATAAATGCAGCAAAGTAGCTTATTATAAAACCAAATTAGAAATTGTGGAGAACCATGATCATATATATCCTGAAGGGAATGAAAACGCTGAAAATAATGAATATAATGGATTACATAAAAAATTAGTTAATAAAGAATGACAAAAAATATTTTCTAGCATTAATGTTAATAATTTTCTCTTAATATAAATGCAGCAAAGTAGCTTATTATAAAACCAAATTAGAAATTGTGGAGAACCATGATCATATATATCCTGAAGGGAGAATGAAAACGCTGAATATAATGAATATAATGGATTGCATAAAAAATTAGTTAATAAAGAATGACAAAATATTTTCTAGCATTAATGTTAATAATTTTCTCTTAATATAAATGCAGCAAAGTAGCTTATTATAAAACCAAATTAGAAATTGTGGAGAACCATGATCATATATATCCTGAAGGGAATATGAAAACTCTGAATATAATGGATTACATAAAAAATTAGTTAATAAAGAATGACAAAATATTTTCTAGCATTAATGTTAATAATTTTCTCTTAATATAAATACAGCAAAGTAGCTTATTATAAAACCAAATTAGAAATTGTGGAGAACCATGATCATATATATCCTGAAGGGAGAATGAAAACGCTGAATATAATGAATATAATGGATTTATAAAAAATTAGTTAATAAAGAATGACAAAATATTTTCTAGCAATAATGTTAATAATTTTCTCTTAATATAAATGCAACAAAAGTAGCTTATTATAAAACCAAATTAGAAATTGTGGAGAACCATGATCATATATATCCTGAAGGGAATATGAAAACTCTGAATATAATGGATTACATAAAAAATATTTAATAAAGAATGACAAAATATTTTCTAGCATTAATGTTAATAATTTTTCTTAATATAAATGCAGCAAAGTAGCTTATTATAAAACCAAATTAGAAATTGTGGAGAACCATGATCATATATATCCTGAAGGAGAATGAAAACGCTGAATATAATGAATATAATGGATTACATAAAAAATTAGTTAATAAAGAATGACAAAATATTTTCTAGCAATAATATTAATAATTTTCTCTTAATATAAATGCAGCAAAAGCTTATTATAAAACCAAATTAGAAATGGAAACCATCATATATATCCTGAAAAATTGAAAACTCTGAAATAATGGATTACATAAAAAATTATAATAAATAATCCTAGCATTAATATTAATAATTTTCTCTTAATATAAATGCAGCAAAGTAGCTTATTATAAAACCAAATTAATGAATATAATGAAAATCTGAATATAATGGATTAAAAATTAGTTAATAAAGAATGACAAAATATTTTCTAGCAATAATGTTAATAATTTTCTCTTAATATAAATGCAGCAAAGTAGCTTATTATAAAACCAAATTAGAAATTGTGGAGAACCATGATCATATATATCCTGAAGGGAGAATGAAAACGCTGAATATAATGAATATAATGGATTGCATAAAAAATTAGTTAATAAAGAATGACAAAATATTTTCTAGCAATAATGTTAATAATTTTCTCTTAATATAAATGCAACAAAGTAGCTTATTATAAAACCAAATTAGAAATTGTGGAGAACCATGATCATATATATCCTGAAGGGAATATGAAAACTCTGAATATAATGGATTACATAAAAAATTAGTTAATAAAGAATGACAAAATATTTTCTAGCATTAATGTTAATAATTTTCTCTTAATATAAATACAGCAAAGTAGCTTATTATAAAACCAAATTAGAAATTGTGGAGAACCATGATCATATATATCCTGAAGGGAGATTACATAAAAAATGAAAACAAAATATTTTCTGAATATAATGAATATAATGGATTAAAACCAAATTAGAAATTGTGGAGAAAATGATCATAAAAATTAGTTAATAAAAAAAAGAATGACAAAATATTTTCTAGCATTAATATTAATAATTTTCTCTTAATATAAATGCAGCAAAGTAGCTTATTATAAAACCAAATTAGAAATTGTGGAGAACCATGATCATATATATCCTGAAGGGTGTATGAAAACTCTGAATATAATGGATTACATAAAAAATTAGTTAATAAAGAATGACAAAATATTTTCTAGCATTAATATTAATAATTTTCTCTTAATATAAATGCAGCAAAGTAGCTTATTATAAAACCAAATTAGAAATTGTGGAGAACCATGATCATATATATCCTGAAGGGAATATGAAAACTCTGAATATAATGGATTACATAAAAATTATTTAATAAAGAATGACAAAATATTTTCTAGCATTAATGTTTAATAATTTTCTCTTAATATAAATGCAGCAAAGTAGCTTATTATAAAACCATATTAGAAATTGTGGAGAACCATGATCATATATATCCTGAAGGGAATATGAAAACTCTGAATATAATGGATTACATAAAAAATTACTTAATAAGGAATGACAAAATATTATCTAGCATCAATGTTAATAATTTTCTCTTAATATAAATGCAGCAAAGTAGCTTATTATAAAACCAAATTAGAAATTGTGGAGAACCATGATCATATATATCCTGAAGGGTGTATGAAAACTCTGAATATAATGGATTACATAAAAAATATTTAATAGAGAATGACAAAATATTTTCTAGCATTAATGTTAATAATTTTCTCTTAATATAAATGCAGCAAAGTAGCTTATTATAAAACCAAATTAGAAATTGTGGAGAACCATGATCATATATATCCTGAAGGGAATATGAAAACACTGAATATAATGGATTACATAAAAAATTAGTTAATAAAGAATGACAAAATATTTTCTAGCATTAATGTTAATAATTTTCTCTTAATATAAATGCAGCAAAGTAGCTTATTATAAAACCAAATTAGAAATTGTGGAGAACCATGATCATATATATCCTGAAGGGAGAATAAAAACGCTGAATATAATGAATATAATGGATTACATAAAAAATTATTTAATAAAGAATGTCAAAATAGTTTCTAGCATTAATGTTAATAATTTTCTTTTAATATAAATGCAGCAAAGTAGGTTATTATAAAACCAAATTAGAAATTGTGGAGAACCATGATCATATATATCCTGAAGGGAATATGAAAACACTGAATATAATGGATTACATAAAAAATTAGTTAATAAAGAATGACAAAATATTTTCTAGCATTAATGTTAATAATTTCCTCTTAATATAAATACAGCAAAGTAGCTTATTATACAACCAAATTAGAAATTGTGGAGAACCATGATCATATATATCCTGAAGGGAGAATGAAAACACTGAATATAATGAATATAATGGATTACATAAAAAATTAGTTAATAAAGAATGACAAAATATTTTCTAGCATTAATGTTAATAATTTTCTCTTAATATAAATACAGCAAAGTAGCTTATTATACAACCAAATTAGAAATTGTGGAGAACCATGATCATATATATCCTGAAGGGAGAATGAAAACGCTGAATATAATGAATATAATGGATTGCATAAAAAATTAGTTAATAAAGAATGACAAAATATTTTCTAGCAATAATGTTAATAATTTTCTCTTAATATAAATGCAGCAAAGTAGCTTATTATAAAACCAAATTAGAAATTGTGGAGAACCATGATCATATATATCCTGAAGGGTGTATGAAAACTCTGAATATAATGGATTACATATAAAATTACTTAATAAGTAATGACAAAATATTTTCTAGCATTAATGTTAATAATTTTCTCTTAATATAAATGCAGCAAAGTAGCTTATTATAAAACCAAATTAGAAATTGTGGAGATTTCTCAAGGATTTTGGCACCTGAGAGCATTTAAGTAACTTAAGTGATTGATTGACCTTAGCAATCACTAAGTTTGTGTACTGCATCATGTTAGCCTCACAGACAAGACTTATGATCAGTCATTGCAAAACAAACAAATTCAGTGATTATAAAGCTTGAGAGCCACTCAAGTTAAAGGATGACTTATTGACTTGTGATATAAGTGTAAGAAGATATTGTAGTATTGTCAATGATTTATTATTCATACAACCTCTGCAAATGTCGTTAATTAACCCTCCACATTGAGTGGTTCTCAAGCCTTTTATTATTGAACTTTAGTATTTAAATTTTTCTTTCTGTCTTACATATTTATAAGTTTTCTCTTTGCCAATGCTTAAAATATTGTTGTCGAATTTGATCTGGTGTTCCTGTAATGATCATCATCATCACACACATATATATACTTACGCAAATTCAAATTATACAACAACAAGCATCAACACTACTGTGTAATGGACAATTTATAAATCGCAGCTATGCGACAATTTTATAATCGCTATATTTTCATGTAGTCGATTTTGTGCACTTTTAGGAGAATTCTTAGCTTAGTAAATATTTTCATAAAAAATCTGCTTCTAATTGGTCAATAAACACACAAGTGGGCGTTGCAATCCACCCGCGCACAATATATTTTCCAGTGCATGACTAAGTCAAATTTCCCACCAAGTTCTTTTGATCCTGTCACGTGATTAAATTATCTATAAATAGCAAACACGAGTTTGCCTTTTTCTTTTTTCTCTCTTCTTGCTGCAAAATGTAGTCCCAGAGAATTATTGTCTCGACCATTCGGTCAGACGTTAAATAATATTTCATGCATTCACGTACAAACAAACTCTTATGAACTTCTCCAAAATACGAACGTTCACACACACACAAATGTTCACACACAAACACAATGTTCAGTTAACTGTCTATGTGCTTTGTAATTTGTTGTTAATACATATATTTGTTTATCAGTCTTGTTTGTCATCTTTATCTTCAGTTCGACTTAACTCAGGTCCGCAATTTTCTTCTAGCAGGAAATTTAAACGCACGTGTTTTCTTTTCATCTTCACCCCCAGGTCCTCTACACTCCTGCTATATATTTAGAGATCCTTGACAAAATCCAAAAAAGAATCTGCAATGTTATTGCTACTGACCTGGCATCTTGGCTTCAGTCCCTTTCCCACTGCCGTAACATCTTCCCTATAAATACTGTAACATAGCTTCCCTATAAATACTTTCATGGTAATTGTTCTGATGAACTTTCCTCTGTGATACCTCAACTTTATGAAGCAAAGTACTAGATTGTTGACAAGGTTTCATCATTTTACTGTTGAAATGGATAGAAATTACCATAAGTTCTATGCTAACAGTTTCTTTTCTTATACTTCTTGCTTGTCTCTTCTGCCATCTTGCTTCCCAGTCAACTTTTATTGTTGGCATGTAGTACAGGCATGTTGAAAGATGAGTGGAATGTCCATTTCAGTGGTCAGTCATCAGTCATGGTGGTCAGGTGTAAGGGTTGTACTAGGAGTTGATCTAATTCTTGTGTGGGTTTGATGTGAGCTCACAGGTTATGCCCAGTGTGTGTGTGGGTTGATTGGCATCATGTTGGTGGGTTGAGTGGGTTGCATGGTTGCAGAATCGGAGTTGCTTCCTTGCAGAGTTGGAGTTGCTTGTTTTGCAGAGTCGGAGTCACTTGGTTGTGGGGTCAGAGTAGCTGCTTGCAGAATTGGAATCACAGCTCGCAGGGTCAGAGTTACTTGTTTGCAGAGTTGGATTTACTGAGGTGACAGTGTTGGTGACAAGGAAGGCTTGTAGCTTGGTAGTTCTGATGTGGAGATGTTATCAAGTCGGTAATTTCACAGGGTAACAGCATTGTCGACGATGATAGCTGGGTGGAGTCAAAGTTGCAATGTTATCATGCCAGTATTTGCCGAGGTGACAGTGTTGTCAATGATGGAGGCTTGTAGCTGGATGGAGTGGAAGCTGAATAGTTGACTGCTTGTAGCTGGTTTTTGCTGAGGTGATGAGGTCGAGATGTTATCAACACAAAATTGGATAGTCAAGCCTGGGAGTTGTAATGGTCATTGAGAGGTGTGATCATGTTGAGAAATGGTGGTGATGGTCACAGCAGTGGTGGCAGCAGCAGTAGCAGCAGCAGTAGCATCCTGCAGGACGGCCAATGGCATGCTGGGCCATAACAGCTCTGGCCACTCTCAGAGATCTTCTTTTAAGGTGGGTCTGGTAGTCCTTACAAGCATCTCTCTCTCCAGCAGGATGTTCACAACTGGCCACTGTTGGAGCTCTCTTTGTAGACTGGATGTAATGCATGGAGCCTAATGCACAGAAAACAACTTTTGCTATTTTATTATCTGCCTTCATAGTGTCCACATCCAGCCAGCATGCAGAATGAATCAGAAAGAAATCTAATTGCAACAGAGTTTAACATTGATATACCTTAATAATATTTCTCTTTTTTCTTATTCTTTCACACTCAGTAATCCCTTGTGTTTTAGTGGCTTTATTACCTTGCATAGGGTGAAATGATTAGAAAACAAATTTAAATGCAATGTCAATCGTTATCTACTGTCTTCTTGATTACTCATCTGTTGTTCTTGCTCCTTAATAATGTTTCTCTTTTTTCTTATTCTTTCACACTCAGTAACCCCCTTGTGTCTTAGTGGCTTTACTACCTTGTTCGGGATGAAAGCATTAAAAACGAAAGAAAGAAAGTTGAGTCAATGCAAATGATCCATTCCTTAATTGCATAGTATGTGCTTCTCAGGCTACATATTGTTTTGAATTGAAAGTTTTCCTTCAAGACTGGTTGCCACCCAAGTCTGTAGAACCCATTCTTTCCTGCTATTTAACCATAGCTGGGTGGCAGGGGAGAAGAAATGGATTCATGCTGTTCCCAAGGGTATTAGCATGTAAGTGAATGCAATGAACCTGACTGGAATTTGAACTCGGCTCTTCGATTCGTCAATCTGAACTGTAGTACGTACCAAGATCAACAGACTGATGTAATGTTGTGATGATAATTAGTAAGATGAGGATATTAGTTCAAATGTAAAGAATGTGAACTATTATTATTATTTTATTATTATTAGTTTTTTTGCAAATTAAAGATAAACAATTAGTTTGAAAGGAATAAAGAAAGAATTGTTTTCTCAGGTAGAAATTTACATTTTTTGTTCTGCTTTCGAGATAAATTATTTTGTTTATTTTACTCACTATTTGTACAAAGATAGAAAAAACAGTTCATTTCTTTATATCACTAAATTATTGATTATTTTCAATGGACTTCAGTTGGAAGCACCATTTTTCTCTCCTCTTTCTCTGATGATTTTTCTTATCGCAGTAACTGTTGGACATCATTACAGTCTTTTTTTCTAGCTTGTCTTTTTTCTTTTTCTTTTTACAGCATCTCCAAGATTTTTGATGTTATTATAAACCATTTCTATTTAAAACTTTTTTGTTTGTCTGGCCATTGAGAATAATGGATTATTTTTTACAAAGTTGGTCTCGTTAATAAATGATTGATACATTCATTTTTATGGCTTATCAACCCTTTGTAGGTCATTTAAAGCTAGAAAATATTAGTTTGGAAGAATTTTCTTTTGAGATAACAATGGTTTAGTGATACAAGTATTACTAATTAACCCATAGATGAGGGGAAAAGAGGTGGTGGACTCATACCTTTCCCAAGGGCATTTGCATGTAAGTGAATATAATGAACCCAATGGGAATTGGAACAATTCTGAGCCATTATCCATTACACCACCTTCATGTCCAAGCTTACAGCATCTGGTATTCCCAAGTGGTCACCCATCTAGCCTTTGACCAGTCTCGACAATTCTTAACTTTGGTGATCATACAGGAACCACTGTTTCAAAGTGATGTGGCCATAAGTTGCCCCAAATAACTATTTCAGAAAAAATAACAATAATGTTGTTACACAAGTGAATTCTATCTTTTTTTTTCCCTGGGAAAATTCAAGCTATTTTGAAATTTTATTTTCTCTTTCATGGAAGATATGACATATATATCTATATATCAGACTAATAGTTGGTAACTTAAAGACAAAAAAAAAAGGGATTTCAAAAGGACATTTTTTTTCTTAGCATTGCTATTGCTGTATACACCGTAGGTGATTTTTAATCCTTTTTTTTTAACTTATTTTTTAGAATTTTAACTATAACATATGAAACTAAATTTATAGTTCTTTTTCAAGAATTGACAATGAAAATGCTTTTTCTTTATTCTATTGACAATTGAATGAATTGTTTATTTCATTTTTTTCTACATGCCATGTCCCTTCAGGACATTGACAATCATGTCTCTCTACAATTTCCTGTGATTTGTAGCTCTTAATAAATTTTGTCTTTTTGTTATCTCTCCTAAACATTGTTTTACCATCCATTTACTCAAACTTACTATGTGTCATTTTCCTCTGTTCCTCTTGCCTTTAATCTGCTCTGTGAGTTTCAAATTTTCCAAGCCCTCTTTCCTCATTATGTGCCAAGAAATTTCAATTATCACTTCCTGATGTCCTTTTTTTTATAATTGTCCTTTTTGTTTCCATTTTCTCTAAAACTTTGCTCGCATGTTCGGTCTAAATGATTCTTAGCCTCATTCTGTAGAACCATGTTGCTGTTACTTCAAGTCTCTTCATTTGTGAGGAGATTGCCAATTATTCACAGCCACATAGGAGGATTGTTATTACATAACAGTTCAGTGTTCTTTTCTTTGTTTCTAACAAAATTTTTCTGCTTAATACTTTGCTTAGCTTTTGGAAGACATCTTTCACTATCCCAATGCACCTTCATTCAGACTTCAGTGTTACACTTCTGTCCTTTGTTTGAACATTTTCCAGACTTTTAAATTATTGTAATTGTTTGATTTTGGTATCTCCATTTTTGAAATGAGAATGACAGGCTGATCCGTTAACAATCATTCTGTATCTTTCTGTTGTTGTTTAGTCCTTTCTTCTTGCCTTCCTTCAAGACCTTCTGTAGGAGTTCCTTCAGTTTCCTCTCTGTGTTTTCTATCAACACTGAGTCATCTGCATATCTTATGTTGTTAAGATTGTGGTTGCCAATAATGAAATGATGGAAGAATAATAATAATAGTTTTTACAATATTATAGAATTCAATTTATGAACTATAACAATAAATTATTTATTTACAAGCTCATAAAGATATTCTTATAGATCACTATTTTTAAAACAATAAAAATTACAGAAGTATACATTAATAGCTGTGTCAAAAGAAAAGCATTTTTTGTTACACCATTTTTTTTTTATTTTTGCTTGGTTCTAAGTTGAGCTATGCCAAAGTTCTTAGTCTGAAAAAAATCTTTTTGGAAAATAATGTCTGATTTTAGATTTTAGATTTTAGAATGAACACTTTCTCATTCTAATATATAATTATGATATTTGCACAAAAGTATATTACTCATTCCAAGTGATTAAAGTGTCTTCTTTGTTAATTTTATATCAATCATTTCTGAATTTAACTTTTATATATTTTAACATAATATAGCCCTCATCTTGAATATGAAAATAAAATAGTGTGTTCACTTGTTTTGAATTCAAGCTTGGTCATAATGCTTTTCAAACTGCTGCCAACATTAACAGGGAATAAGGTGAAGGATTGGCTTGTGACTAGACAGTACAGTGCTGGTTTCTGAAGTTCCACAGTAAGGATACAAGTTTTGAAGATTAAGGTGGTAGAAGACATTCATCTGAACTGACACTCAACATCTGAAAACATTAGTTGAACAAATTCCACATTAAAATCCCAGAGAAATGTTTCAGATCATAAGTGTCAATATTTCAACAAATATCAAACTATTTCAAGATAACTAGCAAAGTAAATAAACTCTATAAATTGGTTCCATATGAATTTCGTGAAAGTCAGAGTTCAACATTTGAAGTGAGTTTGATGCTGTATCTGTGAAATTTGAATGAGTCATTTCTTGGCCAAATAGTGACTTGTGAGGAGAAATAGATTCTTTGAGAATTATAAATGATTAGCTCAGGATGAATAACCCAAAAAATTTCACAACTCCAGCAGCAAGTCTTCTGATTTGGAGATTAGAGATTTTGAGGAGAGAGGAACCACCTCTTAATTGCCGTTGCTCCCAGGTCCACACTGGCCCATTGCAGTAGCACCTGTTAGAGTCCCGACTATGGGCAAATAGTGAACACCCAAACAAAAACAAAACACCATGAAGGTATAAAAATACATAGTTATATAAAAAAATTACTTATTTATATTATATATTTACCAATAATAAATATTTATAGTAAAATGATCAGCAATACATTTTATTTTAGAATTACCATCAATACAGCTTATCTGTAGTTGAAAGAATACAATTATGTTCAGGATATATTTAGCTGAAGCCATAAAATTGTGTTCAAAATCTTTAGATTTAAGCTGAAAATATCCCATAGAGGGTGATATGCTGCTAAACAAAATCAGCCAATGAAACTTTCCAAAACTGAAATTGCACCAAGAGAAGATTGTCTGATGGTCCACCATTGGTGACATACATTACAGATTTCTGGAATCTAACCAGAGCATCACTGCCAAATTTTACTGCCAGCAACTGGATCAAATGCACATTCAGTTAAGCAAAAGCTGGCCAACACTGGTTAATTAATGAGGACCAATTCTGCTTCATGACAGTACTTGGCCATATGCTGCCAGGATGTCATTGTAGAAGCTCAATGACTTGGAATACAAGACTTTGTCGTATCCACCATATTCCCCTGATCTCTTACCCACTAACTACCACTTTTTCAAGCATCTTGACAATTCTTTTAAGTCAAAAGACATTGCATTTCAAAGAAGATGCAGAAACTACACACAAAGATTTCTTGGTATTCAAACATTTAGAGTTTTATTGTAAAGCATAAGTAACCATGTAACACAATGGCAGAAATGTATAGATATTCAGGGTTCCTATTTTCATTGATTTAAATACTGTTTAAATAGATGAATGCAGGAATAAAATTAAGTTAAACAATTTTATGGCTTCAGCTAAATATATCCTGAACATAATTGTATTCTTTCAACTACAGATAAACTGTATTGATGGTAATTCTAAAATAAAATGTATTGCTGATCATTTTACTATAAATATCTATTATTGGTAAACATATAATATAAATCCTGACTGCTAACAATCACATTCTTATTTTCTATTTGATATTATAATATATATATATATATATATATATATATATATATATATATATATATATAGATATGGTATGCTTAAAAAATATCTTGGATATCGATATAGAACAAATATATAAGGAAAAATGATATATAAAAAATAAAGAACCAAGAACATTAAACCAAGGCAAAAACAATCATCCAGTATTCAAGCTCAAGTCCAAAGAAAAAAAAACCCCTGAAACAAAAAAGACAAACCACGTGAAAGTGCTCAAGGAAAATGAGAATAAAAAGATAGGCAATTTTTGGGTTTCACCCAATAAGAAGGGTGATTTTTTTGGGTGAAACCTTGGTAGGTTTGCCTGATCATAGGATTATATATATATATATATATATATATATATATATATAGATAAAAAACCCTGAAACAAGACGTTTTTAAAAAGAAAATTAACAATTGCTATTTTTATGATAAACAAAAGTGCTCAATTCAGAAAAGCAATTTACTGGTTAAAACCTACCTTGTTCACCATAAGGTTAATAATCCGAGTGGTCAACAACGCCAGGCAATGGCCTGAAGGATGCAGTTTCACCCAACGAAGATTTTCTATGAAAATTGATCCATTCAGGCAGTAAATGTTATTTAATACTTTTATCATAAACAGAGCATTTGCTTAAATACTTGTATCTATAAAAATGGGTTAAACATAAATAAAAAATGTCTTTAATAAATAAATTGTCGGACCTCGTCCATTTCTTAACATATATATATATATATATTTCATTAAAAACTACTGACAAGTTATTGCAGTTGAATTTTTATTTAATTTTTCTTGTGTTTTTTTTTTCTGGACATAACATATGTAGAAATTGTCTGAATGTTTTGTATGTCTGAGTGCTTTCCAAATGTATGGATGTATAACTGAATGTATAGATAAAAAGTTAAAAGTGAAAATAAGAAATAAAATCATCCTTGATAATGGCTAAAAAATAGCCAAAAGCTCTCAGACATACAGAACATTCAGATAATCTCGACAAAATTTTTGTCCAGAAAAGAAATATTTATAAAAATGCAAGAAAAATTAATTAAAAAACATAACTGCAGTACCTTGTGAGTAGATTCTGATGAATAAAAGAGGGACTGCTGCTCAAATACACAATATATATATATATATATATATATATATATATATATATATATATATATATATATAAAATATATATATATATGTAAATATATTATTATTATTATTATTTATATGTGGCATTTCCTTTCACGATGTGTGTGCTCTTCACAGCTTTTTATCTTTCAGTATCTGTCTATATTTCTGTGATGAGGTATTTTGTACATTATTTACATTATTCAGACTATTGTCCTCATCTTTGTCGCCATATTTATTTCAACATTTCAGCCGTTTTTTGCTCAGGCCTTCTTCAGGTGGTTCGAATGTTGAACTTAACCCTTTATTTCGCTCACTGGGGTAGACTATTCTAGTTCCACGTGCCATGTTTAATGGATGTCAGTTATCAGTTATCTCCTGTTAATTCCCCTGTCCAAGTTCTCCACTGCTTTAACTGGGTATTGAACTCACACTGTTTGGGTCCTGTCACTGGATCTAACTAATGCCTTTATCCACTGTGCCATGTGTCCTTTTTATCTTTTGTAGTTTTAATACCGTTTTTCTTTTTACCATCTCTCCCACACCCATTCCAGCATCCATTCACACATTGCCAGGTAGATGGTCTACTGCCACTCTCCCACCCTGAGAGTTATGAGTTCAATCCCTGGGTCAGGTAGTGTTAAAATGTTATATACTTTGGTTCAGTTGAAGAAACAGTTAAGTGACATAAAGGTGAATAAGACTGGGGAGTATTAACTGATATGAGTTAATCTCTTCTAAGCATGGAAAACAAAATGATAACAATTTACCCCTATGCCCTGGATTGAATAAAAGGTGAAGTTCAAAATTCTGAGAATGTTGCTGAGTATGAGACCTGAAGAAACATGGAATGAGTGCAGTATTTGTCAAAGAATACATCAAAAATCCATAGAGATTAAAATTTGGTAAAAAGAATAAATTAAACAGATCCAAATTATAATGGATACACTATTAGAACAGATTCTATTAATTGGGAGTTTCAGAGAAAATAAAGAAAAAGTTTAAAAATACATATATATTCATCATTATCATCAGTCACTTGGCTGCTTCAATTGTCAGGGTCACCTAAGGCCAGAAGAAGCAAACAAACTTCTCCAAGATGATCTGTTGATGGTGACTCTCAGAAGTTCTGGCATTGTCATGTCTGTTCTTTTCCTTGAAGTGTAAGCGTTCTCAAAGCAAATTTGTGGCTTTCACAACACAAAGAAAGAAAATCACTTGTAACGCGTCAGGAAAATAACTCACCGAACGCCGTAGCCAAAACTGCCTGAATTTTCCTTCCCGAGTCGACAACACCAACTGCTTTTATTGGCAGAACCTGAAACACGAACTTTTTTTCCATTCGTCGACAGCCGGGATAGGATGCTCAATAATTTGCATATTAATATACTCTTATAGCGACTCCTGCGACGGACTTGTTTCTTTTTTCGTCACAGAATACACACGACGCTGTCGCTTGGGTTGACGAGGTAAGTCGCTATAAGAGTTTTGCTGACTACTTTTGGCAATCCCTCCCCGCAAATCGCACACAAAACACGAACTTTTTTCCAGGGTACTTGATTATCTCGTTCACTACAATGTTGTCTGGCCAACTTCTATGTTGTCATCTCCACTTGCATCCACCTTCAACAGTAACTTGCATATATATTAAGATTTGGTAAATAAAAAAATTAAACAGATTCAAATTATAGTGAACACAATATTATAATGTATTTTGTTAATTAGATTCAGACAAAATAAAAATGTCTTTTTATTAAAAATTATTAAGATATGAGTTGATATGATTTTAAGTAAAATTTTATTAACTTATTAAAAAAATGATAAAAATCTGCATATCATTTGAAACATTTTAAATTATCAAATTATAAATCTGCAACATTTCAAATTTTAAGGATACAAGTTATAAGAAATTTTATACACTTCAAGTAACACACTTTAGAATTGAGTCCAGCATTATTCTGTTAGATATTTGCATTCATTTTGTTTCTAGTATTACACCCATCCCTGAGATATAAATAAGAGGACGGCATATCATGTCGTCAATAAGAGTTCAAGCAGTCCATGTGATAATGTGGGTAGCATCCAGATCTAACAGTCCAAGTTGAAGTTATTAAGATAGCTCCCTGCTGATTCAGTGTTGTAGGGAAACTGTTTTTATCAGAAAAAACTGGACAAATAAATGGAAAACAATTTTTGTAAATTGTCACAATTATTTCCAGAGTATAAAAAGGTTTGGATTTACACTGTTTTATTTTGCCTTTTACTTTTTCATTGGGAAGGGTTGATTATTTTCACAAGGCCAAAATTTTCCACATTTCAACGTTCAACAAGAGAAATGAAAACAATCTACCCTGTAGAATGAATAAAAAGTGTGCTTAAAAAATCCTATAACAGTTACTGAGTCTATAGACAACCCCTGAAGAAGGCCAGAGAGTATAACAGCTGAAACATTGTGAGCATAACAACTAAGATAAAGATGCTGGTTCAAATATCAAAGCATATAATAAAATAAACCTCTGAAGAAGTCTGGAGGATACATCAGCCAAATCACTGGTTGTATAACAACCAAGATGAACATGCTGCCCAAATAGTAGCATATAATAATCCACCAAATTGCTCCAACATCCGATTGGCCCAAGTCCATCTGTCACTTGTTGTGTTCATTATTGAAAATCACAGAATCGTATTAATACTACAAGTAAATAAATGAGATATTGATTATTTCTAAGTGTGTCTATGCAGAGTATGAACAAACACACTGCAATGGTTTCGACATAGTCACAATTCAGTCACTCACTGCTTGCTTCTATAAATGCAAATGGCTTTCTTCATTTTAGTTCTATGTGCCATATCCCTTCAGGACATGGGCTCACAGTGCTCTCCACAACTTCGTACCCTTTGTAGCTCTTAGTAATGTTTGTCTTTTTATCATACCTCTAACACCCAGTTCTGCTATCCATTCATACAAGTTTATTAGGTAAGTAACCTACTGACTCCTCCTGTTGCTTTTTCCTTTGATATATCCTATGAGTGTTAAATTTTCCAAGCCCTCCTTCCTCATTATGTTCAAGAAAATTTCAGCTAATTCATTCTGATTGTGAGTATAAGTGTCCTTTTTGTTTCTATTTTCCTTAAGACTTTCTCATTGTTTATCTGCTCTGGCCATAGTGTTCTTAGTGTCCTTCTCTGTTGTCTCTTCTTCATGTTTTGTTCTTCAGATGATGATATACCAAAATAGACTTTGCACTCAGTGTCACACCAGAGTGTTAGAGAAGAAGCTAGATGCATCAGTTGGTTGACCTGGAAGGTGGCCTGCTGGCCACCTCGTGTAAATTCATTCCTTACAGAATGTTATTAGTAGCCCCTGACATGTAAACAGGTAGTTGACCCAGCTGCACTTAGGAGGTGCACACACAGGACAACTAGATTACAAGAAGATATATAAATTCCAACCTGTAAGGGAAAAGACAGAGAGAGACTCATATCCTCATAAGAAAATCCATGTTTGAAGAAAGCTTCCAAATCCACACACTGATGCTGATATTAAGTGATTAAAGTTTGGAAATGAATAAACAATAATTTTACATATAAGATATTTAGGTAACAACTATCTCAGCCACAAAGCAGTTTTCCAACACAGTTACATACCCACTTACATATGATATTAAAACATGCTCATACATTATTTTCTATCCAACATGTCAAAAAGATTCCATAATACAATACACACTGTTTAAATTAAAGTGTCTGTTGGTTAGAAATTAACACCATTATTGTAAATGTTTAAGCAGTCAGAAAAAAACTAAAACCCTCTGATTCTCAAGCCTACTTTTGTGTCTTCAAAGGAATCATTTACAACAATAACAGAAAGGAGTGTCAGTGAATCTTTCCTGATGATCAAAGTCTTTTCTCAATTACAGATTTTTCTGTGAACCAACTAATAACAGTTTTTTCTAAACCCAATTTTTTTTCATTGGACCAACTACCTAAAAAATTTAACTCAAATAAAGACCATTTTTACTCTCTTTTAACTCTTTTGAATTCATGTGCCTATGTTTATAAATACAAATGATTTAACAGGTTTACCCTTTATTTTTATTTTATTTTGGTTTGGAATTTGGACATTCAGATTTTTAATGTAAAAAAACCTGGATAACAGAATCCCCCCCCCATATATATATATATATATATATATATATATATATATATATATATGTGTGTGTGTGTGTGTGTGTGTGTGTGTGGTGTCCCCCAAAATGTACTCACTCTTTAAATAACAATAAATGCAGTGTTTATTGACTTACAAATAAGGTTAATGCTTAAAATTAAGAAATATTAATGCTTATTGACTTACAAAAAAGATTAACGGTTTAAATTTAAAATTAAATGAAATTAAATGCATTTTTATAAATATTCAAACTGATGATGAAGTCAAAATGTGAGTACATTTCTTGGGACACCCAATTATATATATATATATATATATATATATATATATATATATATATATATATATATATTTAGACATATATTATTAAATATAACAGATGAATGTCCATTATGTTTTATCATGAACCACTCCAAGCTTTATATAATGGCTTTAGTTTCAGGAGAAAATAAAGACAAAAATTGTTCAACATTTAGATATTTCTTTATTATGTTGTTCATCAATCTGAGCTTTCAGCTCTCATGAGCCATCATCAGAATGGATATTTGGACTTTACAACAGAGATGTTCACCATCAAAGATGACATCCTCTTTTGTTTACATAGATGTTTGCTATGTGACTCTAATGGTCACAGAATAGCAAACACAGGTCATAAATTCATAATGCTGTTCTATGACATTGTACATGGCCGTGTGAGAGAGAAATGTTATAACAGAACCATATATTTAAATGCATTATAATATGTTATGATTGGTTTGAAATGTAATTTTGTTGAGTGTAGGTTGCTTTGTTTTAATGTAGATGGCCTCTAGTATCTAAATGTTCTTTTTACTGTGTGTATGTGTGAATATTGTTGTGTTATCAACTAATATCTGTCTAATATTATGTACAAGGCTATGTTTTTCTAAGAAATCTTGTTTAATGGTACCGAGATCAGATAGATGATAGGTGAGTCTATGAGAGAGTGTGGTTGACGTAAAACCAATGTATATAGTGGGTTTATTATTATTATCAGAGATACAATCTCTGAACAGGTATATATATATATATATATATATATATATATATATATATATATATATATATATATATATATATATAATTGTGTATTTGGGCATCAAATCTCTTTTATACAAGTTTCACTAAAGACAACTGACAAGGCACTGCAGTTAGGCTTTTTATTAATGTTTTCTTGTGTTCATATAAATGTTTTCTTTTCTGGACATAAAGTGTATAGAAACTGTTCAAATGTTCCATATATATCTGAGCGCTTTCGGTAATTCTATTAGCCATCATCAAGGATGTTTTTTAATTGAATATATAGATTTTTATATATCTATATTGATGGTAATGTTTTCTTTATTTTCCAAACACAGTCAGCACATTGTGAATATGTTCATAGTTTATATTATTGAGTGTTGGCTTTTTTCTTTTTTTATTATTAATGCATCTATTATTTTTAGCCTTTTTTTTATATGTGGGTGAGGCTATTATAGTCATATGTTGCCGACAGAGTTTGGTAGGTTTTGTTGTGTTTTTAAATAGGTCCTAATTGAGCTATTGTCAGAGAGTTGTTATGTGAGTCTACTTGATTGGCATGTAATGGTATGTCCAATATAATTGGGCATACCACTACATGAATGTGGTTTGATCAGGAACACAGTTTCTTAAGGGACATGTAATTCTATAAATAATACTGGTCCTCTGTAATTTGGATCTTGCAGATGAGTTGTTGTTGTTGAACAAGAATATATTACATACTAGCTTAAGAGCCGTCCTATTGGACAGAATTTCAGCTACCTCCTGCGGATGGCACTTGATTGGGTCTTCATCACAAAAAGGTGGGGAGGAGTAGATGTGATAGGCAACAATAAACTACAAAAGAACTCAAAATTGATTGCTGCATTTAAGTATTGCATTAATATTTAAGCTTACCTTTTAAAAGTTCAACATTAATTCTTCTGCTGCCACTTAATTTAAAAACAATTTGATGTCCTTACTTTCCATACAAACAATTATTTTTATTTCACGGGTGATTTTCACTGGACTTCCCAATTAATTTTGATTAATCCCAAATTTATTATCCAAGTTACAAAAATTGTTATCGTACAAATAAATTTGTTGCAAAAATCACATACAAAAACAATCGCAATAATGAAAACCTGGGAATCCAAAATTTCATGATTGTGGGTCCAGATCCAACCCAGAATGTCTTTAATTTGTTCGCGGAGTTGGCCCGATTCCAAATTGGTATTATTTGTTGGGCTACGGCCTCTAGGAGTAAAGTTGAAAAAGTGTGACACACTGATATTCACCTTTATTATATAGATGAATAAAAAAAGCCGGAAAAATTTTCCTTAGCAAAATATTTTGTTCCCTGATGTGCTATATTCCTTAGTTCCCACAGCTCAGATCTTCACAGCTAAGATCCTTCATTTCATATATACAGGGTAGAATCATCATCATTCTTTTCATATTTCATTGGTAAGAAGGAAGTATCATTTAGACAGTTTATTTCTAAGAAACATTGTTTTGTGTTGCTGACTCCCGACAGGATGCTTCCCCAACTTCAACATCCTTCAACCTTGAGTGGCTCTTGAGCCTTGTATTAATATAGTGGTGGATGCAAAGAGTCACAAATACAAAAAACAACCAAACTACAGTGCAGTATGTTACTCCCACCAAATGTTGCCAAAATGAACTTTGTACTTAGTGTTATGCTTGAGTTTCAGCAAAACGAGGTGCATCAGTGGTTTGATCTGAAAGATGACTTAGCAATCAGGTATAGATCAACTCCTTACAGAATGTCAGGTAACTGATTCAGTAAATCTTGGGATGTGTACATATGGGATAAACTGATTGACAGGTAGTTATATATGAGTGAATACTCTTGTCTCAGATTTTGTATGTATTTTGTCCATATCAAAGTCACTATGTTCTCTGAAGGAAAGATAAAGCCGAGGTTAAGTGACAAATAAAACTCTCTCTTACACAGTGAAGTACTTTTGAGGAGCAATTTTATCAGTTAGCAAATATCAAGAAGGATATTTTCAAGGAATTTTGGAAGACTTGTGAATTTAGAAGTAAAGTCAAGTATTGTATTATTTAATGTGGTGCAATAATAGCATCTAAAATATGGAGTCTTTCCTTGTACTGAGTTTGTGTATAATATTTTGGTATATTTTGGTACTAGCACTTTTACTGTGCATTATATATATATATATATATATATATATATATATATATATATATATATATATAAAAGTGCACAGTAAGTGCTATTTTTAATAAAACAGTGCTTGATGGAAAATAAAAATATAAAATATTTTATATATATATATATATATATATATATATATATATATATATATATATATATATATATATATATACTAATCAATCCATTCTAAGCAAAGCAATGCCGCCTCTAAGATGCATGGAGATACAGGGAATGAAAAAGAATGAGAATAATTTTGAAGGGACCCAACCCTAAACAGGAATACACACACGCACAAATGCATAATTCAGTAAGCTATCTCTTCTTTCCCTATTGTTGGCCTTCCTCTCAAAACTGTGGTGTACTTAATATGATAATATAGAAAGGCCATCTCTCTACATCTATTTGTACACATATTCATGTTCAGTGACTAACAGCCACCATACTATATGGCTTAAATACTCTGTCACTGACCTCACTAGCATCCAAACCCTTAACTTTTCAATAACTCAATTCCTCATGCAAGTGGTTGACTTTCCTACACATTTTCCCAGTAACCCTGATGGTAACACTTCCCGTCTCAATCTCTGTTTTACCTTCATCTCTGACTCTTGTTGCGCTACCACAGATCTGCCCTCTTGGCAACTTTGATCAAGCCGTAGTGTCTATTAACATCTCTTTCTACTCTCCCTCCAGACAAGAACTTCTTATTAACAGAATATCTTTCTGTTATCAATGTGCAGACTGGAACTCATTCCATGATTTTCTTCACAAAGCTCCTTGGAATGTGGTTTTTAATCATCCTGTTCAAAAATGTGCATCTGAGGTCTCCTCCTGGGTAAAAGCTGACATCAAGGCTTTCATCCTAGCAAGAAAATACAAAGTTAAATCATGCTCATTTTCTTGGTCCTCTTCTTGCTCAGCTGCTATAGCCCATAGGAATCACTTCTTCTGTCTGTACCAGAGCAACAGACACAACAGACATCTCTGTCTAATGAATCGTAATGAATATATATATATATATATATATATATATATATATATATATATATATATATATATATATTAAATAGGATATAGGCTCCCAACAAAGTTTTTAAGAAATTTGACAAATGGAAAACCAATTCATTGAAACTAGATTTCAGCTTTCTAGCCTTCATCAGATCCAAAAACGAGTGAATGAAATGTGTGTGTGTGTATTTGTGTGTATGATTAAATAATGAATCATAGCTTAATAATGGATAAATATTTACAGCTTTTTTAAAAGTCAATCATTTTCATTCTTTTCTTTCATTACAAGAAACACCAGCTTAGAAAAAAGTTTATTATTTAAGCAGACACACAAATTTCTTTCCTTAATTTTTGGATCTGATGAAGACAAAAAAGATGAAACATGTAATCAAATCTAGTTTCAATGAATCAGTTTTCTGTTTGTAAAATTTCTTCATATATACATATTATTAAAACATTTAACTAAACCTAGTATATATATATATATATATACAGTGATACCTTGTCTTAAGTTGTTTCGAGTTAAGTCTTTTTTGAAGATACGTCTGTTTTTCTTAAATATTATATGGAAAAGTAAAATTTGCCTTAGGTCGTTTTACTAGAGTTTACATAAATTTAACATTGGTTTCTACTTAATTATTTTTAATTATTTTATTCAGAATACTTTATATATTGTAATAGGCAAGATTCTTTTCAAGCAACACTTCATCAGAAGAATCCTTATATTTTTTTCTTTTCAAGTGGTGCAAATTGTTATTCTATCAATTTAATATTTACCAATGTATTGTTCTGATGAAGTGTTGGTTGAAAAGGATCCTTCAAGAAGAATGCTTTCCTGTGTTTTCATATATATATATATATGTGTGTGTGTGTGTGTGTGTGTGTGTGTGTGTGTGTGTGTGTGTGTGTGTGTAAAATTAGCCACTGGGGTCAATACCAAGCAGTGACAATTTGTTTCATGCTTGAATACAATTTTCATTAGTCACAGATGGCCTAAAGATTGCATTCAGTCATAAAACAGACTGTTGCCACTTGTTGATTTCAATGTCCAATTTTACATTCATTTACATACTCTCTATCTCTGATATTGAGCACTTTTACCTATAAATATAGCACACATTAAAGCTATATTTTTATCATATATATATATATATATATATATATATATATATATATGTATATATGTATATTTTTATACATTCTTTTTATAGATACAAATATTTAAGTAAATGCTCTGTTTATAATAAACAGTATTAATAACATTTACTGGCCTGAATAAACAGAGCATTTACTTAAATATTTGTATCTATAAAAAGAATGTATAAACATAATGTCTTAAAATAATTGTCGGACTTTGTCCATTTCATTATGTCTGATGTCATTTATTATACGCATTGAGCAGATATGAATGTACATGAGAGATTCATGGAAGATTGTAGTTTAAAGACAGTAAAATCGACCTTGATAACTGAATGCTCCTCTGTGGCCCAATCGGTTAAAGGCACGCCAGGCTATATATACGGTTCCATATATGATACAGGTTCGATTCTTGTCAGAGGACGCATATTTTCTATGAAAATTTCTCAGACATTCAGGCCGGTAAATGTTATTAATACTGTTTATTATAAAACAGCATTTACTTAAATATTTGTATCTATAAAAAGAATGTATAGACATAAAAATGTCTTAAAATAATTGTTGGACTTTGTCCATTTCATTATGTGTGATGTCATATATATATATATATATATATATATATATATATATATATATAGGGTTTGATGGATAAATTCTTGTCTAAATTATGCAAAAATTAAATATAACACTGATATCGTAACAGATATATTTACCAAAATTACACAAAATATCTTGAAATACTAATGAGTAAATTTATTCAATAAAATCACCATTGGCTTCAACCATGACCTCCAGATGACTTTGGAATCTCCTACAACTCTTCTGGAGAGTCTCCTTGTTTAAGTTGGTGAATGCTGCTATAATCCTTGCCTTTAGTTCATCTTTGATGTTACAAGGAGTTTTTGTTGGTCTTTCACTCAACTGCCCCCAACCTGATAATCAAGGGTTTTTCAGTCTGGAGAGTTAGATGGCCAGATGTAAGAGGTGATGTTGTTGCAGAAATTGTCTGACAGTCATGACTGGGTTCTTCTCCTTGTGTTGCATGGTACAGAGTCCTGTTGCCATAATGTCTTCCAGCAGCCACCCTCTTGGCCCAGAGCAACAATACATCCTCAAGGTACTTGATGTAGACCTCTGTGTTGAGTCTGAGGCCCTGTGGAAAGATGAATCAAGGCATAACATCACCATCACTAGTGATCACCTCAAACATCGTTGTATTTCCATTAGACTCATCCAACTCTTTCCATATCCTCTGCACTATCCTCAATTGACACCCAAACATTTGGAAATGTTCATATTGGCGCTTCCAGCATGAATTCCAAGTAGCATAGTGTTGTGGATTCTGGGATGAAATCTGGTACCAATAAATAACAAATGCCAAGAATGAATATAGGAAAATAAATGTATTAACGTAATAATACAAACTGGTAATGCAGGTTAGTAGTTCCAGGAATGCGGGTTAGTAGAAAAATATATATACAGTCTTTGGTAATTAAGGCCATAGATATCTCTATGCCTGGACTTGATTATAACTCTGGTTGAACACCCGGTCTCAATGTATTACCGTATTACTTCTTTACTGAGTCTACGTGCTTGCTGACTGTGACTCTTGCTCGCTATGTTTGTACGCTCTCGCTCGTTCTCGTTCATTCTCTCGGGTATTCACTAGCAGTAGTATATGTATACCCTGGGTGAGTCCATTTGTGTAAAAAGAGGAGAACCCCTCAACACCCCCCTCCTTAGATTCCTTTTTGGGGGGATTTAATATTTTTTCCTCTTATGGTCAATAATTAGAGGTTCTGTAAATTTTCTTTTCCTGCTTGTCCTTCTAATTTCTGTGTCTTCTTGTGGCTTTTGAATCTCAAATCCTTCAAAGATCACCTCCATCGAATCGTCATTTTCTGCAGGTGACAAGCTTGGCTCCTCAACACTTCTTTTTTGTATTTGGTCAGTATGTCTTCTGTGAGTAAATTTTTGCCTTGTATTGTGTACATCACATATCTTAGTCTGTTAATTATTGTACCTTGTTCCCAGTAAGCCATATTGCTCCTAAACATTCTGAAATAAACCCGTTCGCCTTGAGTACTATAGGTGTATGCCGGTTTTTATTTTTGTTAGGCAATAACTTATCAAACACAGACCGTATTTTGCGGGCAAACATCACTTCCGCTGGTGAAAGACCAGATGGTGTGTTCTCGTTCAGAGTTATTCTGTATACTTGGAGGAACTGTTGTATAGCTCTTTCTGTTGGTACGTCCTCTGCTTTTTTCAAAGCTCTCTTTAGCGTGTCTACAAATCTTTCTGCTTGCCCGTTAGATTGCGGATGGTATGGAGCTATCTTAATATGCTTTACTTGATACATTGCACAGAATTCTTGGAAGTTGCTGGAGGTGAATTGTGTACCATTATCAGTTACCAAGCAATCCACGACGCCAAATCTCGCAAATGATTCATGTAGACAATTTATAGTATTTTCTGTTGTCGGGTTTTTGAATCTGAAAACTTCTGGCCACTTGCTAAAACTATCTACCGTTATTAAGTAGTAGTATCCCTCTATGGGTCCTGCAGAGTTTGCATGGATTCTAGACCAAGGTCTGTCCACCTTAGGCCATGGTTTTTGTATAGTAGGTGGTGCCTTTGCTGCAGACACACAGCCTTTACATCTTTCCACCATTTGCGTAATATCATCATCCATATTAGGCCAGTAAACGAAACTTCTCATTAGTGCTTTCATACGTTTTTTTCCTGGATGTCCTAAATGAAATTCCTTCAAAATCCGCCTTTGTAATGATTTTGGTATGCCCACCTTTTCATTATACAGTAATATGTGATCACAAATTGAAAACCTGTCTGCTAGATTCCTTTCATTTTCTTCTATTTTTTCTTTGTCCTTTGAATAAATTCATCTTTTTCCGCTTCTCTTCTTATCTCTAGCAAGGTCACAGGTAGTTCCTTTACTGTATTGTATAACACTTTACTGATTTCGTCTTCGGCTCGCAACGCCACTATTACCGAGTCTTCCAGAGGTTCGCATTTTGCAGGTACCAATCTCAATAATCCATCAGCATGCCCAATTTTCTTCGATGGTAGGAACTCAAGTTTGAAATTGTAATTCAATAAAATGGTTCCCCATCTTAGAAGTCTGTTGGCTGTGTAAATTGGTAGTCCTTTTTCGATCCAAAAAAAATAAGAAGAGGTTTATGGTCCGTTTGAAGAGTAAACTCTCTTCCATAAATATATCTGTGAAAGTCAAGTTATGGCGATATTATGCCTAATGCTTCCTTTTCAATTTGCGAATAATTCTCTCTGCTGGTAACAATGATCTAGATGCATGAGCTATCTTTTCTTTGTGTATCCTGCATCTACTCCGTATACAAACTTCCGTGTGAGCTTGCGTCATGATGCAATGATAATTTCTAGTTTGGGGTTAAAATGTGTCAGTGCTAGCTCAGAAGTTAATTTTTGTATTATCTCCTTAAACGCTTTCTGACAGTCTTCCATCCAATTCCATTTGTTCTCTTTTTTCAATAACTCATTGAGGGGAGCCCTCAATTTGTGCATATTTTCAATTAATTCACTGTAATAGTTTGCTAGACCAAGAAAACTTTGCAATTCTGCGACATTTTTCGGCTCAGGCATATTTTTTATTGCAGATGCCCTATCTGGATCTGGTTTTCTGCCACTTTCATTAATTATATGGCCTAAGTATTTGATTTCATTTAGGAAAAAATCACATTTTTCGCCTTTACTTTAAACCCCAAATCCTGAAGTCTTTTAAAAACTTCCTTTATGTGCGATCCGTGTTCTTCAACATTGTCACTTTTGATTAGAATGTCGTCTAAGTAAGCGGTAGCAAAGTTCTGGCCCATGAGCATTGTATCCATCGTCTGTTGGAAGATTGACGGTGCTACTTTTACCCCAAATGGCAATCTGTTAAATTTGTACAGTCCTTTGTGCGTATTAATACATAGAAGTTTTGTACTTTCTTCTTCTACTGGAATCT
Source organism: Acanthosepion pharaonis (assembly GCA_903632075.3). Classification (NCBI taxonomy): domain Eukaryota; kingdom Metazoa; phylum Mollusca; class Cephalopoda; order Sepiida; family Sepiidae; genus Acanthosepion; species Acanthosepion pharaonis. Next base: position 81,341 of record CAHIKZ030001565.1, read on the forward strand.
GAAGATAAGCTTCGCTTAAATTTCTTTTAGAAAATACCTTACCACCGTTAAGCTTGGCAATATTTCCTCCGGGCTTGGTAATGGGTAATGATGGTACTTTATAGCCTTATTTAACCCAGTTGAGAAATCTGCACAAACACGGATTTCTCTGGATTTTTTCTTTACGTAGACTACTGGTGCCACCCATTCACTGAACTCGACTTTTGAAAGGATTCCAGTTTGTACAAGTCTTTCTAATTCTTTATCAATTTTTTCTATGGTAGCAAACAGTAGATTTTGCTTCTTTTTAAATACTGGTTGGACATTTTCTTTTAATTCAATTGTAGCTGCAAACTTGTTACATCGTCCCAACCTGCTTGAGAATATTTCGGGGAATTTACTATGCAATTCTTCGTTTAATTTTGTAGTTTCTGATGATTCGCCCTCTATTTTCTTACAAAATGAGCTGATAGGTAAATCCCATACGTCGAATTTTTGCATCCAGTCTGTGCTCACCAGATTTTCTGTATCTTTTATAGTGGGTCAGCCAATTTGTATTAGTTATAAATAGAAATAAAAACCGACCCTCTACAATTTTTACAATATCAAATGTAACAAAGACAACAACAAGAGAAATAATCAAGTAGAAGGTAAAGAAAAGCAAACAAAACAAGACCGATAATTTATGTATATACAAATATATTAACAAGTTACAATACATGGAAACCTTCAAAAAGATTGAACGAATATTGAATGAGTTTTTCCTTTTTAGCGCCCCTGAAAATCCTCTAGGAATAAGAGGAATTTACCTCAAGGTTTTTGCACAGGCCTGAAGGGAAAAAAAGAGATCTCCTATTTATAGCCAGGAAAGAGAGACCCCTGGCTTCCTGTGAACAGGAGTTAACTCCGACACTTTCATTACGAATATTTTGAGTTTTTTTGTTTTCCCGTGGAATTTTACATTTAGGATTTTATATGCTTCCCTGTAACAGACTTTGCAATTTTCTGTGTATGCATCATGGTCGGTCTATTTAACTTTCTCCATGTTTGTAGGTTAATTATCGTTAGATCTGACCCTGAGTCTAATTGTAATTTTATCTTCTTATTTAAAATTTCAAGTTCCACGTATTTTCTTCTGTTAATATTGTCTTCGTCATGCATTCTAGTAGCTCTTATCCTACTAGAGATTTTTTGTTCCTATATTGGGATGCCTTGTGACCCATTTTCCACACACTAGACAGTTTTTATATTTAAAATGACAATCCTTATTCCAGTGTAATCCTCCACATCGATAACATGCAGATGGCGGGGGGGGGGGGCTTATATTTGCTTTGATTTCTGTCATTCGTTGCCCTGTTGTGTTTTTTCATTATTATAGAATTTTTGATTTCTTTCCGAGGAGGATGAAAATGTTTTTTTCATTAAACTTTTGTTTTCTTTACGGGATGTGTGTTAAACTTTGATTCCTCGTTATCCTTTGAGTCTTTCTTTATACTCAAACATTTTTGGCAGTCTTCTGACAATTTTTGTAGTGTTAATCCAGGCTCATTTTGAAGTTTTGAAAGCATTCTTTTGCGCATTTCACTATCCTTAGCTGAGACTAACCCTTGTACAAAAATAAGACACTTGAAAATTGAAATTGTACGGAGTTAATTCTGCCAACTTAAAGTCATTGCAATGTTTGTTCATGATTGCGGCGAAAGTGGAGTAGTCCTCATTTTCACCTTTTACGAGGTTAAGACATTTCCACCTTTTGCGAAAAAGTGACGTCTTTGGACTGAAGAGCTCTGTAAGGCATGTAACTGCTTTATCAAACGTTAAAACATTTGTCTTTTTTGGCAAAATATAATCCACAAATTTTGTGTATTCCTCTGTTCCCAATTTCCTGAGTAATAAACGTAGCTTCTTAGCTTCCGTCCACTTTTGGCAATCGATGTTGAAGATATCTTCATGACATCTGAAATAGTCCCCGAAATTTTTATCCTCTTCTAGAGAGTATTTGAATGTTTCTATCGTGTTCCACACTGTGTCTTGGAAAAAAGTCGCCTCTTTTTCAATATTTTGTTGTTGTGTGCTACCTGCTACTTTTAATATTAATTCCCGGAGTTGTAATTGTCTTTCATTTTTCATTTTGTTTTTCTTGATTTTCCTTCTGTGTTTTTAGTAATATTTTTTTCCATTTTTTTTGGAATTGTAATTGCTGTTAATTTTGGTATTTTACAAGTTTTACTAAAAAACTTTTAAAATCCTGGCAAAAGTCTTACAAAAAACTCGATTTTCCGTATTTTAATCCTCAAACATTTTGTTACCCAAGTTGTTGTGGACGATGGCAAAGAGAAAATTTTATTTTTTCTTTCAAATTCTTGTCGCCCAAGTTGTTTGTGGTCGAAGTCCTCGTTCAAATTTCCAATTTGTTGTGGATTCCGGGATGAAATTTTACCAATAAATAACAAACGCCAAGAATGAATATAGGAAAATAAATGTATTAATGTAATAATACAAACTGGTAATGCAGGTTAGTAGTTCCAGGAATACGGGTTAGTAACAAAATATATATACAGTCTTGGTAATTGAGGCTGTAAATATCGTTTTGTCTGGAATCGACTATAACTGGCTGAACACCCGGTCTTGATGTATTGCTGTTTTACTTCTTTACTGAGTCTTTGCTTCTGTCCTCGACTCCAAGTTCTACATTCGTACGCTCTCGTTCATTCTCGTTCATTCTCCAGGGTATTCACTAGAAGTAGTATATGTATACCCTGGTTGAGTCCATTTGTGTAAAAAGGGAAGAACCCCTCAACACATAGCATTCTGTTTCCAAATTTCTGGTAATTTGGATGGTAGCTTTTTTTCAAGACGTTGCTCAACAAAATATCTATTTTATCTTTAAACAAAAAAAAAAAAACATTTATGTTTTGAAATTAAAATATAAAATGGTGACAACCAAAACTCATTCCTACACACAACACACCTGGACAGATATATATATATATATATATATATATATATATATATATATATATAACAATAAAAATATAAAAAAAATTAAAATCTTCAGACACACTGGATAATATAAATTAATATTCATTTCGTATTTATTATTATTATTTATTTGGTTTAGATTCCTCGACTAGTTTTGGCCAAAATGGCCATCAAATTTCTTTTCCTAATTAGCAGTAAGGTTTACAGAAATGAATGTCTTGCTTTGAGAAAAATGAATTTTTGTTTTAGTTTCAACATTTTTTAATTTTTTATCTTTTTAATCATGAATCTTTTAACATTCCTTGTGTTAAATAAAAACAGTCTCTTTTAAGTTGTTATTTGCGATAAGAGCTGGATGGATCTATAATGCATCAATTAATTTTCAATTCAGTTTGACTATTTTATTGGTTCCTGGAGTTGCCGCTATCTTTTTTTATATATATATATATATATATATATATATATATATATATTTATATAATTAAATAATGGCAGTAAAAAATGACTAATAAAACAGCAAACGTAAATTGCCATATAACAATATTTCTATATTTTAAACGGTTTTTTTTTTGACATGTTTGTTTAATCATTATTTAGGCTGACAAACATAGGTAAGAACAATGATCTTGGGAAAAAAAAGAATTCTGGCTTCTTTTTTAAACAATTTGCTATTAAAAAAAAATGTTATTACAATTTCATACCAACAGGTTCTCTGATTCTGAATATTATCAAAAAAAAATAAATTTCACAAAAACATGATTTTTTCAAAACAAAATAATTGAACAGTCGTTTTCCTGTTGACTTGGATATTTCACCAGTAGTTGTTTTTATTATCTTTTCCCAAAATTTGAACAAAAAAGACTTATAACCCAGGATTAATTTAATTGCATATAACCGGTTTCGATTATTCAACTTAGCTTATCACAAGTGAAAAATGGTTTCCAATTTAATTGACCATTATTATATAAAAAATGAAAGGAAGTAAAATCAATCATCAAAACACAAAAAAAGACCTACTAAACAGCAAATTAATCATATGACAAAAAACTGAAAATTCAGTTTAAAAATGCTTTTCTATTGACGATGGATTTTAGATCTTTTTATCCAACATCAAACACATCGAAGGTTTAAATTAACTTTTTAAAAGTCTCATTTTTATACAAAAAGAAAAACAATAAGATCATTCCATAAAATTTAACATAAAACTCGTAAGAACATATTATAAACATTGAAAAATTTCAATTTCAATGGAGCATTTTTTTACAAAACATGTAGAAGGATATGCACAAAAGGCACAATTGCAGCTTTAAATATATTCACAATTTTTTATGAAAAATTTGAGGAGATAAATTTATCCCTTCCTTTAAAATATTACATATTATATATATAATATATATTATATGATATCTTCTTTATATACACAGGCTGTGAGGAGAAATTCACTGAATTCTTTATTCATCTCTTCAGACCAAAATGTTTTTGTAAATCAACTTCGTAAAGTGGTGACCATGAAAAATTGTTAAGATTGATAAAAATTTTTTAGACAAATTCATCTTTTGCATCAATAAAAACATAAAAAAAACAAATGACCTACACACTAAAATGGATGACTCGTCGACAAACTATCTATACTTTATTTCTTATATATATATAAACACTTTAAAAGAAGAACCCCTATTCACAAGCACTTAGACTCAGAAGGATATGTTGAAGACAGAAATAAACACACTCAAAATCTTGAGCATCAATCCAAACAACATGTGGCTATAAACAACACCTAATCAGGGAACAAATAAATCAAAGCAATTTCCACATTCAGAGAAGATTTAAGGTATAAAATTAAAAATAAATCCAGACACATCCTTCTAGTAACCACTTTCAACATCACTCTTCCTCCATTATCTCAGATAATCAAAAGTTGCTGGGAAATAATACATCTCAAACCAGACCTAAAAATTTTGTTTGAGGAAACTGGTATTCTAGCTTATCTTAGACCTAATAACATTAAAGAAATTATAGATAATAACCAAATTTCAGATGATAAAGTAATCCATAACAGACCAAAAACAAAAACAGGATTTTCTCAACTATGTAACAACAAAAGGAGCCTATGTTGTATATATGGAACATACCAATTCATTCACTTATGAAGTCACTAAATCTATTTTCAAAATCTACCACAACTCTAACTGCAGAAAGGATAATATAATGCCTCCATCTATCTTTAAAATACACACTATCCAGAAACAAATGTGGGAAATTTCTGAATGGCCCTTTGGATGAAATACAGAATTAATAATTATTGTAATCAACATTCATTTTCTATTGGGCAGTCGAAAAATGATTACCTGTAGAACAACATTTTGCCTAAAATCGTCATGATTTTAAATTTCATTGCTAAATTCATTATAATTGAAAAAAATAGAAATAGATGAAAAGATAACATCCTTTTAAAATTCTAGAAACAAAAGACAAATGGATTTTCACTTCAGTTTTGTTTTTATCCAGACAGGCTCAACAAGAAATTTAAATGGAAAATTATAAAGATAGAATTAATATACAGCCCCATAAATCAAGGCCTACCCATGAAAATTACCCATAAACAAAACTAAAAACTTAAAGACATGATTTATCAGATCTATTAAGGTCTAATAGACACTAGTTAACACACACCCAGGCATCAATAAATTTTTTACAAACATTAGATAAAAAAAATCCCAAAGAACAAAATCATCAAATTCATAGTTAAATACAAACACATCCATTCATAGCAACCAAAAAAATCCATGTCAAATTGACTAAGAGTTTAAAGAGTCATATAAATCTCCCCAGCCTCTATCGTCAAAAAAAAATCTTAAAGAGGTTTTTTTTTTTTGTTTTTTTTATACCATAATTAATAATAAAAAAACAAAATAAAACTAAATATAAAGTTGATTTTCTAGACGATGGTCATTCATCTTCCTTTATTTTTCCCTGCTACTAATAAGCAGGAATTTTTTTTTCCTGATGATGGCCACCCCTACACTGAAACTACCCAATTTAGGAACAATTAATTGAAATAATAAAAAAAAATAATTTTAATATCAATTTTAGATAAAGATATATTTGAATCATTTTTATTTGAACAAATTCTGTCTCTAAAGTTCAAAAAGGAATAAATTTTGTGTGTGTGTGTTTGTGTTTGTGTGTGTGTGTGTGTTTTCGGTGTGTGTTGTGAATCATGAGACCTTCAAGTATTTTTTCTCATCCTGTTTTTAAATAAAATGACAACTTTTTTATATAATATATATATATCATTGATTCTGTTAAAAGAACTTAAAGTTAGAATTTTCGGGAATCAAAAAAAGGGAGAAAAACATCATCAAATCTAAAGTCATTCTGCAACTGCACCAATTATGTGAAACATTTTCAATATTCGATTCATTGCCTTCCATCATTGATAACCAGGATTTAGCAGAGAATTTTGTAAAAAAGAAAGAACCTGAAGACATTTGTTTGCCTGAAACAGTTGTATAATTAGATATCAAAGAAATGTTTTCATTGCTGCTTGAACCACTGAGGATAAAAATTCAAAGTTAAGGCAAGAGGGTGGGGGAAAGAGAGAGAGAAAAAAATGAATGAAAATTACATGAAGAATAAAAACCAGAAAGAAAAGAATAATAAAATCAAAAAACTAAATAAAAGAAAAAGAAAAAAAAAAGAAAGAAAAATTTCAGAATTAAGTTGAATAGTAAAGAAGATTAAGGAGGCAATTTAAAGTGAAGGTAAAAAATGGGGAGGGAGTAAAAATTCATATTAACCGTTAAGATCAAAAAAGAGAATGGAAAGAAAAAGTTTAAAAACGCCAGAATTAATTCTAACCGTTAATTCTGAACCATAAAATGGGACAAAATAAAGCTTAAAAATCAATTTAAAGAGTATTTTAGAAAAATTTTTATATATATATATATATATATATATATATATATATATATATATATATATATATATCATATCATCCCATAAGTTCTGTCCGAATTTTGATTTTTTTGTTAAAATGAACGAAATTTAAAGAGTATTTTATAATGTCTAATGGAGCTGAACATTATTTTTATGTTTAGATGCATTTAAACTGATCAAATTTTATTTCAGAGAACAATAAAATTAAATGTTGTTTAATGAAAACCCTGTTAACATGGAAGTACCCAAGAATCATTTGAGGCACACAATGCTTTATGAGTTCAAGAAAGGAAACTCAGCAGCTGAAGCAGCTAGAAACATTCACTCAGTTTATGGAGAGGAATGTGTGAATGAAAGAACTTGCAGAAGATGGTTTGCAAAATTCAGAGGTAAAGATTTCAACCTTGAAGATGAAGATCGAACCGGACGTCCAGTTGAGATTGATGAAAAGCTTCTTAAAGCAGCACTTGAATAAAATCCTTCTTTATCAGTTGAGGAATTGGCAGTGGTTCTCAGTTCAAACCATACAACTGTTCATCGTCATCTTCAACAACTTGAAAAATGGGTGCCTCATGAATTGTCTGAAAACAACCTCAAATCCTGAGTTGACATCTGCTCTTCTCTCCATTCTCGCCAACTTGTTTCACCTTTTTTGGATAGACTTGTGACTGGCGACGAAAAATGGATCTTTTATCAAAATGTTAAGCGTCGTAGACAGTGGCTTGGTAAAGGGGAAGGACCCCAGCCACAGCTGAGAAGGGAACTTCATGGGCAAAAGGTTCTTCTTTCAATCTGGTGGGATCGCCAAGGAATAATCCACTTTGAATTCTTACCACCTAATGCAACAATTAATGCTCAAATATACTGTCAGCAATTAGAGCGTTTGAACCAAGCTTTGAGAAAAAAAAAGACCTGCTCTAGTGAATCGAAAAAAGAGGTGATGTTTCATCAGGACAATGCGCGACCCCACACAGCAAGAATCACGTCACAAAAGATCGAAGAACTTGGTTGGGAGAAAATTCCTCATCCACCTTATTCTCCTGATCTTGCTCTTTCAGACTAACATTTGTTTTGTAGCTTACAGAATCATTTGGAAGAAACAGCTTTTGTAACACAGGAAGAGGTTAAAAGTGACATTTGTGAGTTCTTCGAATCAAAGCCAAAGGAATTTTACAGTAATGGAATTAGTAAGCTTGTTAATAGACGGAAGGAAGTCATAGATAATCAGGGAAAATACATTGTTGATTGAATCTGTAATTAAATGTAACATTTGGTCACTTGTTTTCTTTATTCAAAATTTGGACAGAACTTATGGGATGACCTGATACATTTTTAATTAAAAAACAAAAATTCAAATAAATTAATTAAGGTATATGGGGAAAATTAAATAAAACCAATACATGAAAATAAGCAATCTAATAAACTTTTTTTTAAATACATAAATGATACAATGGGCATATTCAGAAAGGGTTTTTTTTATTTAAAGATATAATTTTTAAACCCATTTCTGGAAAATACATTAAACTTTCACTTTAACTTTCCAATAATAGTAAAGACATGTTTTGTACCCTAATCATGAAGTAACACTTTGGACATAAAAAAGAAATCAAATCATTCTTCTTCAGCCATTTTAATTATTCTTTTTATTGCAAAAACTTACTTTTATCCAGAAAAAGAAAACGAACATATCAAAAAATAGAAAGAACTTGGTTTAGGGATTGTTTCAGTAAAAAAAAAAAGAATAAAATTTTCCAAGTAGGATAGCCTGTCTGAATTATTTCTTCTGTAGCATTATATTTGAACTTTTAATTGAGCTCAAATACAAACTACTGTAACCTTTAAAAAACTACCTATATATGCATGTATTCAAATTGTATTAAATAATATTTAACTGACAACATAACAGATACCTGCTCCCATTCCAGAAGAGAATGAAAAACATCAAAGTGTATTTAAGTATTTAAAGTTTATAAGAAGCTATCAGTACATTTCTCCCCCCATTACTATGGGTACTTTAGCTATTGAAGAAGAGACCGGGTTATATAAAAAGCAAGATCCCAAGTACAGCTGGACATAAAAAAGAAATTACAATGTAAACACACATGGGAAATCTGCTTTGTCAGGCATTTATTGAAGATGATGTTATGTTTCTCAGCATGTATCACATATTACCAGTATTTCCTTTAATTACCCTCAATCTTTATGTTCCAAAAATTTCTTCCAGAAATGTGTTAGGCATGTTTAGGTTTTTAAAATTTGCTGGTTGTAAATTCTGAAAAAGAAAAAAACCAGTACTTTGTTATAATAATTCCTTTTAAAGTTTCAAAATAATAATGTTGTAAAAAAAATATTAAATGGAGTTGGCTCAGAATAAAGAAGTGACTTTATTTATATAAATTAGAGAGAACAGTAGTGAGCATTGGGAATAAAATAACCTAGATTAATAATTTCATAATATGATGCAAATATTATTTAAATACAGAAATAATGTTATCTACAAAAAAATTATTCCCTGAAAGTTATTTCCTCAAAAATTAAAGAAACAAAAGTGGGGAAGTTGTAGAGAACCAAAATCGTTGAAAAAATTTGGAAAGGACTTGTCACATAAAAGAATATATAAACAATAGTTGGGTCAACTGGGTAAAAGGAGTAAGATAATGTCTATTTTGAAATTCAAATTATTTTCATTAGAGGAGCAAAAAAAAAAAAATTTTTTAGCACCATAAGTCTTCTCTTTAAGGCAACATAGTTACTTCATCTTTATGAAAATTAACCTATGAAACAAGCTTTGTTTGGACCTTACTTTTTGTATGAAATTGAATATTAGTTTTAAGTAACTATTTATTATAATCCTTTACATTACATGTGCACTAATAAATAACTTGAGATGATATGCTCTTAACTAAACACTTTTCAATCACATATCAGTCACTTTGGAGTCAAACACTGTTAGCAAAATAGGGAATATTGTATTCAGTTCTACATTGTTTATTGCCTTTCCAGCATCTACTTTATTCAACATTTGTCAGATTCTCCAGACTATATTTCTTCTCGACAAAGATGAGGACAATGTCTGAATAATGTAAATAAAACTGTCAGTGATTTTATTACCTCACTTCAGCACTAAATATAGACAAACTCAGAATTTAATTTATTAAAAAAAATTACTAAAAAGGAAAAAAATCTTTTAATTACAATAATTTTTTTTTCAAATGTGCACAGAATCTTACATGTTAGGAACCAATTTTAACCTGAATGCAATGTTTCAATGTTAATTTTTAAGGCACTTTTTGATAGTGAAAAGATGAAGCCTAAAATTCAGACAAATCTGAAGCTTTATTTAGAATAAAAAATGGAGGCAAATGACATACTGACTTTATGAAGTCCTTCTCAATATGCAACTCAGAAGTGAAAGAAATACAATATTTGGCTTTTTCAGCAAATTTATAAAGGTAAGGAGATTAGAAGTCCATAATACAGGTACACAGTCCCATTCGTTTCAGAAAATGAACAATGGCACATCTATCATGGCGATATACATACCCTGTACAGTTTTACCCCAGCAGATGGAAATTAAACAATATATTCTAATATTAATTCACAGTAAATAGCAAACAGCTGAATCTATGGAATTTCCATCGGTGTTCAACTAAAATTATGGTTTTTATCATTTTTAAAAAGGATGAGCCCAAAGAAAAGATAATTCAACATTTGAGATCAAAAGTCTCAAAAGAGTCAAACTTTTATATATGAAGTCTTGTATCAGTGTTTCAAATAAAAGGTCTCATTCAATTCTATATAAAAACCAAACTTTCAATTGGAATAGCCATTTTCTTCCCGTGACAACGGATGAAGTTATGGCAAAAAAATGCCACAAGTTGAAAAATGTAAATCACCAAACTGTTTGATATCATAAATTCAGCCAGGTATTCAGAAATAGACAATCTGGGCACAACGATGCCACAATTGAAACTCGATTCGTGGGTTCTCCAGTGAAGGATCCAAGGAGTTCATATGCAGATTGATGAGGAATGACAAAGTTAAGAGAAAATGAAAAAAAAAATAAATGATATCTATAGATATTTAATTTCAACTATAACACCAGCAATAAAAATCCTGGTTTATTTTAATTTTATTTATTGAAAAGAACAAAAATCTCAAGATGGAGAAAAAAAAACAATGCATCACATGGCCATGCTTTGGAAAACCAATGGTTTTTCAGTTTTTTTTTGTAACAACAAAAATAAAAATTTACTGCCCTAAAGATCCGTTTTCTTTTGGACAAAAAACTTTTCAAATCCAAATTTTAATTAATGCAAAAAATATGAAGCTAGTTAAAAAAAAAAAAAAAAACGTAGCAAATCTTTTATCTGATATGCAGAATTTGACTAAAAAGTAAAAATAAAATCAATTATACCCAGACAATTTACATGAATTGATAGCAAAAAATAAATCAATAATCAATGAGTTTATGTTTATGTCAAAATTACTTAACTTGCAGAAATTCAACTATTAATATGTTTTAAAGATGCATGGGAAAAAAAAAAAAAAATCTGAAGGTATTACCGAATAATATTTGTATTGTATTTATTTATTTATGGCACTCTAAGTAAGGAAATGTTAAGGCAAAAAATATTCTCCGTTCTGATTGAGGAAAACGGATGTTAAGCCTATCAGGAAAAAAAATTGGTTATCTATACAAGTGATGTTTTTTATAGGGAAAATTTAATTAGTTTTCATTTTCAAAAAAAAAAAAAAAAAAGTTTGTATAAATATACAACAATTTTTTTAATAAAATACGTATATCTATTAAAACTTACTATGTTTTAACGTTTTTTGAGAAAGAATGTATTGTGTGTGTAATGTTTTTATAAAAACAACATTGCTGGTACAAATGAACTGCAAAACTGTTCAATAATAAACAGGTCGAGATTTTTATGAATTAAGAAGACATCAATAAGACTGCTTAAAAAATGTATTTTCACTTGCTTTTATGTAGAAAAAAAAGTAGGGGGTATTTTTTTTGATTTTAAAGTAAATGATGGTTTTCTAAGGATGCTTGGATGAAATTGGAAATTTATCTGTTTTTAGTTTTTAAAGTCATAATAAAAATCTTAGAAAAAAAAAGATTGAAAAAGCAACGTTTAATGAAGAAAAGGGATGAGAATTTTGACTTAAGAAAAACTTGTTATCGTTTATATGGGAACCTTTTTTAGTTTTAAATTCCTACCTTTTGAGACTTAGGAATTTTTTTTTGGCCACTAAGAGGAATTTCAAAATTGTTTTTTAAAATCTAAACTTCATACACCACACTCATATGGACATGCCCACTTCATAGGGACTTGAAAATAAAAGAAAGATTTTTTAAACTGTTAGTTTTTGTTTTAGTTTCTATCTTTCTTCAAAATGACCTTGTTATTTCGACAAATGTCTCATTCTTTGTATTTTTTCAGTTTTGTTCTTATTCATGATCTTGGAAAGAAGTTGATTCTTAGTTCTGCAGAAATTAAAAAAAAAAAAATATTGGGAACAGTTTTATTTTAGAGAATATTTCAACTTTATTGAATTTTATTTTCATTGTACTAAATTTAAGATGACCTTTTATCTCGAGTGAACACTTGTCATTATGACCACTAAAGAATTCAATAACTATAAAACTCAGCATTTACAGCCTTGTGTCAATGTAAGTTGTAGGGAAGTTATAACTCTGAGTAAACAATTATAAACCTCATTTATTTTTATATACAAAAAAAACCCAAAAGTCATAAAAATGAAAAACAGCAAGATGTGGAAACAACAAAACACATTATTATTTAATTATTTGGTTATTAGATGGTGTTGAATAAAATGAGTTTAGAAATGTAGACCAAAATGGATAAAATTGACAGAATGATATGAAATGTCAAGTAAATATGTATACAATCTGACAAAAGTTTTTTTTTTATAGATGTGTGTAATAAGTGTCCAGATAATTTAGCTTGGAAAAATACAAGAAGTGTCTGAGATTTTCTTACCTTAAATTTTTGTTGAGTGCTAAAAGATAAAGGTTACTATTACAGCCTGAAAATGGAAAAGGAGATGAAATTTTCATTGAAGCATGTGTTAACGACCTGTCTATGTGAACTGCTTTTCTGATAGTGAGAATGTCATGTGTTTGTGTGTGTAGATGAGAAAAGTGGGGTTGATTCTCATTGGTTTAGAAAAAGTGAATTAATGATAATTATAATTGTTAAAATTATTTTATTAGAATTATTTTTGACACTAATTAATTTTTATTTATTTACTTTTCCATGGACATGACAAAGTGACAGTATAATTGATTTTTTGTTTATGTATTTCTTTAAGGACACAACAAAGTTAAAAGATTAAAATAGGTGCAAATTAGGTGTGTTAAAAACATTTTTTTAACTGTAATTATATTCAACTTGCTTTATTTTGGTCCAAATTTACTATTATTTTTAGGTCTGTGAAGAATAATAATCACTCTATTAACTGTCACAATCATTTGTGAAGGGCATGCTGAAAAGTTCTCGGCCCTACCCACTTCCTGAAATCTAACCAAATGAACACAAATCAGAATCTTTCTTTTCTTCTTGGTCGAGCTGAGAATGTTTCGGCATTGCCTCATATTTACAGAGCAACTCCGTTTTCAAGCACCATCAATTAGATTTCTGGAAGTTTCTATTCTTCCTTCTTTAGTTGTTTCACATCAGATCAAATATTTCTCGAGTATTCCTTGTTTGTTACCCTTCGCCACACACCACACCTTGCTGCCGACACACACTCCATGCAAGATCTTCCGCCCACCTCGATTATACCACAAGCATTAGCAGCACTTCTCCATCATGAATTAAACAAAAGGAAAAAAGAATGTGGGTGAAAAAAAGAGCATTGTGTGGAAATTATCGTTTTTCTGATGCGGTCGCTGGTGATAGCTGCTGCTGCTGCTGCTGCTGTTGCTAAAGCTGTCAGTGGATTTCAAAGGACACCTTCTAGATTAGTGAATTCTTCAGAAAGCGTCATTGCCGCAGAAGAGATCTTCAGGGAATTTGCTGATAAGCAGTTTCCATGATTATCTGTCAGTCTCAATAAGCAAGACAGTTATTCACAAGAAAAAAAAAAAATTACTGAGTCATGGTAATGGTAGCCGTTTCCCTCCAAGGAAATATTTAGCATTCATTGATTGAGCAGCCAGTACTGTTTTCAGTTTTAATTTATAAAATCTTTCTCTTAAAACATTTTTTAAGGAAAATAGATTTCTCAGGTCCAGTAGTTTTTATTGCTCTTTCCAGTATTGATGGGGGTTTCCTTCTGAACCTTCTATTTGAATTTCCTTCATTCCTAATTAAATTTTCCTGTTTCTTAATACTTTGCTTAGCTTTTGGAAGACATCATTCACTGTTCCATCATTCCTTCAGTGTCACATCTTCTGTCCTCTATTAAAATATCCCACAGATATTTAAATTTCTATATTTAATTGATTTTGACATTTCCAATTCGTAGCTCAAATCTTGGGTTGTTCTTCTAGCTGTCTTTTGTCTTCTTAAAATTAATTTCCTTTATTACCTTCTTTAAGAATTCCTCTGTCTGTTATGGTATCATCTGCATATCAATGTTGTTAAAATTTTGTTCACCAATATTAAATCCTGGTAGGACTCCTAGTTTCCATTGGATTGTTTTACTGTAAAGGTCCAACAAATCCAGTGGTAAGTCCCTATCAATTTTTGTCTACTTATGAAATTTATTTTCTATCTGTATGCAGCTGGTTCATGCCTAGCATAAGTTCTGGATGGAAACTGATTTTTTTTATTTCCTTCTTGGAAAAAAATAAAAAATAGCATTGCTAATTTTTATGAATCTTTCATTAGAATTTTATTCAGTTTGATTTCACTTTTATACCTGGTAGGAATTTTATACCTGGTAGGAATTTTGTACCTGGTAGGAATTGTCTTAAGTAGTCTGAAATTCTTAAATTTCACATCATTTATTTTTATTCATTTTTCACAAGTATTTCATTCAGATTAATTTCACTTGCTTTTACATCTGGTCGCAATAGTCTTAAGTTTTTTTGTTTTTTTTATTAGAACACCAACCCGTGTAAGACAGTAAAGACACTGAGACTGAAGGGGTTACTGGGTGTGGAAGAATTAGAAATCCGAAACATTAATAATGGGCGGAAAGACAAAAGAGTAATCAGGAGGAAAGTAGATAGCGATTAATGTTGCATTTAAATTTTTGATGATTAAAGTGAGTTGGAAAGTATAGAGCCAGAAGGGAGTTCTACAATGAAGAAGTGTGAGAAAAGAAACTGTTAGCATAGAATTTATTGTTACATTTAACCAACTAACTGTAAATTGGTGATATCTCAATACCAGTCTACGTACCATAGTGAAGAGCTTATCCGAACAATTATCATAAAAGTATTTATAAAAAAGGCACAGGGAGGCAGCCTTATGGTGATGGGAAAGTGACTGAAGCTGAGATGCCAGATCAGGACCAATAATATTGCTGATTCTTTTTTTGATTTTATTCAACTGGCCTATATATGATAACAATATTCTAAGCACGGGTGAATGGCCGACATGGTAAGAGAGATTCTGGAGATGATAATTGTCTAGCACGACATAGTGAACAAACTTATTTAAAAGTTGACCTAGCAATGGATTCAATATAGGTTTTGCATTTCATGTCAACTTAGAATGTTAGCCTGAGAAGGCACAACAAGTTATTATCCTGGAGGATAGCATCAGCCATCCTGATGGAAGTCAGAGAGGAGATCTCTCAGATGATTAATGGAGAGAAGTTTAATTTTAGTGACATTAAAATTAACATGCCATCTTTTGCCCCAGTTAACAACAAGCTGAATGTTGTTTTGGATATTGACTGTCATTTTGACCTTATTGAACTGATCAGAATTTCTATCAAGACTGGTGTAAATGGTTGTGTTATCAGTGTAGATAACAAGTTGAGAGCTGATGTCTTCAGGAAGGTCATCAGTGAAAGTTAAAAAGAAAAGTAGGATCAAGGATGGAGCCCTGGAGGTCATCTGCATTGGTACAAAAGGATTTAGAGGACTGACCATTCAGGATAACTTTCATTTCCAGATTTGATAGGAAAGACTGGATCAGTTCAAAATTTGTCTGGAGACACTGTAACTTTTCAACTTGTGGAGGAAACCTGTATGCCAAATCCTGTCAAAAGCTTTTGAGATGTCCAAAGCTATAGATCAAGCTTCACCATTTTTATCTGAAGCATGATAGACTCTCTACAATTATCATCAGTACATCAGCAGTTGACCTAGAGAACAAAAGACACATTGCTTGTCTGAAAAAAGACCCTGTGAGAAGAGATGCTTAACCAATTCAACATTGATTAGAGTTTCCCAGAAAGAGGCACAAGAAGACTAACAGGCTGATAGTTGGAAAGGTTGGATAGATCACCTGAGTTCTTAAAAACCGGAAGAACAAGTGATGACTTCCAGCAGGTAGAAAAGAAAGAAGCAGTGAGGCATTTATGATACAGTTTAGAGAGAACAAGAGCTCATTCTGGACCACATTTCTTAATGACAATTACAGGTATAACATCAAATCCACATGTTTTGTGGGGATCAAGGTTAGAGATTTTTTTGAATTTAACATTGTCTATTATTTACATTATTTGGACTATTGTCTTCATCTTTGTTGCCATATTTATTACTTTATTATTGTATACTCCAGCCTTCTTCAGGTGGTTGGAATGTCAAACTGAACCCTTTATTTTGCTCACTGGGGTAGACTGTTCTAGTTCCACATGCCATGTTTAATGGATGTCAGTTATGTCCTGTTAATTTCCCTTTGAAAGTTCTCCATTGCCTTAACTGGGTATTGAACTCACACTCTTTGGGTCCTGTCAATGGATCTAACCAACACCTTTATCCACTGTGCCATGTGTCCTTGTCTATTATTATTCATTTTTCACATTCATTTTTCATTCAGTTTAATTTCACTTGCTTTTACATCTGGTAGCAATAGTCTTAAGTTGTCTGAATTTCTTAAATTTAACATTACATAAATTTAATTTCATTTGCTTATAAAGGGTGTTCTAATAACTTTGACTAATTTTAATTATGAATTAAGTTTAAGTGTCTAATGATTTTTTTCTTTTTCTTTCAGATTTGGCAGACATTTGGGCATTATATTATTTTTTTACACATAATTGCCATGACTTTAATAACACGATCCAACAGAGAAATAAATAAATTTTCACCAATAACACTGATTTGTTTACTGCTGATTTTGATCTGTTTTAATGAAAACCTTTTATATATATATATATATATATATATATATATATATATATATATATATATATATATATATATATTAGGCAATTGAATGAATAAGTACAAATATTTTTGCAACATGTTTCATCTTCTAGAAGGATTTCATTGAACTAATGGAATTACATATGTGTAGAGGAGGAGGGTGAGATATAAATACAAATGTTCGTTATAATTATGTATCATTGCTGAAGATGTGGCAAAGCTAAATTTAAGATTTTCAAGTTTCAAAATTTTTAGCATTTAAAGACTTTTTTACTCTAGTCTGATGAAGTCCTTGTAGTGAACAAAACCCATTACAAAGAATTTTTCAATTGCTTTACGTTGTTCTGATGCAGAGAAAATAATATATCATATCCTTCCATATATGTTTCTATGTGTGTGTTTGTGCGCGTGCACGCATGCATGTGTGTGTGTGTGTATACATATATGAGATGGTCAGGGCACCTTACTAGAATGGAAGATGGCAGATTACCTAAGCAGTTATTTTTGGGAGAGATATGATATAGTAAATGTCTGAAACAGAAACAAACAAACAAAAAAATGTTTTAAGGATGTTGTTAAAAAGAAACTTAAAACTTTTGCTATTGATGCTGAATGCTGGAAAATGTTGACAGAAAATCAATTTGTGCAGAGGAAAATGTAAACAATAGTGGTAAGGTATTCAAGGGAAAAGAGGGCTGATCATGCAATCTTCCATTGGGATCTTAACAAGTAGCATATAACCTCAATCCAAGATAATCTTCTGCCAAAACATACACGCAACATCTGCAGTAGAGTTTTCTTATCCAAGCCAGGATTTGCTTGTCATCCCATATGTCTATGTTCACAATCATCTATAATGACATATAAGAAATTTAAGCCAGTTTTGTGACAAAGTATGTGGGTCAGCAGCAGGCCTGAAAAGTTACATAAGAGTGCATAAGGCCCAGATAAACTTTAAGAACATACACAAGCCTTTTGCCTGCTATATACACAGGAATGCCTGCAGAAGAGGAGTGAGCCTTTATGGGTTCATGGTTGTTCACTTCAAAATTTAAAAAATGGCATTCTTCTGCCAAGAATTGATTGACTGATTTGTTTTCTTATGGCTTATCAACCTTTTGCAGTTTATTTAAAGCCAGAAAATATTTTGTAATTTTTTTTGAGCTAATAATGATTTACTGATACATGTTCAGCTAATTAACCCATGTATGGGGGGAGAAGAGGTAGATTCATACATTTTCCGAGGGTATTTGCAACTAAGTGAATATAACGAACCTGACTGGCATTGGAAACTAGCTCTCTTATTTCCAATTCTGAGGCAATATCCATTACATTACTTGCACATTTAAGATTACAGCAAGTGGTATTCCACAGCATACATCCAACTAGGTCCAGATCAGGCTTCACAATGCTTAACTTTGATGATTGTACAACTGCCTGTGTTTCAATGTTCTACCAAAAAGGAACAATCATTAGTATATATATATATATATATATATATATATATATATATATATATATTATAATTGAAAAAAAAATATGATTCCTTCGCTACATAAGAGTTCTCATGTTTCAAAAATGAGAGCCGAAACCATCAATATAAATAATAAAAATTAAGTTGAATCAAGGTGTTGGATCCCGTTTCATCCTCAAGCGAAAATTTAGGAATAAGCTATCTTGTGGTTTGCGTTTGTTTATAAGTATGGTCCATTGCAACATTAATTACTATAGAAATGGCTGGGCCGGCCATCTTGGTTAGGTGGTCAGACAGTTAATTCTTATCTACAAATTCGTCACCTTTGGAAAGGTTATTCCAAGGTAGAGTGGGGTATCTATTTCAAAGCTAATGGTGGTGGTCACCGTCTTGTTAGTTTACAGCGAAGGATATTTCATGGCGTGACGTCAAGTCGTTAAGTGTCAAGAGGATTTTGTTTTATTATTATCTATCTGTTAATCTCATTATTTATTTGGCTGTTCCGTATACAAATGTGTTGCACTGAACTACAATTTGTTTTTTGATGACTTCACAAAGGGTTTTTTCTATTTAATGATTTGGTTAAGCTTTTAAGACTTTTATTAAACTATGGAATTTATTTATTTATCTATTTTTTTTTATGCTAATTATTTAATGCAAAAATTTGTTGATGTCGGCAAAAAACTGTTAACTCCTGCCTATGGTTTAATAAATTTTCATTATTTAGAAACTTAATGATGTGTAGTTTTTTGTGTAGGCATAAAGGGCATGGGTCATCCCAGGTTTTACAAGTTCTTGTTCTATTTATTATTTTCCATTTTACTTTTGGTGTTTTATTCGTTTCTTTTAGATGCCAGAAATATTGGGATAGAGATGTCTGATTTCTATTTTGAATATTGTTGAAGGAGCTCTTGTGTTGTCTCCATCGAATTTTAAATTTATTCTTCATTGACCCAATGTACATCAACAAATTTTCGCATTAAATAATTTGCATAAAAAAAAACAGATAAATAAATAAATTCCATAGTTTAATAAAAGTCTTAAAAGCTTAACCAAATCATTAAATAGAAAAAACCCTTTGTGAAGTCATCAAAAAACAAATTGTAGTTCAGTGCAACACATTTGTATACGGAACAGCCAAATAAATAATGAGATTAACAGATAGATAATAATAAAACAAAATACTCTTGACACTTAACGACTTGACGTCACGCCATGAAATATCCTTCACTGTAAACTAACAAGATGGTGACCACCACCATTAGCTTTGAAATAGATACCCCACTCTACCTTGGAATAACCTTTCTGAAGGTGATGAATCTGCAGATAAGAATTAACTGTCTGACCACCTAACCAAGATGGCCGGCCCAGCCATTTCCATAGTAATTAATGTTGCAAAGGACCATACTTATAAACAAACGCAAACCACAAGATAGCTTATTCCTAAATTTTCGCTTGAGGATGAAACGGGATCCAACACCTTGATTCAATAAATTTTTATTATTTATATTGATGGTTTCGGCTCTCATTTTTTTTCTTATTGAGAACTCCTATGTTTGAAGGAATCATGTTTTTAAATAAAATATTATAATATAAGCTCTACTTCTGTATGGAGCACTGTCTTCTTAAAAATAAAAGCAAAAAATACTAAGGAACTCCGGATTATTTACCTGACATGTTCCTTCCTATTTTTCTGCATACTTGCACACACACACACACACACACACACACACATATATATATATATATATATATATATATATATATATATATATATATATATATATATATATATTTATATATATATGTTTTGTTGAATATGATAGGCAAGGAAAATTTGATGAATTTTTTATTTACATTTTTTTGTTTGGTGGGAATAAAGTTGCATTTATTTACTTGTGCAGCTTGAAATAAATACTACTACTATTTAAATGGCACAAAAACTTCATCTTAAACTGTCAAACATGAAAAGAAATTAATAACACCTGAAAACAAACCCCCTTGAAAATGGCTAAAGTGGCCAAAAGTGTCTGGGACAATGAACAATATGGACAATTTTGTACTCCCTTACTCCCGCCAACTGGAAAAATATAAGAATTCTGGAAAAACTAAACAAAAAATTTATTGTTGGAGAACTACCTGCAGTATAGACCAGCAGGAGTTACCATTCCTGTTGACAATTGTCTCCCTTGAAAGAAGAACTCTCCTTCACTTAGATACTATAAATAAGCAGTCTAACTGTGTCTCTCCATTCAAGTGCAATAAAGCTTTCTTATCATGTCTCCAAGTTGTTATAACACTACCATTCTAACTATTTGGACATGTGCCTATATAAATATATATATATATATAGTCATCTGCAGACAGACTGTTTTATTGTAGACCATCAGATGTCTAGCCACAATGATGAGCTATGATACAGCAAAACAGTCTGTCCGTGTATGACAATATATACGCCCATGAAAATTAGGTTGAGCACTTTAGAGGAAAAGGCTCGAATTTCTAAACAGTGACTGCTAGTGCTGATAATGCAAAGCTTTTCTATGAATTGAGCTCTCTGTGTCACTGGCATGTTTATTCAAAAATAAATTCATAAAAATTCACCTTCCTTAAGGGAAAAATTTCTGACTAATGCCAAATCAGTCGGGTTTTGATCCTGGCTTGAGGCAATCAGATATCTAGCCACACTGATGAGCTGTGATACAGCAAAACTTTCTGTCTGTGGATGAATATATATATATATATATATATATATATATATAGTCATATAGAAGACAATTCCTATATATATATATATATATATATATATATATATATAAAATTGGCCAACAACCTTTCTTTTAAACATGTTTTGTTTAATATGAGAATGATTTGATGAATTTTTTATTTAGTTTTTTCAGCATTCTTACAATTTTTCCATTTGGTGGGAGTAAAGGAGTACAAAATGATTTCTGATTGAATGAAACATCATAAACTGACTTCAGATTAATATTCAAATTTAGCTTACAGCAGGAAATTATTCAACTGAAATTTGCATTCCGAGAAAAGGGGAGATAATTGAGTCACAACAGAATTTTTTCTTTTTATCCGAACATTTTTTTTTTTACTTTTCTCTACTCAGGCTTTTTCTGTTTTTTTTTTTTTTTCTGTTATTCTCTTGTTGAAGTTTTCTTATTTTATTTCCATTTTTCTTCCAATTAAAAGAATAAATAATAAAATGATTTCATGAAAAGAAAATTTTCTTGGAGATTCCAAAGAGGAAAAGGGGAAAAGATTAAAGAAAGTAATCATTAAAAAAAATAAAATGTGGTTATATCTTGCGAATTTCTTCTTTTTTTTGTCTTCTTTTTTTAATATCACAGGAGGCTGGATTGAAATCAAAGAAACAGACAACAAACATAACACATGCCCAGAGTGAAGCAAATTATTTCAAACTACATATGAATGTTATCTCCAAGTTATAACATTTAATATGATTTATTTTTTCTTATGAAATTTATGTCTGCTCTAAATTTCAAGCAGATGGATGGACCATTGAATCTTTCAATCAGATTCATCAAAATTTCTACTGTTAAGATTTTGAAAATTTATGAATGATGCTTATATGAGTTTATCCATTCCATAAAAAATTCACTGAATATTTTGCAAAGTTCTTACTATTATTACAAGATTTTCACATGTGAGTCTTTAAATAGATTTTCAAATTATTATATGAATGTATAGTTGACGTATATATTTCAAATTATTATATGAATGTATAGTTAATGTATATTCAAGGAGGATCAATTTATTGTGAATTTGTTGACATAGTAATTGTGAGTTCAATCCCTCAGCCGGGCAGTGTATACCTGAACTCAGACTAAACAGGATGACTAATAATTGACTAATACTAGAAATAAGAACTGGATGAAATATCCATAGACATGGACATTGGAATGAGAACAGTCTACCTTTGTAGATTAAATAAAGAGTTCAGTTCAGAATTTCCTGTAGGTTACCCAGATCAATATACACTTGAAGAAAGCATAAGGGCACAATGACTAAAATATTGTGATAACAACAACAAAGATGAGGACAACAGTCCAAATATAAGTAGTGCAAATAATGAAGAAAGGAATCTGATGAGTATTCATTATATGTTGACTTATATACCTTCTAGGTATTTTCTTTATGCTCCGGCCTTCTTCAGGTGGTTGGAATGTCAAACTGAACCCTTTATTTCGCTCACTGGTGTAGACTGTTCTAGTTCCACTTGCCATGTTTAATGGATGTCAGTTATCAGTTATCTCCTATTAATTTCCCTCTGAAAGTTCTCCACTGCCTTAACTGGGTATTGAACTCACACTCTTTGGGTCCTGTCACTGGATCTAACCAACACCTTTATCCACTGTCCTTGGGAACATCTGTGTATGAATTTCTGGGTATTATAAACCTAATGTCTCAGCAACCATTTTTACCAGTGCTTATATTGCAATTTTTGCTGTTATCATTTCATGTTTTTACCTGAGCTCATATTGCAATTTTTGTTGTTATTATTGCTTTTCTCTGGCACTCCTTATTACTGGTTCCCATTTCTATGCTTAGTCGGCAAGTGGAACTAGAACAATCTACCCCACTGAGCAAAATAATGGGTTTTTTGACATTCCAACCCCCTGAAGAAGGCTGGAGCATACAACGGCCGAAACATTGTGATAAATATGGTGACAAAGATGAGGACAATAGTCTGAATAATGTAAATAATATATATAATACCTCATCTCAGGAATATAGACAGGTATTTTCTTGATAATCATTTATATTCTTTTTGCTATAAGGTAACATTTTTGAGAGCTAAATTCTGAACTGACTTGTTTTATTTCTATTTGATATTACTGAATTTAA
The DNA here is from genome assembly GCA_903632075.3 of Acanthosepion pharaonis. Classification (NCBI taxonomy): domain Eukaryota; kingdom Metazoa; phylum Mollusca; class Cephalopoda; order Sepiida; family Sepiidae; genus Acanthosepion; species Acanthosepion pharaonis. The sequence goes on from CAHIKZ030001565.1 coordinate 104,899, forward strand.
TGGATTATCCCAATAGGGCTCTTTTATATGTTTATTAAAAAACAGGTGTTTAGATTTCTTGATGTATTATTTATATATTTCTGATGGCTTTGGAGGCAGTCCATCTTACACATACCTACTTCTGATGCATGGAAGATTCTGTATCATTTTGAAGACCAAGTTTTTCTTTGTCTTGGAGTTACTGGTTATAAGAAAAGAGCTGATTCTCTGTTCATCAAAACATTGTCTACATGTGTCTTTGTATAAGCATATGTCTGTGTAGCACATGAGTGACTTACATTTGCTGGTGTCATTTAATGTACGCACAAACAAGGCTTACAGTGACATCACATTGAAACACTCATTCTTGTACAATCACTGAAGTTAAACAATTTTGAGCCTGGTCAGTACCTAGATGAAATGGGAATACAAGGTGCTGTAAACTTGGATGTGCAGATGGTACAATAGATAAAGGTTTGGAATTATTAATCGGAGAGCCAAATCTGGTTGAGTTCATTATATTCACTTATGTGCAAATATCCTTGGGGAAGGCATGAATCCACCTCTTTTCCCCTAGCTTTGGGTTAATTAGAAAGATTTGTATTACTAAAACCATTATTGTCTTAAAAAAAAATAAATAAAATTGCATCCAAAATACTTAGCTTTTGGCATTAAATAAACTGCAGAGGTTGATATGCCACTAAACAAAAACAACCAGCCAACCAAACACAAATTTGACTGAGTTTGAAAAAAACAATTCAGAATAATAAATTCTTTTCCCATTCAGTATGGACAACAACTACATTTTCCAATGATATCATGAAATTGGAGACAAAAAAACATGAAATTTTTAAACAGTAAAAACTCAGAATATTATAAGATTTTATTAATTTTTTTTTTTTAATTATTCAGTGATAAATACAATTTTTGATTTTAAAAAACTTTCTAAAAATAATTTTTCTGCCATCAAATTAAAATGAATACATGAACATGCAAACATATATATACACAATTTGAATGAAACTGATTTTGTGTCATGACAGCTATTTTTCCTTTTTGTCTGGCAACAAATCTTGGGTGACAGGAAAAGAGTAATAAGCTGAAATGTGCAAAGTTTTAAGGTATTTTTATAAATCTTGTATTTAAACTGAATATATTTTCTTATAAATGTAGTATTTTAAGTGGAGAAACAACTTAAATTTGAAATTTGGTTATCTTTCCATCAGCAAACTGACAATGGGATCAAACTAGTAATTTATAATTTGTATCTGTGAAAGTTTTGAATAAACAGTTTGTTGGTAGAATTGTAAACTTAGTATTTTTGTTGTTGATTGTACTGACTTTTAACACAACAACTCTTTACTAACAATAAAGGATGCCTGTCTGATGCTATTTTGTCTGAATCAAAAACTTGAAACTGATGTACATTGATGGTCAGAACATGTAGCAAGAATGTAAGAGTCAAAGTTTCCATGTCAAGTCTTATTCAGTGAGCTCACTTCAAGGAAAAGACCAACGGGGTTACCCTCTTTGAAGATACAAGGACCAACTGAAAACAACACTGAAAGCCACTGGACTTGAGCCTAAATCATTTGACACACAAGCACAAGACCGTGCCAACTGGCAATGCTCCATCACCATTGGAACCAAAACTTTGAAGCCACCAGAAGAGAAAAGGAAGAAGTCAAATGACAAAAGAGAAAGGCTCAACAAAATCAACCTCATCCTACACCAACATTATTATGTAGTCAATGCCGTCAGCTCTTCTATGCAAAAATTGGTCTACTTAGTAATCAACGCCATCATCAAAAAGCAAGTGATCAGAAAAGAAGAAATTAAATTCTTCTTTACATTATTCGGACTATTGTCCTCATATTTGTCACCATATCTATTACAACGTTTTGGCCGTTGTATGCTCTGGCCTTCTTCAGGTGGTTGGAATGTCGAACTGAACCCTTTATTTCGTTCACTGGGGTAGATTCTTCTAGTTCCACATGCCATGTTTCAAGGACACATGGCACAGTAGACATTGTTTAGAACCAGTGACAGGACCCAAACAGTGTGAGTTCAATACCCAGTTAAGGCAGTGGAGAACTTTCAGAGGGAAATTAACAGGAGATAACTGATAACTGACATCCATCAAAACATGGCGTGGAACTAGAACTGTCTACCCCAGTGAGCAAAATAAAGGGTTCAGTTTGACATTCCAACCACCTGGAAGGCCAGAGTGTAATTTATGAAACGTTGTAATAATGGCTTAAATATGGCGACAAAGATGAGCACAATAGTCTGAATAATGTAAATAGTGTACATAATACCTCATCTCAGAAATATAGACAGATACTAAATTTTTCTTGGATACAAAATAAAGCCAAAAACTTAACATCAAATTTAAGAATTAAGATTAGTCTTTGGAAAGAATTCAAAAACTTGGTTTAGAAATAGAATATTTGGATTAGACAGAAAATGACCTTTGGGTTTTTCGTACTAAATTGGAATCATTAACAACTCATGTCTCCCAGGATCCAGGGATATGAACAAAAGTGAATTGATCATCCATTGTTTGAATTATTGAGAAGGGAACATGGTCACTCCAGTTATAATTGCTTTGAAATGTTATCTATTCTGATTAAATGTTGATTTTTGGTAATGATTTGATTTAATTTGTTTGTTTAATGGCATATCAACTCCTTTATGGGTCATTTAATGCCACAATTTAATTTTCTTGGGAGCTTTGAAGTAATAAATATATGATATATGTTATTCTGCTTTCACAGTCGAATACATGGTAGATGATACTCAGCTTTTGTGCATAGACATGTTTGTATGGACATGATTACTAGAGGCGGTGATATGCGTGTTTTATGTTGTAGTTTTGTTGAAGTTATATTTTGGAATACAGTTTTATTTCTTTAAGAAATTGTAGGATATTATATGGATTAATGGATTAGGATATTATATGAATTAATGGATTAGGATATTATATGGATTAATGGATTAGGATATTATATGAATTAATGGATTAGGATATTATATGGATTAATGGATTAGGATATTATATGAATTAATGGATTAGGATATTATATGAATTAATGGATTAGGATATTATATGGATTAATGGATTAGGATATTATATGAATTAATGGATTAGGATATTATATGAATTAATGCCATGAGAGATGTTTTTTCGTGTTGGCTATTTGGTTGGTTGGTTTTGTTTGGCAGCATTTCAACCTCTATTGGTTAGGGTTAATGTTGAGATCTAAATATTTTGAACACAATTTTATGCTTTCAGATACAGATAAAATTTATTGTAGGTCATTTTGCTGTAAAATGTATTGTTGGTAACTCTACTATAAAATGTATTGCTGTTCAATTTGCTTTAAATTTGTATTGTTGGTATTTTATACTTTGATAGTATCTTGTTTTTGTTTGGGGATTCACTATTTACCCATAACTGGAACCCTAACAGGTGCTGCCACATCGGGTCAGGGTGGATCTGGGAACAATAGCAATTAAGATGTTGTTCCATGTTCCTCAAAACCTCCAATCTCCCAATCAGAGGCCTTGCTGCTGGATGCCATTTATCATCAGACCCAGGATCACTGGGCTAGACTGTTCTAGTTCCACATGCTATGTTTAATGGATGTCAGTTATTAGTTATTTCCTGTTAATTCCCCTCTGAAAGTTCTCCACTGCATTAACCAGGTATTGCACTCATACTCTTTGGGTCCTGTCACTGGATCTAACCAACGCCTTTATCTACTGTGCCATGTGTCCTTGTCAGTGAGCGAAATAAAGGGTTCAGTTTGACATTCCAACCACCTGAAGAAGGTGAGAGCATACAATGGCCGAAACATTGTAATAAATATGGCGACAAAGATGGGCACAATAGTCCGAATAATGTAAATAGTGTACATAATACCTCATCTCAGAAATATAGACTCTGTCTGTGTATATATATATATATATATGTGTGTGTGTGTGTGTGTGTGTGCACGTGTGTGCACACACGTGTGTGTGTTTATATATAAATACAAAATAGTGCATGGTGATTGCTAGTGGTAATAAAACAGTGCTTGATTTAAACTAACAGAGCTAAAATTTATACTAATTATAAATATTTCATCATAATAATAATAAATATACATTTTCTTCACTGTTTCTTCCAGTTCTGAGTTTTTATACACAAGGCAATTGTCAGGTGCATATTGAAAATTGTTTATATTAAAAATGTATTAAAAATAGCTGATGTCATAAAGGTTGTTTTTTTGTTTTTTGGTGATTAGGGTTCCCATTACCTTTAGATGCTTTTTTGCAGTTGGAGGTGCATATTAGATTTGTACTCATAATAATTATATTGCATAACAACGTTGGTAAATTTTTGGTGCTGATTTAACCTTTAGCACTCTGCATTATTAATATCACTTCCCTTTCCACTGCATTCTTTTTCAAGGCCTCTCAATTGCAGTATCTTTATTGTTAATTTCATTCATGTTTTCTGTTGCCATAGAAGGATATGACAACACAACTATGAAATTCAAACAATATTGTTCAGGGATCAGAGTCACCTTCAGTAGCAGTATAAACATTTTGTACAGCAAATGAAGTCACATACAAAGTGATAAAAGTTAAATGGGCTCATATGGAGAGGTGTAAGACCAGCCATCTTGTTAAGGAGTAGTCATATGTCTGATATAGTCAGTTATGTATTTGTTTTTGTCAGGAATGCAGAAACTTAAACACCATTTACATTAATAATATATATTGTCATTGTCTTTTTCTTTTAAAAATAGCTCTCTAACAACTTGTTATATCTTTTACTTATCTGTTTTCGATATCTGTATTTCTTCTAGTGAACAAAATTTGAACATTTTTGTGAATAAACTTGAGGCAACAGAAATGTGGTTCTACAAAAAGATGTTGAGAATACAATAGACTGAACATGTGAGCAATGAGGAAGTTTTAGAGAAAATAGAAACAAAAAAGTCACTTAGTATCAGAAAGAGAAAGATGAAATTTCTAGGGCACATAATATTGAAAGAGGGCTTAGAAAAAACATGAGAAACATGATTGCCCCAGAAGTTTAAACATGCTGTTAAAGAAAGCGATGTATTTTGTTAAGTATCTATTATTATTAGAATATTTAACCAAGTGTAATTTCAAAAAGGAAGTCTAATTTATAGGCTACATTTTGAGTTATTTTCAATAAATTTTAATAAGCAAAGTATTGAGAAACAGGAAAATTTCATTAAAAACAAAGAAAAGAATACTGAACTGTTATGTAATATTGGTCCTTATCCGTGGCAGTAAATGCTGGACAATCTCATCACAGATGAAGAGATTTTAGGCAAGAGAAATGTGGTTCTGCAGAAGGATGCTGAAAATGACATGGATTGAACATGTGAGCAACAATAAAGTTTTAGAGAAAATGGAAACAAAACAGACACTTATAGTTAACATCAGAAAGAGACAACTGAAATTTCAAGGGCACACAATGAGGAAAGAGGGCTTAGGAAATTTGACACTCACATGACATATTGAAGGCAAGAGGGATAGAGAAAAGTAGTGGTTAAAGTACCTTAAAAGTTTGTGTAAATGGTTGTCAAAACAGAGATTAGAAGAGATGGCAAAAAAAACACTCATTGGTGAGACTTACAAAGGACAGGAAGTTGTGAAGAACCATGATTGCCTAGATTCTGAATGGATATAGTATAGAGAAGAAGAAGAAGGACAAGATTTATAACATAAAACAAACACTTATCAACTCATTGTGTCATTGATGAACAAATATTGTTCACCAAACAAGATAGTATATTAAAAAGTGTGTAAAATATTTAATATGAGTACAAAATAATAATAATAATAATATTTAAGAGAAGAGATTTAAGAAAAGATAAAAAAAAGAAAATAAATCAGTGTTTGACAATATTAAACAATATTTTGACAGAATGTCTTCAAGTTATATTTAAACAATTTTTTCAAGTATAAAAATATACAAATTTACAAAAATGATAAGTCTTTGTAAAAATGTTGCTTGTCTTGTAATAAAAAAAATGGCTTTACTCATAATGAACATGTCAAAATGAATGAAACACTGCCAGCATGAAGGCATGAAACTGAAACATGCTTAATGTGAAATGAATATTTCAGAACAAAATAAAATAATAATACACTTGTTGTCAGTACACCCACTTGCATGCAAGCATTGGGATTGTCATCCTCTCTCTCTATTTCCTTTCTACCCCTCCCTGGTGACAGTGGTGGAGATGACTGTGAATTAAAAAGAGTTTGATGAAGCCATTCATGTGAATTTGATTTAGGTGGACAACTCTGTACAACAGAGAAGCCCACACTTGGCCAGAAGCACCTCCCTTGTGGTGGCTCAAAGATGATTGAGACAAGCAAGATCTGACAAAACTGGTTGCATTGGGCTGAAAAGGTTCTTTGTCTGTCAAGGTTCACCTTAGTTATGCCAGCCTGACTGGTACCTCCCTCTTCCATCAGTTTGGCTGTTGAGATTGTGTCGATTTTTGCCTGTTCTACTGTTGGGGTCTTCATTGCATTCAGTCTCATCCTTCCTCCTCGACCTTACAGGAATCGGTGGCCCTACAGGAGTTGGGAACTCTAATCAAATTCACTTTATACATATAAATATTTTTAATATACCAGAAGATGTAGCCAACAAAATCTTGTTGATTATAATGACAAAACCCAGTTCTTGATAATGACTGAGATGCACAAAAACATGTGAACAAAAACAGAACAAAACATGAACTTTGGCCAATTTATCCACAATTTTGATTCTACACCATATTATTTGAATATTCAAAAATACAGTAAAAAACTAAACAAACAAATCCTGTCAGTTGAATTTGTTTTGATGAATTCTTGCTATCTAAATATGTTTTATATATATATATATATATATATATATATATATATATATATATATATATATATATATATGTAATATGTATGTATATATATATATATATTTTTTTTATTGATTTGTTAAATGCTTAAATCCACCGGTGAAAACTTTTGTCTATGGTTGGAGAGTACTTATATTATTTAAATTATTCAGACTTATCCTCATCTTCATTGCCATATTCACAACTTTTCAGCTGTTTTCCACTCCGGCCTTCTTCCAGTGATTAGAATTTCGAACTGAACCCTTTATTTCATGCACTGGGGTAGAGTGTTCAAGTTTTACGTACCATGCCTCTTCTGGATGTCTCAGTTATTTCCCTTTAACTCAACTCCCCAAGTTTTGGTTCACCACTGCTGTAGTCTGGTATTGAACTCATAACTCTTCGGGTCTAGTCACTGGATCTAACCAATGTCATTATACCCTGGAATGCATGTGTATGAAATTTTGGGACTTATAAACCTAATGTCTCAGCAATCATTTTTTACCAGTACTCATATTGCAATCTATTATTTCATTTTTTTACCAGAGCTTATATTGCAATATTTTGTTGTTATCCATTGCTTTTCTCTAGCACCCTTTATTACTGGTCCCCACATTGTATTCATTTCTATGCTTGGTTGGCTCAGGAAATTTTTGTAGCATAGCATATGTGCTGATTCCTTAAATTTTCATATTTTTCAGTGATGCTCTCTGTCTATTATTTCAACCTCATCCCAAAGTGGGTGGTGATCTCACCTTTCCCTCCATATGTGGTCAGCTATGCCTGATTTTTCTATTTCTTATTCTGTTACCATTTTACAATGTTCTTGCAGTTTTACCTTAAGGGAGCTGGCTGTTTTGCTTTTATATTTCTTACCACATCTGTATGGGATGGCATACACACAGTTCTTAGTCATATTCCCCTCTGAGGGTGGGGGTCTTACTCAGAGGAGGTGTCTGCGAATTGTTGAACAACTTTTGAAGGTTATAATATTTAAACAGGTCTGTAAAGCTAAAATATATATCCACTGCATAAATGATAATTTTATTTTTGAAAAAAACATAAAAGAAATAGATATTCTCAAAACCACATTGAAAAAAATTCTGTCCCTAACTTGACCTACAAACTTAGTCAAAAAAAAACCTCCTATTCTTAGACATTTTTGTAGAATACAATAACAATACTTTTACCACCTCATTGTATAAAAAAACCCACTAGCAGAAACTCTTGCCACCTTAATTTTAAGAGTGAATGCTCACTCAGATACAAAATAGCATTGTTAAAAAAAAACTTCCTAAAGAGAGCACATGAGAATTCATTCTCTCATCTACTTTTCCTTAAAGAACTCGCCAATGCAAAATAGACACTAGTTAACAATGTTTTTCTTAATCACCTCATCGACCACCAAGTTAGACTGTATCTTTCCAAAGTAAATAATAATAAATAGTGAACATACAAGCAAACATAACATAAATATTTTCTACAAAAGTCAAATGCACGCCGTCCTGGGTATGATGATAAACTAGATCTGTACCCTAGGTAAGACAATATACTACACAGGAGGTTTTGAGAAGTGTGAAACTACCTCTTAATTGCTGGTGTTCCCAGGTCCACCCTGGCAAATAGTTAACCCCCAAACTAGGGTCAAAGCATGTAAAAATAGGTTTTAATACCAGCAATACAATTTTGTAAAAATATTGCCAACAACGAATTTTTGAAGGAAAAAATATTACCAGCAATATATTTTTGAAAAAAGGAATATTACCAGCAATACATTTTTGAAAAAAATATTACTAGCAATAAAAACCTTGTCAACACTAAATAATCCATTGTGGTTGATATGCCGTAAAAGAAAACAAACCAGTCAAAGGAAATGTGCAGTAACTATAAACAAAAATCTTCACTTAGAAATATCATAAAAGAAATACATTACTCCAGTTGACCTGAACAAAAAATTAAATTAATTATCTACTACAAAAATTTAAAACAGCTAACCTTAACTTCAAAAATAACAACACACCTGCAAAATCAAAACTACAAATAATGAACATTATTTAAAAGTTTAAAGGCCTCTTAAGGAACTGTATTCCTGATCAAACTGAATTCATAAATGACTACATTAGTCACACTTCTACATGCCTATCCAGACACCTTCCATTACACCTATCTGACCACAGCTCCATCAGAACCCATTTAAACATACAAACTTATTAGGCTCCATCCACAACATACTAGTAAAAAAATACAAACATAATAACCTCATCCATATGTAAAAAAAAGATTAAAAATAATGGAAACCTTAAGAATAAAAAAGAAAAAGCCAACACTCAATAATATTAACTACAAACACAGCCACAATATGCTGTGTTCAGAAAATAAAACAACCCTATACCTCTAGATACATACACACAAACCATATATCCAGTTAAAAAGCAAAACTAAAATCATTTTTGATAATGTCTAAAAGTATAGCTGAAAGTGCTCAGAATTACAGAACATTTGGACAGTTTCTACATACTCTGTGTCCAGAAAAAAAAACACTTGTTTGAACACAAGAAAAATTAAATAAAAAGCTTAATCACAGTAACTTGTGTGTTGTCTTTAATGAAACATGTATAAATGAGGGATTGCTGCTTAAATACACAATATATATATGCATGAAACTCTATTGACATTGGATATTATGTATATTCACTAATATATACGCAATAGTGCTGTTATATAACATTGAGAACTGTTTTTATGACATATGAGAAAGAAATATATATGTATGTGCAAGTATATATTTGTATATGTATGTTATTTTTTTATACCCATATCTATCTATCTATCTATCTATCTATCTATCTATCTATATATATATATATATATATATATATATATATAGTGGGTAGATTATTTTTTTACAGCAGTTGCATTGACTTTTAGCAGGATTATTATTATTTAGTGTTTTTTTGTGTGCTTGCTTAATACATTATTGTTATGTTATGATATATAATTATCAATGTATTTTGTACAACTATAGCATATATTAATATTATTTTTGTTGAAAATCTTTTTAAGAGTTAGAGAATGACTAAAGTCTTTGTGAATTAAATTTAGGGAAATTCTACCTACGTTAGTTTGGATGTTACTATTGTAAGGTGGATTGAACCATATTGTTACATTTGCATTGTTTTAACATATTTTTATCTTTATTGTTAAAAAAAGAGTTATCCCCATAGATACACAATGTGTTTACATAATTAAAAAAATTTTTTATTTTAAATAATTTTTAATTTTAATTTTTTTAATTCTTCATCTTTCAAATTTAAGATGTGGAATGATATAAATTATAAATAATTATAATATTATAGACAACAATAATAAAATAAACAAGATGTGTCTCATGACCTTCAGCTCAATTAAATCAATCATATTAAATATTAGTAGACTATACATCAACATACCCCATGAATTAGGTAAGGAGGCAATCTCATTCTGGATTGACAAAGCATCTATAAACATTACATCCCAGATTCACTAAGGAATTCATTATCAATAGTATAGACCTATTTCTAAACAATAAAACATTTGAATTTGGCAAAAAAAACTATATCCAAACCCTAGGTACCACAATGGGAATGAAAATAGCACCAACATATGCCACCCTAACATTGGCTTACCTAGAGAAAAACCTCTATGAAAAGATAGAACAAATATATGGGGAAAATATAAAAACCCACTTCACTAAATCTTGGAAACAAAACTTACATGATTGCTTCATTTTCTGGAACTTCTCATGGTGCAATATTAATTGATTCCATGCTCTACTTCAGATCTTACACCCAAAAATCAAATTCCCCCAAGAATATAATTTCAATGAACTACCATTTTTAGATATACTCATTAGAAATAAAAACAACCACATAATCACAGATATCTACCACAAACCTAAAGACACCCAACAATATCTTCATTTCAAGAGCCATCACCCAAAAAGCTGCCTGAAATCCATCCCCTATTCTCTAGCACTTAGGGTTTGTACTATAATGACTGATAAACACCTCCAAAAAAACCACTGAGAAGAACTACATAAAACTCTAAAAAAAAAAAACATGGCTACCCGACAACACTAATAAACAAAGATTTTGAACTTGAAAAGAAAAAAATTCTTTTAGACCAACTACAAAATCCAAAGAAAAGTAATGTCAAACAAACTCTAGCATATGTCTCAACATACAAGAACAATCTAGAACTATTTACAGAAATTACAAAAAATCTAAACCTACTTAGCAAGAGTAATAAACTGAAAAATATACTAAAAACAACCAAAATAATTAAAAGCAAATGCCAATCTAAAAACCTGAAACACATATTAAACTCATCCAAATTTAACCAACACACAATACAGGGAGTCACAAAATGCAACAAAAAAATGTGGGGTTTGTGACATCATTATAGAAGGAAATTCCCACACTTTTGAAAACCACAAAATGACATTCATAATAAATAAAAATTTAAACTGCAACTCCAAAAATGTGATTTATGCACTCAAATGCACAAAACACAAGATGTCATATATAGGCATCAGCTAAGCATTAAACAACAAAGTTTCCCTCCACAAAACCAACATAAAATTACCAGACAACTGAGAACTCTTTGTATCACAACACATCTATAAATGTAACCAGGGTGAATTTAAAATTATGCTAATATACCAAACAGACAATTTTTCTTACCTACAAATACAAGAAAAAAACTTCATAAACAAATTTAAACCAGCACTAAATAGATCATAACCCCACACGCAAAAAGACACATCATGCACACATAATGGCCAAATATAGTGGTCAAACCACTTGCATGCATGTGCACACAATCACATGCAGGTATCTGTGGAGCACAAATTTGTATACGCAAATTAGCAAAAACAATAAACTACTCACAGGCATGCATGCAAACCCTACACAACATAGGAAATGTGTGTATGTTTATGTATGTATATATATGTGTGTATAGTAATTCCTCATAATAAGACTGTATCTATGTATGGAGAGGGAATGCATGTATATATACGCATACTAATATATGTATATGCACATATTGGCAAAGACAAGACTGCTCACAAGCACACATGAGAACCCTACACAACATAGGAAGTGTGTGTGTGCGTGTGTGTGTGTGTATATGTGTATACTAATTTCTTATCATAAGACAGAACGTATGTATGGAGAAGTATGCTGACAAAAACACACACAATACAAAAAAATAGAAATAGATCTAAGACCACACAGAGGTCATTTAAAGATAAGACTACAGATATCTTTCCTCACCCTTTCTCAGACCAATCTTAAGTATTTTATTACCCTTCATGCAGAAGAACTTTCTCACTGCCAGTTCAAGGAAGACATTTGTGTCACCACCACACAAAAAAGAGAATGTTTAACATCGAGAATGTTTAACATCGAAAAACCTAAGAAAAATTAATTCCTTTTAATAATATGTGGAAATATCAACTCTTTGCCTGATGAAGATCCCAAGACTGGAAACATGTGTATCAAAATTATGGCAAATAAAGCATAATATATTTTTAAAAAAAAATCCATATTACAACCAAAAACGCTTGTGGTTTCTCTCTTCTTTTTAATATATACATTTTTCTCTCACTGGAACAACTATAACCTCTTCCCTTTATATATATATATATTCTTTTCTGCTCTTTTTATCTCCTTGCAGCACACTGCTAGTGGAGCAGCTCTGTTTACACTGTAACAGCAGCTAGAAAATTGGTTTGATCAAGCTCAAACTTTGATCACGTGACCACAATAGTACCACCTCTAAGCATGAGCAGAAGGCAGTGTGATAAACCTAAAGATATGCTATAGTGAAAGTGTGAATAATTTTTTACTTACCGTCATAGATAGATAGATGTGTGTGCATGTTTATGTGCATGTGTGTATGCGTGTGTGTGTGTCCATGTGTGTGTGTGTGTGTGTGTGTGTGTGTGTGTGTGTGTTAATAGTCATTTGACATAAGTCTGATTTGTAACTGCCAAATTTGTAATTCTGTTTTCAACATTTTCTTGGAATGGGATGCCAGGGCACTAACTCTTTTATAGTTTTTAATCTATTTTTTTTATTGGTTTGAAATTGACTAATTGAGGTCAGGAAACAATTTGATTGATTTCAATCACCTGTCTGGATTGAATTCTCCAATCATAGGAAACTGAAAATTGGGGGCAAGGAGTGGGGTGTTGACATCCTATAAAGATTGAAGCTTGTCAGGAAAAATTACTACTAGCCAGAAGTTTATCTCCAATAATCCTAAATATATAAGTTTTATACTAAACATTAACTCAGTACAAGACACAAGAGCCACTCATGGTAAAGATTACAAAATTAGGTTGTGTGTATAGAAGAGGAGAAAGACAGAACAGATTATGAGAATATGTATGATAGATAATCGTTGACCTGAGACTTGAAGACATTAAGATCATGATAATAGGGGAAGCATCCTCTTGGAGATCTGTTCCACAAAGTAATTCTAGGGAAGAAGCTATCTGAATAGGACTTCCACCTTACCAATGAAATATGAAGGCAATGAGAACAATTTTTATTAATCATCTCACCCCAAGCAAGGGACTAATGCCACTAGTATGCAGGGATGGGGTTGGGAGTTACAGGGAATGAAAGAGAAAATAAAAGAGAAGACTGAGAATAAGGAGTATTGAGGAAAGGACAAAAGATGAATGGTTTTCAAGATAGAAGATCATGATTGATGTTGCGTTTAAATTTTTGAAGATTGTAGTTATTAGGGAAGCAAAAAAACAGAAGGGAGTTCCACAGGAGAGGAGATTGAGAAAAGAAATTGTTAGAGTAGAATTGATAGTAGCATCTGTCTATTTGTACATTAAAATAGTGGGACCTAGTTGCCAATCTAGTAGCATGCTTAAATTCATGTAATCGGGCACCATGGAGAAAGCTCAACAGATACCATGAAAATATTTGTAGAACGAGCAGAGGGAAACCATGTCATGTCAGTGAGAAAGTAACTGAAGCTGATATGCCTGCACATGATCGGTTGCATTGCAGATCCTTCTTTGGATTTTGTCAAGAATCATGAGATGTACAGCAGGAGCACCACACCAGATATGGCACCAGTATTCAATTCACAAATGAATGGTAGATTTATAAATATGCAAGAGTGATTCTGACGAGAAAGATTTTCTGGCATGACACAGTGAATCAACTTTCCTTGCAGTAGATGAAGCAATTGTTTCAATATAGTCGTTCCACGTCTTGTCAGTGGAAAATGTGAGCTCAAGAAGGCATAGAGTGTTGCTTTTCTGGAGTTTATCATCATCCATGCTGATGGCAGGCAGAAAAGATTCTCCATAGTGATTAAATAAAACAGTTTTTATTTTGGAAGCATTAAAATTTTTACCCAGTAGCATGACTGGTCCTAGCTGTAAAGGTCTGAACTGGGGAAACTAAAGAATGTAGTTTATTGCCATGAAAATAGCAATAAGCTTGCAACATTTCATCTTTGGGAAAAATACTGTTGGGGTTTAAATAAATCATCACCCACAGGTCCATGTAAACGTTTTTGAATTCCATCAAGGCTGGAAATTGAGGATTGTGAGGCTCCAGGCCAGATATTGCAGCAATATTTCATGTTTGATCCCCAAAAATAGACCATGGCAGGCGGAGTCAGGTACTTTCTGGAGAGGTACAAGGAACTGCCCATTTTTCCAGCATCTGTAATGATGGATATTATGCGTTTCACTTGAGATCTGGAATGAGCCCAAGTCCTAATAAATGTTCAAGACAAAGAGCCTCATTAAGAGTATAGCTGTTCAAAATGTCTGGAGAAAATTCCAGGCTAGCTCAGTGATGACAGAGTATTAATTTAACACTCTCCATTGTTAATAGCTTGGTTTCGAAAGCAATGAATGTTACAAGTCAATTTTCCTCCCATTGAGCTGTAAGATATTAGGGTTGAAGGATTTTTTTTATGAAGGTAAGATGAAGTAAGTGCAAATTATTTACATTATTCGGACTATTGTCCTCATATTTGTTCGCCATGTTTATCACAATGTTTCGGCCGTTATATGCTCCGGCCTTCTTCAGATGTTTGGAATGTCGAACTGAACTCTTTATTTCGCTCACTGGGGTAGACTGTTCTAGTTCCACGTGCCATGTTTAATGGATGTCAGTTATCAGTTATCTCCTGTTAATTCCCCTCTGAAAGTTCTCCACTGCCTTAACTGGGTATTGAACTCACACTCTTTGGGTCCTGTCACTGGATCTAACTAATGCCTTTATCCACTGTGCCATATGTCCTTAAGGACACATGGCATGCGTTAGTTAGATCCAGTGACAGGACCCAAAGATTGTGAGTTCAATAGCTGGTTAAGTCAGTGGAGAACTTGGAGAGGGGAATAAACAGGAGATGACTGACATCCATTAGACATGGCACGTGGAACTAGAACAATCTACCCCAGTGAGCGAAATAAAGTGTTCAGTTTGACATTCCAAACATCTGAAGAAGGCCAGAGTGTACAACGTCCAAAACGTTGTGATAAACATGGCGACAAAGATTAGGACAATAGTCCAAATAATGTAAATAGTGGACATAATACCTTATCTCAGAAAATTAGACAGATACTAAGTGTGAATTATGAGGATATTTAGGATAGATAATAATTGACCCTAGACTTGAAGTTTCTAGTGATTAAAGAAGCATCCTCTTGGGATTCTGTTCCAGAATGTAGTGATCCTTAGGAAGAAACCATTTAGTGGAAGTAACTACTTACTAATGGAATACAAAAAGAATAAAAACAATTTGATCCTGTGTCCTATCTGTAAAGGTCTAAACTAGTGGAACTAAGGAATGTAGTTCGTCTGAACATTTGCCATAGAAATAGCAATAAAGTAGCAATAGCTTTGCAACATTTTGTCTGTGGAGAAAGGGGCTGTAGAGTGGGAAATAACTCATCACCCACAAGGCTGTGTAAAGACTTCCAACAATTATATAATAATGAAAATTCCCACAAGATCTTCAATGATTTTGGTTTGAAGGTCTCTTGTAAACTTTTCCTTCACTTTTATCATGACCATCAAGCATCTATGTCAAGTATTTGTTTGCATTTCATTTTTCTCTTCTGTTTTATGAGTTTCAATAAAAGCCTGTGTTTTATGTGATTCATACCATGATATGTCAGAGGTCTGAATTGAATTTAATATCCATCAGGAACCTTTGATCTAAGAAGAGTTGATCTGTGGTGGCACCGACATGTACTGGGTTTGCTCAAACAGATTTCAAATTAAGTTTTGTACTTGGTGTCACATGAAAATGTCAAAAGATCTAAGAGTTGTCCTAGAAGGTAACCTCAAATCTACCAAGTGCAGAATTGGATCTCAAAGGATGTTGGTGGGTTATATATATTTAGTGGTTGGTGTATTATGATTATTACTGGTGGTGGTAGGGGCATATTATTATTGGTGAGGGTGGTGTTTTCTGATTATTATTTTAATCACTTCACACCATGCAAGGCAGTAAAGCCACTAAAATAAAAGTGGTTAACTGTGTGAAAGAATAAGAAAAAAGGGAAACATTATTAAGGATCAAGAACAATAGAAGAGCAATCAAGAAGACAGTAGATAATGATTGACATTGAGTTAAAGGGAGATAGGTGAGACATCAGGAAAAGGTGTGGCATGTGGAACTAGAACAATCTACCTTGATAGATGAAATAAAGGTTTCAGTTCGAAATTCCAATCACCTGAAGAATGGCTGACAGATTGTGAATATAGCAATAAAGATGAGAACTACAGTCCAAATTATTTAAATAATCATCTCAAAAATATAGACAGAAATTACCATTATTATTGCTAACAGTGATGGTGGTAGGGTATTATTGGTGGTGGTGTATTAATATTAGTAGTGGGGTCGTTGTAGTGGTGGTGTAGTATTATTATTATATAAAGCAATAAATCTTATTGTTACTATAATACATAAACATTTGATTCAACCATTCTTTCATAAAAAGCTGTTACCTACACTGTTAACCTTGACAGGGTCAAAGCCAAGAATAAGATAAGATCCATTGTATGGATTTACAAAATGGAACTGCAATTGTTCTAATGTAAGTAGAATAATATCGACAGTCTGATATTTTTTCTTATTTTTAAAGAATTTATTGGAAATAATTACAAAAATAATTGACTAGTAATGATTTATTGAAAAACAGAGAGAACTGTAGTTATAAAGTTAGTAAATATAGAAAGAAAAATTTTTAATATTCAGTTTGTTCGGTAAATGTCCCCTTCACAGACTACAAGATGATCAAATTTCAAATTTAAATTGTTTATCTAAAATACTACATCTAATAGTAAACATATTCAGTTTAAATACAGAAATCATAAAAAGGACTTCAAACAGACATACATTTTGGCTTTATACTATTTTCCTATTAACCAGGGATTGTTGCCAGACAGAAAGTGAAATTAACCCTCAGAACACAGATCTCTCCATTTCAGTTTCCTTCAAATCATCTATGTGCATGTATGTTTGCATGTCTGCATGTATATTTTAATTTTATAACAGATTTAAAAATGATGCGAAGTAAAAAAAAATCTCCTAAAATAATTCTATTTTTTACTGAATAATTTCTGAAAAAACAATAAAATCTTATAATTATCTAACTTTTTAGTATTTAGAATTTATTCTTTTTATGATTTAAGATTTTATTGCACATGACAGGTTAGGTGTTGTCCAGACTAAGTGGTGAGAAATATATTATTCCAAGGTTTAATTTTAAAATCAGTCAAATTATGTATGCGTGTGAGGGTGTGTGTGCTTGTGCATATATTAAATAGCACAAGCAAATGGAAGTCACCACTGCACAACACAGATATATGGATGTGCAATACATACACACAGGCAAAGTCATGTACAAAGAGAGTATAGCAAAAATAGCAAATGATGCCTTCCAGAAACTAAATGGAATATTAAACAGGAAAATTTTGTAGGAATTGATAAGAGTTCAACTGTTAAAGCAACAGAAACAAAGAAAAGAGTGCTGAACTGTTACGTGATATCTGTCCTCTTATATGACAGTGAATACAGGACAATTTCTTCAAAGATGAAGAGGAGGCTTGAAGCAATAGAAACAAAGAAAAAGTGCTGAACTGCTATGTAATATCAATCCTCTTTTTTGGCAGTGAATGCTGAAGAATTTCCTCACAGGTGAAGAAGTGTCTTGAGGCAACAGAAACAATGAAAAGAGTGCTGAACTGCTATGTAAAATCAATCCAGCTATATGGCAGTGAATACTGGACAATTTCCTCACCGTTGAAGAGACGGCTTAAGGCAATAGAAACAAAAAGAGAGAACTGAACTGCTATGAAATATCAATCCTCCTATATGGCAGTGAATACTGGACAATTTCCTCACAGATGAAGAGGAGGCTTGAGGCAACACAAGATGTTGTTCATCAGAAGAATACTGATTTTTTGATTGAGTTCTTTTTTACAGGTTATCAAATCTTTCCAGGTTATTTAAAGCCTGATAATACTTTTAGATTGTAAGAATTTTTGGAAGATAATAATGACTTACTGATACAAGTTGTATTAATTAACCCATAGCTGGGGGTGTAAGTGATGCATTTATACCTCTCCTAAGGGTATTTGCAAAGAAGTAAATATAATGAACACAACTGGAATTGGAACTTGGCTCACCGATTTCCAATTCTGAATCATTATCCATTACTCCACCTGCACATCCCAGCTTACAACACCTAGCATTTGCAAGCACTCACCCATCTAGTTATTGAATAGATTCAATGTTGCTTTGAATTTCAATTGTTGCCTTCCCTCATATACAAATACCCTGGGAAAGGGCTATGAATCCATCTCCAGCTATGGGCTAAATAGCAGGATTTGTGTTTGGAAAATAGTTAAAGTTTCCCTTTTGTCTCTTTTAAATATGTCTGTTTTATTACATTAAAAGTATTTTCCTATAAACAGTAGAAGACACACAGTTAACTTCTTTTTCCATGTTTTGTATCCCTTCAGGATATAAGGTGATTATAGCTCTCTACAGCATCCTCTCCATTGTAATTCTTAGTAAGTTTTATCTTTTTACTATCCCTCCTAATCTCTGTTCTGACAAACCACTTACACAAGCACATTAGGCCATGCATTTTCCTCCCTCCCTCCTGCCTTCACTATGTCTGGTTAGTGTCAAATTTTTTATCTCCTTTTTCCTCATTATGTATCCTAGAAATTCCAACTCTCTGTTTCTGATTCTAAGTATATGTGTCCTTTTTATTTTCATTTTCTCTAAAACTTCACATGTTCAGTCCATGGTATTCTCAGCATCCTTCTGAAGAACCACATTTCTCTTGCATCAAGTCTCTTCTTCATCTAATAAGAGATTGTACTTCATTCACTGCCATATTGGAGGACCAATATTTCATAACAGTTCAGAACTTTTTTTTTATTTCTATTTAAATTTTCCAGTTTCTTAATACCTTGCTTAGCTTTTGGAAGGCATCTTTTGCTATTTCAGTGGGTCTTTGGATTTTCATGTCACATTTTCCCTCCTTTGTTAAAATACTTCCTACATATTTCAAATTTTGTACTTGCTTGATTTTAGTACCTCCAATTCATTGCTTGCATCTTGGGCTGTTCTTTTTGCTGACAACAATACATTCTGCCTTCTTGCAGTTGATGTTTAGTCATTTCTTTTCACTTTTCTTCTGTAGAAGTTCCTATAGTTACATTTCTATGTCTGCTATTAACACTGTATCATTTGCATATCTTATGTCATTAAGATTATGCCAGGCAATGATGAATCCTGACCTGACAAATGCTGACCAAGCCCTATTTGGCTTCTTTTCCACTTCCTTTTCAGTGGCCTCTACCTGAAAGGTCTGCTCTTTTCCATTTTTCCCTTTACAGCAGCCACAACCTTAAAGCCTAACTTGAAAAGCTGCTCTCAACCCTTGCTGCAGAAGACATGTGGCCCTGCCCTGGCAGCTTGACTTCAGATTTCTTGTTCTTCCTGTGGGAACTGGCAGAGAAATCTCCCTTTGAGACACCTACCAAAGTAAAAATGACACACAACCCTTGCGGCAGAAGACTTGTACCACAAACACACAAACATACACCCAGTAAATTTCTACAATATACAAAACATTTCAAGTGTTGTAACTTCCAGGTTTTTTTCTGGTATGTTTTTGTATTCAGTAACCTTATCCGTATTTCAATTCACAGAAGTAGCTTGTTCTTATTTAGCTTTTCATGCTTAGAGGAGACGACTCATAGTGGTTACTACTCACCTGTCTCATTCACTTTTGCTGCTTCTTCTCTGTTTCTTCTATGACCAGACCCAAGGACAGAAGTCAAAAATTAAAGTAAGGTAACTAACTTCCAAATAAGTAACTAAAGTGCTGACATGAAGTAGAAAGACTATACTGAATCCATTGCTAGGTCTGCTCCTAGGAAAGCTGGTTCACTGTGTTATGATAGACAATTTTTCTTATCAGAATCTATCTTACACATTTATAAGTCTACCATTCATCCATGCTTAGAATATTGCTACCACATATGACCCAGTGCTACTGATTTTTATCTAGAGCTCTTTGATAAAATCCAAAGAAGAATCTGCAATATTATTGGTCCTGATATGGTGTCTCAGCTTCTGTCACCTTTCCACTGTCGTAAAGTTGTTTCCCTGTGCCTTTTCTATAAATACTTTCATGGTAATTGCGAGGAAGTACTCTTCACCATGGTATCTAGACTTTATGAATTTAAGTGCAGTACTAGACAGGTGATTAAGTCTCATTAATTTACATTTGAGTCGGTTAGTTCTATGCTAACAGTTTCTTTTCTTGAACTTCTTGCTTGTGGAACTCCCTTTTGGCTCCATGCTTTTGAGTGAACTTTAATCTTCAAAAATGTAAATGCAATGTCAATTGCTATCTGCTGTCTCCCTGATTACTCTTCTTTTGTTCTTGCTCCTTAGTAATGTTTCTGTTCTCTAATTCTTCTGCACACAGTAATCCCTTGCATCATAGTGGCTTTACTGCCTTCCTTGGGGTGAAATTGACTAAAAAAAAAGAAAAGAAGAAATGCAGCTGAAATGATGTGGCAACAACACTAGAAATATAAAAGAATGAGTTCAATTGTTCAAACAAATCTTGGAATGGTAATAATTCTTATCAGAAGTTTTGAAGGCTATCTCTCTATATATTTTACACCTGAAGAAGGCTGTAGAATGGATCAGCTGATCAGCAATACAAAAAAATGTGTTCATTTGTCAGAACAAATCTTGAAATGTTCATTTTTCTTCTCAAAATAAATTTTACACCTGAAGAAGGCTGTATGGATCAGTTGAAATGTGGTCATAGCATCAACAGTACAACAAATGAATTCAACAGTCAGAGCAAATATTAGAATGATAGTGACTCTTTGTAGAATTAAATGCAATCTAATACATACATGCATGCATGCACGCATGTTTGTGTATGTATGTGCATGTGTATGTATGTATGTGTCTGTGTGTGTAAAGATGGTTCTGGCTTCATGGTAGGATTTAAGTTTCTCAAAATAGATATGCAGTTTTAAATTCAATAGAAGCGAAAGTCACTTCATCCAAATGTCTCTTGGTCAAGGTTTCTGCCACAATACCTCCAACCCTTGCAACACGCAATTCCACATATAAACACATGGCAGACAGAAGAGAAAACTATTTTAAAAACGCCTGAAGCCATAACCAAGAATGACTGAACTCTATTTCTGAGAAATATTTCTGCTTGATAATACCACAAATCACTGGTGAACCGAAAAAAAAGACCATCGCACAGGCAATCATTTTAGCCAACATCTAAAAGAGCATTTTTTACTAAATTTTCAACACCTGCAGCATGGTATGAAATACAGCCACACCTCACTTAACAATTTACCTGTTTAACAACCAACTATAAAACATTATAAATTAAAAAAATAACCAAGTCATTGGTATTGTGTCTTTATTAATGGGATAAAAAGTTATCATTATTTACACTATTTATATTTAAGCTATTATCCTCATCTTTGTTGTTGTTATCACAATGTTTTGGCTGTTATGCTCTCCAGCCTTCCTCAGGTGTATATCAGTCTGGGTAACCTACAGGGAATTCTAGTTGGTATTAAACATGTTTTTTACATTTCTATATATACTACAGTTCATCCAATACAAGGCTGAAGAGCCACTTAAGATAAAAAATTTACTGAATGAGTTGTGTGTTATGAATGCAAGTGAAGGAAGAATGAACTGAAGACTATGAGAATAATGAGGATGGATAACAATTGAACCATATCTTGCTTTGTCCAAAGAAACAGACATACACAACCTCAGTTGAACTTCCTTCTTAAATGTGAAATTTGGAGGAAATGAGGGTAATTCGACTATGTGGAAGTGGCAAGTCATGCCCTAGCTGTAAAGGTCTGAACTGGTGGAACTGAAAAGTAGAGATCATCCAAACATTTAGTCATGGAACTAACAAGAGAGTAGTAATAAACTTACAATATAGTGTCAGTGGGGAAGACTGTATAAATGATTTTGAACTCTATCAAGGTACTTCCAGACTTTTCATGTTATGTTTCCCAAACATTTCTGCTAGAGTTGCTATTTCAAGAAAGCCTCTACACTGAAGCATATGAACCTTCACTAAAAGTAAGATGTAAAAAAACTGGCCCTACAGTACTACTTGAAAATCTTTTCATGGCCAAATAATCCCACATACAGATGTATCCTCAATACACAACTCTATTTAATAGAAAGGAAAAATGTATTAATCTATATAGTCTACAAATGACCAAAATTCTTCACAAATAAACACAGCAACACTTTGTGAATCTATCATTTTCAAGGACTACCATAGACAATAAAACAGCCAAAAACACTCCTAATTTCCCCCCATAACATAACCAATCCCATCATCTTCCATGAAAAAATACAAGCTATCACTGATAGTTATTCAACCAATCTTCCTATCTACCCTGATGGATCAAAAGATGGTATCAAAGTGAGATGTGCAGCCATATGCAAGAAAACAAAAGAAATAAAGTGACTTCCGAATAAAAACTTCATATTCAGTACAGAAATGTTGGTCATGGATTTGGCTCTTGACATCATAACTGCAAGCAAACACAAAGAATTTAACATGAATTCTGATTCCATGTCAGTACTCACAGCACTCAAAAAAATGATAAACACACTAATTATTAAACTTTTAATTAGAATAGAATATCTGCCAAAAATGCATCAATCACCAAAGATAATTCAAACACCAAGATTCCCTATACAGACCTCAGATTAACCATTAACACATTTATCAAATAAGAATGTCAGAAAATATTGACCAACTACCCAAACAACAAATTCTACGTCAAAACTACTATAGAAGAATGGCATCAAACACTAAAAACAAGGAAAGATGAAGTAATAATCTCCAGACTTCATATTGGACACTCCATCATGACACATTCTTATATTCTAAAACAAGAGCCACCTCTAATCTGTGTGGCATGCCAAGAACTAAGCACGTACTAACAAATTGTAATGACTTCAACCAAATCTGTTTAAATAACTACCAACTAACCAATATCAAAGAACTCTTTCATGGCATTAATCCATATAATATCCTACAATTTCTTAAATCAAACTGTATTCCAAAATATAACTTCAAAAAACTACAATATAAAACACACATATCACTGCTTCTAGTAATCTTGTTCACACAAACATGTCTATGCACAAAAGCTGAGTACCATCTACCATGTATTTAATTGTGAAAGCAGAATAACATTTTTATTATTGCAAAGCTCTCAAGAAAATTAAATTTCAGCATTAAATGACCCATAAGGAATTGATATGCCATTAAAAAAGCAAATCAAATCAAAAGGGGTTTTTTTTACTACTATTGTTCACCCAATACAAAAGCCCAAGAACAGTGCTAGATTTACATATAGCCGAGTATAGGCTGCAGCCCCGAGCCCCAAGATAGGAGGCACCCCCAAGGGCCCTTCAGTCTTGGGCCCTGACAAAAGTAAAAAAAGTAAAGATATAAGAACAGAGGAGAATTCTTTATTTTTAGATTTAATAGGTCTCCTGTGAACTAATTTTAAAAAATTTAGAATGTTTGGGCTCCACTAGTTGGAGTGGCTCTTTTAAATTCAATAGGGACTCCTTTTAGATTTTGATGCATCTTTTTTATACATATATAGATTTTTGATGTAGCTTTTTTAGTTTTGCATAAATTTGTCTGCTCAAATTTGGATAAAATATATCTTTTTTTTTTATAGAAACATATCTAATGAAGCGGCCACCAAATACCATTTGCCCAGGTACTTCTTAAAGCCTAAATCCGGCCCTGCTCAGGAGCCAATCAAAGTTGAGGGTTCATGAATGACATTGTTATAAAGGGCATACAAGAAGGGAATAAGAGATGAATTTTATGATGCTATGTGTTTGATAGAATAACAGTTGGCTGTAAGTAAAGCTTGTAGTGATTGGATAAGTATCCTTTTGGGAGTCTGTTCCACAACATAACAGTTCTAAGGAAGAAGTTGTAAGAGTGGAACTTCTTCTTTACCAATGGAATATGAAGGGAATGAGGACGAGTTAATACTGTGTACATGACATGGCAGGTCCAAGCTGGTGGAACTATGGAATGTAGCATGTCTGAGCATTTGCCAGGATGTGAAGTTTTAAGGAAAATGGAAATAAAAAGGCCACTTATACTTAGAAGAAAAAAGAGAGTTGAATTTTTTTTGAGACTATGGTAAGTAGCAATAGGGAGGTTTAGATCTAAAAAATCATAATTCCAAGGTCTAAAAATCAGTCTCACAAGTCTGATGCCAGAAAATACCGTCACCATAAATCAAAAGGGTAAAAATTCACATCACAACTTGCAATGCATGGACTGCTGAAGAGTTTCTACCTCTTCATCCACAAAGAACTAGAAACTCCCTAGTGGTTCAAAGTAGTGTACTTTTATTGAGGGTAAGAAAGGTTGTGATTGGTCAAAACTGGTAAGGAAGCATAAACAATTACCATATTTCAAGGCCAACTGATATTGACCTGATCTTGATTTAGATTTTCTTTCTTGACAGCATCACAAAGAACACAAATTCTTTTCCAAGATAAAACTTGATTTTCTCATTCACTGCCACAGACACATAATGAGGAAAGAAGGCTTGGAAAATGTGACACTCAAAGGACATATCAAAAGCAAAAGGGACAGGGGGAATAACATGTAAACTATCTAATGCACTTGTGTGAAGTGATGGTAGTACAGGGAGTAGAAGGGATAGTAAAAAAAAAAACATTTTTAAAACTTACAAAATATAGGAATTTGTGGAAAGTCATGACCGTCAACATCCTGAAGGTATATAGGTACATGAAACATAGAAAAAAAAGAATACCCTCATCTATTGCATCTCACTCCACTTAGCAAATGTGTGGGTGGTGTAATGAATAATGGCTTGGAATGAGGACTCAGAGAGCCAAGTTTAAATTTCAGTTTTCATTACATTCACTTACACACTTGAGAAATGTATGAATCCATCTCTTCTCCTCCCCAGATATGGGTTAAATAATAGGACTTGTATTTGGAAAAGTCATTATTATACTCAAAACATTGTTAATTCAATATTCATTCGCAAAAAGAGAATTATTTTTTCAATCTGAAATAAGTTTTGGCTTTAAATAACCCACGAGTTAATATGCCACAAAATAACAAAAAAAATCAATCAACTCACTTAATAGCCTTGTGAATGGCATGAAAACATCTGCTCTCCACTAAGCTAGGGATTAAGTAGCAGAGTAGAGTCTGCAGCCTTGGTTAGCAGCCAGTCTAGAAGAAGGAAAGTCTGTATATAGGTGTGTTCTTCTGTGTGTATGCATGTCTGCTTGTGGATATGTTTGTGGGTATATGTATATGTGTTCATCACCTTCAAAAGGAAAGTCTCAAGGACACATTTTTCTTTTTTACATGAATAACAGCAAGACATCAAGTAATAGCTATGAGGGGGTGCCAAAAATTTCTTAGCTTGAGGTCAAGAACTTTTCAGCATCCTCTTGTGTATGTCTGACCTGAAAGGTTGTTCAAGGTCACCAGAGGTCATCAAAGTTTGCAATTTCTAGCCAAAATGAATATTTGGTTTGCTCTCAGGTGCCAAAAATATTTTGACCTTATAAATGGTATGGTTCATAAAGTTTAAGTTCAATCTCCAAGGTCACCAGAGGTCGGCAAAGTTTGACCTTGGCTGGTACCCTTTATGAAGTATATTTCAGCCAAAAATTTCCTGTATATTCTTGTGGAAAAGCCAATCCAAATATAAGCTACCCAACTTTTTATATTTGAAAAATGGGCAAAAATCCAAACCCTGTGTATTGGCTGAGGCAGTTGTTCAACACAGACATGTCCAAATGACACAGTTTTGTAAATTCCAAGTAATGGAAAATATTTTTATGAATTAGTACTTAACTATCAGCCTACCTATATGGTAATAGATGCTGGACAATCTCCTCATAGATGAAGAGACTTGTGGCAACAGAAATGTGGTTCTACAGAAGGATGCTGAGAATACCACGGCATGATCAGGTGAGCAGTGACAAAGTTTTAGAGAAAACAAAATAAAAAAGACAAATACTTAAAATCAGAAAATGACAATTGAAATTTCAAAGGCACATAATGAGGAAAAGGGACTTAGAAAATTTGATACTCACAGGACATATTGAAAGCAAGAGGGACAGAGGAAAGCAGTGCATAACCAACCTAATGGGCTTGTGCAAATGATTGGCAGAACAAAGATTAGGAGAGATAACAAAAAAATAAATTTTACTAAGGGCTACAAAGGAAAGGAAACTGTGGAGAACCATAATCACTCATGTCCTGGTGGGGCATAAGCACATAGAAGAATATTTTGTTATCTAAAATGTTTTTAAATGTCATTTATTTAGAGTATGGTTTTGTTTCAAAACTCCATTACACAAATAATGTTTTTTAACATTTCATCTGTCTTAATTATTCTATAAATTTTACATATGATTTCACCCAAAGCAAGACAACAATGGCATTAGAACACAGGAGGTGGAGAATACAGGGAGAGAACATGAAAGAGAATGAGATGATTGAAAATGAGGATTGAGGAAAGGAAAAAGAAGAAACAGGAGTCAAGAAAACAGAAGATGGCAATTGATGTTGCATTTAAATTTTTGAACATTGTAGTTATCAGGGAGGCAAGAAAAAATCAGAAGGGAGTTCTACAGGTTGGAATTGCAAGAAAAAAACTGTTAGATTAGAAGTGGCATCTGCATCTAGCTAGTTCAACAGTAAACTAGTGAGACCTAGTTGCCAATCTAGTAGCCTGCTTAAATTCACGTAGTTGGGGTACTAGGATCAAAAGCTCATCTGAGCAGTTGACATGAAAATATTTGTAGAACAGGTAGAGGGAAGCCATGTGTTTTTCTGTAAAAAACTTTTATTTTCCTGTTTTATAGAGCTTCAAAGTTTCTTGAATTTTTGTTTCCTTTCTTCTCACAGACAACAATAGCAACATCTTCTGAATGTAACAGGATTTTATTTAACATACAAATGAAATAAAACGTCCCTTGAAAAAAATCTTGGAAACCATTTGATGTCCTAAAGTAGATTTATTTTTGTAAAGTTATTAAAGCATTTTTAGGTAAACTTGTTCCCCATATATTGTACAATAGGAAAATGAAAACTTGTGATAAAAAAATTGTAATAAATTACAAAATGTAATAAATTTATTTGTATAGATTATTAAAATGAATATGGGAAGTAATTACTCATAAATTTACTAACTTGAGTGGATTTACCTCCCTTCCCACCATAGGTGTGACAAGAAATATATAAATAAATATATGAATAAATACATATTGATAATTATTATGTGGTTTGATTATATATGGTAAGGAACAATGAAACCTGGAGAACTTGGCACTCACCCAATATATTGTTGTGAAGTTTTTAAGGCTGACTGTAGTAAACTTGATCCCCATATTTCATACAATAGGGGAATAAAATCTTGTGTACAAAATAAATGTAATGAATGAAATTCACAGATTAAATAAAAACACAAATAATTATAGCTTCAATAAATGTAAAATTTAACTAGAGATTGTCACTCACATGGTGACCAAACTGAAAAAAATAAATATAGAATTAGTACTGTAAAATGCTTCTAAAATCTAAGTAAACAGTGTTTCATTTTGAAGCAATCACTTCTGATATTTTGGCACTTTTTGATTTTTAATGTTGGTCAAAATCAGCAAAATATTGACCTCAAATATAAACCTACCCGAGTTTTTTTGTCATATATTTCTTGGCAAATACATGAAAATATATGGTATATTCTGGGAGGCAAATTCCTATGTAGGAATAAGTTGGGCAGAAAAAGAATGGGAAAATAGATAGTTCTGACCCAAAAGGTCACTAAAAATCACCAGATGTCAAAATGAAAATAACTTTTTTTCCTCCTAACTTTGTTTTGATTTTCTAGATAAAGAAATGTCAATAAATTTTGACATTTTCAATTTATTCAAACTATTTTTCTAATCTTGATTTTTATAGATCTTATTTCTTATTATAGACAACAACTTCAAGTACCCTGTTGCCATCTTTGGATGATATAGGGTACATTGTATGTGCTGGGTATTAATTATAAAAATTATAATAAAAATATGGTATTAATTATAGGTTTCTAAAAATAAGTAAGATATTAGTTATAGATTATTATAGGTGTCTTTCTATTTTGGGAGACAGTGGGCATTAACAAGTTAATGCAAGAAGACTGGCCTCTATTAATACCTGTAGTAGTAGGCTATAATTAATAAATAAAATAAAAATATTTCTTAAATCTCTTGAAAAGTATCACCTACTTATTATCTCTTTAACACTTTACCATTAACACTTGCATTCTTAAGGACAGGTCTATCAACTAACATCAGTTTTAAAACCAGATACTTGGTTAAGCAAAACAAAAGATCATAGACCCTGTACCAAAGCAAACAACAATCCTACTTGTGTTCATCACACTTGCCAGAGGACTTTTTAAGTCAGTTCTCGCTAACCTTTTGCCAGAAAATAGGACAGGCTGGTCCACTCATTTAATCACCAATGAACTAATCAGGACAACCACCTGCTATAAAAAGGAGGGGTCTTACTCCTCTCTCTCTCTCTCTCTCTCTCTCTCTCTGTACTAACATACTGCAAAATACAAACTCTGTCTCACAAGAAAAAATACAAGTTTGTATTTGTATACAAAAGAAAAGAAAGCTTCCAAAACAACTTTCACAAAATGTTCATTCATTTGGAATGTAAAAACTAACATTCTGTGACAACCTCCAAATACCCAAAGAAGATATCCAGTTTATTAATATGGAGTTTGAATATTTCTTATATTGGAACTTGTGTATATATTGATCTGACATTATTTCTTCTTATAAACATTCTGCTCTCTATTAATCATCTGAGAGAAGCCTTTCTGCCTTCCATCAGTATGGCTGATGCTAACCTCGAGTAACTCACTGCAATTTCTCAGCCTAATGTTTTCCGCTGATATGAAGTAGAAAGATTATATTAAATCCATTGCTTGGCCTGCTGATAGGAAAGTTGGTTCCCTGTGTTGTGCTAGACAATTTTCCTCTCCTGAATCTAACTTACACATTTATAAGTCTATCATTCAACCATGCTTTGAATATTGGTGCCACATCTGGTCTGGTGCTCCAGAATTTAGAGATTCGTGATAAAATCCACAGAATAATTTGAAAAGTCATTGGTCCTGATCTGGCATCTCATCTTCAGTGACTTTCTCACTGCCATAATGTAGCTTCTCTTTACCTTTTCTCTAAAGACTTTCATGGTAATTGTTCTCTGTGGTATCTAGACTCTATGAATTTAAGTGCAGTACTAGATTGGTAGCTAGACCTCATCATTTTACATTTGAAATGGCAAGATGACACCATAAGTTCCATGCTAACAGTTTCTTTTCTTGCACTTCTTGTTTGTTGAGCTCTCATCCAGCTTCGTGCTTTCCAGTTAAATTTGATCTTGAAAAATTTAAATGTGATGTTAATTGTTATCTTCATTCTTCTTAATTACTCTTCTTTTATTGTCCTGGCTCTTTAATAATAATTGTTTTTCTTTTTCCTCTATTCTTTCACACTCTGTAACCCTTTTGCACCACAGTGGCATTTTTGAGATGATTCTAGTGTTCAAAATAATTTTAATTCCCAGGCGATTTTAATGCTTGAAATGATTTCAGTATTTGAAATAATTTTAATTCCCATGGTGGATTTAATATCTGAGATGACAATTGTATGATAATTGATTTTAGCATCCAAAATAATTTTAATTCCTATAGTGGGAATGCTTGAGAAGATTTTAGAGTTTAAAATAATTTTAATTCCATTTTCAATTTTAATGCTAGAGATGATTTTAGTGTTTAAAATGATTTTAATTCCCTAGGTGATTTTAATGGTTGAGAAAATTTTAGCATTTGAAATAATTTTAATTCCCATGGTGGTTTTAATGTCTGAGATGATAATTCTATCAGAAATTATTTTAATTCCCTAGGTGATTTAATTCCCTAGGTGATTTAATTCCCTAGGTGATTTAAATGCATGAGATGATTATTAGTGCCTGAAATTATTTAGTGCTCAACATGATTGTATTGTGATTTCAGTGACCTCAATGATTTTAGTGTTCAAGATTATTTTAGTCTCCTAGGTGATTTTAGTGTCCTCCATGATTTTAATGTCCAAGGTGATTTTAATGCCCCAAGTAATTTTAGTAACCTCAATGATATTATTGTATTTGTATTTACAGAATAAAACAAACATTTTTTTCAATGATTCCAAAATGAGATGTGAATTGAGATGTTTTATTCTCCTTGAAAAAAGAAGTTGTAATGTGTAAATCAACAAATGCTTTGCCATGTTGAATGAGGCATGATGGTAAATGGAATAAAATAAAGAGAGAGGAACAAATAAATAACAAACCTCACATTTTCCTGTGCAATATGAACGAGCAAAGCGATAAATGATGGAACATTCAGTTTGTTATTAATTCAGTATCAATACTACTGCATCTATTTTCAGTGGAAAATTTCTATCTGCCATCTTAACTCAATTTATATCTTGTCCAATGGAATTTATTTAACTTCCATTCAAATCTTTAGTCTTAGATAACAACATTTCACTGCTGAGTGCTGAGTTATTTGTAGGCGAGCAAATCAAATAACAGTTTTGCAATTTTTCTTTCTTTAATTTTCTAAACATGAATTCAGTCTTTATCTTTATTTGATTCTCTTCAATTTTCTTTTTTCTGAAGACATTAACGAATACAGAAGTTTTTATCTGGCCTTATATTGCAAATATACATGTCAAAAATTTCAACAATATTCTTGATTTTCCTTTTAGAAAAACAATCAGGAGAAAAATGTGACAAACTCTTTTATAAAAATGGAAAATATTGAAACATTAATTAATCATCTGTAGTATTATTAGTAATAATATTAATTTTTTTTATAATTTCTGAGATGAAGTAGTGTCATTTATTAATTATTCAATAAGTATGTCTTTCATATTAATTTCAGTTACCTTTTATCCTAACTCTTTTTCTATGTGCCATGCCTCTTCAGGAAACTGGTGATCATGACTCTCCACAATCTCCTGTCCTTCCTAGACTTAATAAATTTAGTCTTCTTGTTATCTTTACTAAACCCTGTTCTGCCAGCCATATACTCAAGCTTTCTAGGTAAGTTATGCATTGTTTTCCTCTCTATCCCTTGCTTTCAATCTATCTTGTGAGTATCAAATTTTCCAAGCCCTCTTTCCTCATTAGGTGCCTTAGAAATTTAAAATTTCTATTTCTGAGGTTAAGTATAGGTGTCTGTTTTTTATTCCATTTTCCTTAAAACTTCCTTCTAGCTCAAATGTTCAGTCTTTAGTATTCTCACCTTTCTTCTGTAGAGAAACATTTCTCTTGCTTCCAGTTTTCTCTTCATCTGTGAGGAGATTGTTCAGCATTCTCTGCCATATAGGAGGAGGGATATTATGTCACAGTTCAGTACTCTTTTCTTTGTTTAGAAACAAATTTTCCTCTTTCTTAATTCAGAGAATGACAGTATAAGAACTGCAATAAAAAGCAATTGAAATTAAGATGAATTACAATTAAAAATTTAAAAGTTTAATCTAAGAAATTATTGAAAAATAATATTACTACTAATACAACTCTAGTATGTAAATAAAAGAGATATATATCAGTTGACAGAGAAAGATAAGAAATGACTATATGGTTAGATTTGGATAACTGCAACTAGAAGTTTCGATAGCCTGATTAGAAAAGCAGCTGTCATGTTAAGAGAGGGTGCCTAAGGAAAAAGGATAAAAGTTCATGTCTTGCCTGTGGCTTGCATTTTTTATGTCTGATCTGTGCTGCTTTCTAAAATTAGTAATAGTTTTTCATTTCTTATATGAAGCATAATTAATTGCTAATAATTTCTTAAGAGTATATCTTTCATCTTAATTTCAATTACCTTTTATCCCAGTTTCAAAGCTTATTCATTATTCCTGATCCACATTTGCCTATAACTGGCCGTAGATTGGCAGTCTGAGAATTGATAAATTTAAGGTGGACGAAGTAATAGTAATCATTTTATAAGTGATAATCCTTTGGCTAAGAAATTAAAAAGATAAAACTCCTAAAAATACAACTTATATATATATAATAGTATTTTTTGGTTATTGGAATTTATTCCCTATACACCAATCCTATACTTGATATATATATATATATATATATATATAACCAAAAAATACTATTTTTAAAAGAGTGCTCAATACAGAGTAGAGCAAATATAATTATATATTTGAAAATTATAACATAAGTATTATAAAATCACTACAAAAATAGCCATTTTGTTTCAACACTCCTGAAACATTTGATAAAACACCAGGAGTGTTGAAACAAATGGCTATTTTTCAATTTTCCTTTGAGATTTATAAATTGATTTTTTTATGATCTGTTAATTTATAAATAATTTTCAAATAAATAATTATATATATATATATTGCACACACAAGCACAGACATTTATAAACATACTAACCAATGAAATGGCACTAAGAGACTAGGTCCAAATTGTTACTTATGAAGAACTAAGAGTTCTTGTTATCTGACAATCATTCTGTGTAAAAAATTGGAGTAATTATTTGAATCTAGTCTCTTTGCAGGTATGTTGATTAATGTTGCTAATCTATCTTGGCCTATTTGATAAAGACACTGAGCACTTTGGGTTATTGCCTAGTCCAAGCTGTCTGTCTTTTTACTTATGTCTTTATTTGTTTCTTTTTTGTTCTTTGTTTCTTTTTCTTTAGCTGTTTCAAGTTTATTTTGTTCGGCAGGCTCAGTGTTGATTACATTGTACTTGAAAGCTTTACCAATAGTTTCTTTTGTTTTGGCTTTAGATTTATATATATATATATATATATATATATATATATATATATATATATATATATATATATATATATATAAAAAATATGCCATAAAAAAATTGATGGCAATTGTTAGAAAGTTTTAATAGTGAATATGCAATGAAGCAAAAGTCTTGAAACACTGTATTGAAATCCAATAAAGTGGGCATAAAGAATTCATAACTAAAAATAAAGGCCAAGGAACCATTTAAATAATTTATTCTATTTATATTTTGTAGATGTTCAATGGTATCTATGAGTTATTGATTACTCCTGGTGTTATGTAAATCACTTTTTGCTCAATCTGTTTTCATGTTAAAAATTTTGTGTTTAATATAACTGTGAAATGGAAATATCTCTTGGAAGAAAAAGATTAGCAACAGAACAACAAAGACAGTGAAGACAAAGCCTATTTAAGACCAAGTTGAAGCAAGATGATGGCTTAATAGATAAAGGTATCTGAGTGCCTCACATGAAAGGCTTGAACAAATAAGACTGCAATCTAAGAAATGTAGGAGTAAAGGAACTGATTAAATAAAAGATACTTTTTGCTTGGGAAGTAAATTTGTTGAAATGTAGATAAATATTTTATTTGTATAGATTATTAATGTGACTAAGGGAAATAATCACTCATAAATTTACTCTTAAGTTGATTTACCTCCCTTTCCAACACTGATGGGACAGGAAATATATAAATAAATACACATTGATAATTATTATATAGTTTCTTTTTTTACTATTTTTAAAAGGTCTCTACAAAGGTCACTTTCAAAAGTGTCATTAGCTTGTTTATTTCATTAATATGAATCTACTTCACAATGTTTTGTTTCTTTTTTTACTAATGTTTCTTGGAATACAAGAACCACTCAATGTTAAGGGTTACTGAATGAAGTGGGTAAAATGAACTTAAGAGGAGGAACTAGGATGTGTATGGAAAGAAAAATAACTTACTCAAATCTACTAATAGTTCTTTTCTAACCTTTTATTCATAGTAGTGTTGAATGTCAACATCTTGATTATGTCATTATTTTCTCTTCTCAAGCCAAATAGCTGTTACCACTCTTTCCAGTATTGATGGAGGTTTCCTTCCTAACTTTTTATTTGAAGTAGTGTGGAATATCAACATCTTGATTATGTCATTATTTTCTCTTCTCAAGCCCAGTTGCTGTTATCACTCTTTCCAGTATTGATGGGGGTTTCTTTCCTAACCTTTTATTTGAAGTAGTGTGGAATGTCAACATCTTGATTATCTCATTATTTTCTCTTCTCAAGCCCAGTAGCTGTTATCACTCTTTCCAGTATTGATAGGGGGTTTCCTTCCTAACCTTTTATTTGAAGTAGTGTGGAATATCAACATCTTGATTATGTCATTATTTTCTCTTCTCAAGCCCAGTTGCTGTTATCACTCTTTCCAGTATTGATGGGGGTTTCTTTCCTAACCTTTTATTTGAAGTAGTGTGGAATATCAACATCTTGATTATGTCATTATTTTCTCTTCTCAAGCCCAGTAGCTGTTACCACTCTTTCCAGTATTGATGGAGGTTTCCTTCCTAACCTTTTATTTGAAGTAGTGTGGAATATCAACATCTTGATTATGTCATTTTTTTTCTTCTCAAGCCCAGTAGCTGTTACCACTCTTTCCAGTATTGATGGAGGTTTCCTTCCTAACATTTTATTTGAAGTAGTGTGGAATATCAACATCTTGATTATGTCATTATTTTCTCTTCTCAAGCCCAGTAGCTGTTACCACTCTTTCCAGTATTGATGGAGGTTTCCTTCCTAACCTTTTATTTGAAGTAGTGTGGAATATCAACATCTTGATTATGTCATTATTTTCTCTTCTCAAGCCCAGTAGCTGTTATCACTCTTTCCAGTATTGATGGAGGTTTCCTTCCTAACCTTTTATTTGAAGTAGTGTGGAATATCAACATCTTGATTATGTCATTATTTTCTCTTCTCAAGCCCAGTAGCTGTTACCACTCTTTCCAGTATTGATGGAGGTTTCCTTCCTAACCTTTTATTTGAAGTAGTGTGGAATATCAACATCTTGATTATGTCATTATTTTCTCTTCTCAAGCCCAGTAGCTGTTATCACTCTTTCCAGTATTGAAGGTGCTTTCCTTCCTAACCTTTTATTTGAAGTAGTGTGGAATGTCAACCTCTTGATTATGTCATTATTTTTCTTCTCAAGCCCAGTAGCTGTTATCACTCTTTCCAGTATTGATGGAGGTTTCCTTCCTAACCTTTTATTTGAAGTAGTGTGGAATATCAACATCTTGATTATGTCATTATTTTCTCTTCTCAAGCCCAGTAGCTGTTATCACTTTTTCCAGTATTGATGGAGGTTTCCTTCCTAACCTTTTATTTGAAGTAGTGTGGAATATCAACATCTTGATTATGTCATTATTTTTTCTTCTCAAGCCCAGTAGCTGTTATCACTCTTTCCAGTATTGATGGGGTTTCCTTTCCTAACCTTTTATTTGAAGTATTGTGGAATATCAACATCTTGATTATGTCATTATTTTCTCTTCTCAAGCCCAGTAGATGTTACCACTCTTTCCAGTATTGATGGGTTTTCCTTCCTAACCTTTTATTTGGAAGTAGTGTGGAATGTCAACATCTTGATTATGTCATTATTTTTTTCTCAAGCCCAGATTGTTTACTCTTTTCCAGTATTGATGGGGTTTCAATTTTAACCTTTTATTAGTGTGGAATATCAACATCTTGATTTTGTCATTATTTTCTCTTCTTAAGCTCAAAGCTGTGTTACAAAGTAATGTTTTTTGTCAGAATCTTTAAATCATCATTTTAATAGTTTGATGT
The DNA here is from genome assembly GCA_903632075.3 of Acanthosepion pharaonis. Classification (NCBI taxonomy): domain Eukaryota; kingdom Metazoa; phylum Mollusca; class Cephalopoda; order Sepiida; family Sepiidae; genus Acanthosepion; species Acanthosepion pharaonis. The sequence goes on from CAHIKZ030001565.1 coordinate 141,155, forward strand.
TCCCATCCAATCATTCCATTAGCCATTCTGTCTCAAGCCTGTTTTTTCTTTTCAGTGATTTTATGAAGAATGTGGCTTATGACCACATTGTGTTGAAGCATTAGTTCCCATCCAATCACCATTAGCCAAGGTGTGAAGAAGTACCTAAATGTAATGTCCAGGAAGACCATATTTGTAGCTTCAATGTCCAGGTGGTGTAATGGATAATGGCTTGGAATTCTTAACTGAAGATCTGAGTTCCAATTCCCATTGGGTTTGTAGTATTCACTTACACACAAATACCCTTGGGAATAATATGAATCCACCTCATCTCTCCCCAGCTATAAATTAATTAGTAAGACTTGTATCACTAAACCATTATTAACTCCAAAATAAAATTCTTACAATCTAAAAATATTTCTGGCTTTAAATAATCTGCAAAGGGTTGAAAAACCGTAGAAAATGAACGAATCAATCAATGATCCTTGATCAGACCTAAAGACATCATTTGCTCAAATATATTGATTTTCCACACAACTTTAAACAAAAAGTTAGGAAGGAAACTCCTGTCAATACTAGAAATAGCAATAACAGTGGAATTGAAAATTCTATTTTTCTGAAACAATATTTTAAGAGAAAGATTTTATAAATTTGAACTGATAATAATGGTAACTGTTTGGTCATTGAATGCTAAAGTTTTCCTATATGGAAATGGTTAGCCTTACTATTAACATTACCATTTTTCATGTAAATATTCCAAGCCTAGTCAGGTAAACCAAGAATGAATTTGTGATAAAATCTTGACATTCCATTTTAATAGGAAATTTATTTGTTATCCCACAACTGTTCCTGCATTTGTTTTCCAGCTTACATTCATAAATGCAGTTATTATGTTCCTCCAAATTCAGTAACATGAAATTGTTTTTGTTGCATTCACAAAGCAGAAGAGAAGGTGGAAGATGTGCTGTATGATTGATATTATCTCAGCTGAAATGGCAAAACAATATTCAATATTCATTGTGATTTTCTTATCTGGACATATCAAAAATGATGACAAAATGGGTGCCACCCTTTTTAGTTTCATGAAATGGTGTGAGTTCTTCATAGGATGATGTTTTAACAGAATCAAACAATACACACACACACACACACACACTTATATATATGAGAGAACAGGAAAATTTGATAATTTTTTTTTATTTAGTCTTTTCAATATTCTTACATTTTTCCATTTGTTGAGAGCAAGGGGGTGCAAAAATTGTCCATTTTGTCCACTTTCAGGCATTTTTTAGTCATTTTCATGGGGTTTGAGTTTAGGTATTATTAATTTCTTTTCATGTGTGGCTGTTTAAGATATATTTTTGTGCAGTTTGAATAGTAATAGTGAATTAAGTATGGCTGGAATTTGAGTTGGCATCTTTCTATTTATAAAAACTTTTAATACACCATTTCATAAAGGGTATTTATTCCCACCCCAGACTTAAATGATTTTTCAAGAAGGGTATTAATACCACCCCGCATTTAAATAATTTTTGAAGAAGGGTATTTATTCCTACCCTCGACTTAAATGATTTTTCAATAAGGGTATTTATTCCACCCATTTAAATGATTTTTCAAGAAGGGTATTTATTCCCAAAAGGACTTAAATGATTTTTCAATAAGGGTATTTATTCCCATCCCAGACTTAAATGATTTTTCAAGAAGGGTATTTATTTCCACCTCTGACTTAAATGATTTTTCAAGAAGGGTATTTATCCCCCCACTTAAATGATTTTTCAAGAAGGGTATTTATTCCCACCCCTGACGTACATAATTTGTCAAGAAGGGTATTTATTCCCACCCCCCTGTTAAATGATTTTTCTTTCTGTTTTTAAAAACTTTCAACAGACTATTTGAAATTGTATGTTGAAAGTTTTTTAAAAATTAAAAGATGCCAGCACACACATCTTGCAAATTTTGGAATAAATACTGCTACTATTCAAAGAGCACAAGAATGAAATCGTAAACTGTGAAAGATAAAAAGAAATTAATAACACCTAAAAACAAACCCCATGAAAATGACTAAAGAAGTGGTCAATTTTTAAGCAATGACAATTAAAAATACAGATAATATTTGAACTCCCTTACTCCCAAACAGAAAAAAATAAAAAAATGTTGAAAAACTAAAAAAAAAAATTCATGTAATTTTCCTTGTCACTCATACTGAATGAAAAATGTTTATAAGTAATGTTTTTTTCGCAAATATCCATTATATATATATATATATATATATATATATATATATATATATATATATATATATATATATATATAGATACCCAGGCGTTGCCATGCGTTGCCGGGGATGTAAGAGAGAGATAGATCAAGTATCGACCATCATAAAAACTGAAAAATAAAATTGACAAAGATTATTGTTTAAGGTTGACGGACACACATGTCTTAATTTTTTTTTTTTTTTTTTATGAATTGGTCAAACCCAAACTCACAAAAACATTGTTTACAATCGTTATGAATAGAATAGAATTTTATTATAAACAATTGTCTTGTAAATGGAATTTTTAAAGCATTCTGAATGTAAAAATAAAGAAAAAAGTGTGCAAAACAATAAGAAACACTACCTGCCAAAAAAAAGTGAAGTTTTGTTGAAATCGGTTGAAAAATGTAGGAAATCCGATCCCATACCATATATAAATGAACACACACGCACACAAACAACCTGGGTTTTATAATAAGTATAACTCGATATGAGTTGTCCCCTTTCATTCTGGCGACTTAATCGTGTTTTCAAATTGATTTTGTGCAAAAACAATTGTTTTTCCAATTTTTGGCACTGTCAGAACCACCGCAAGGTAATTTTACGTAGTCCTGTGAAGTTTTGTTGAAATCGGTTGAAAAATGTAGGAAATCTGATCCAATATATAAACGTACAGACACACCAAAACTAAGGGACAAAATTTTAAAACCTAATATTTGTTAGAAATAACAACTGTGAAAAGCTGAAATTCTGACAACTGGTAGTCGTTATCATCCATAATAACATACTAAAATTTGAATCATTTGCAAAGGATAGAAAAAGAATTATAACAATTATTTATTTATTTTCAAATTTGGAACGTCCAAAAGTAAGGGACAAAATTGAGAAAAACAATGTAAACGGCAAAAAGCAATAAAAATACATATACAATCAATATTTAGTAAATGAGCCCTTGCTCTCAATGACAGCTGCACATCTTCGACTACAAGAACGAATCAGTTCTTGACAATCCTCGATACTAATTTTAGACCATTCTTCTTGAACCTTCACCCACAAATCCTCCGTGTTAGTGGGATTTCTTTCCATAACTTTCACTGCTAAGGTCTTCCAAAGATTTTCTATTGGATTTAAGTCAGGACTTTGCGGTGGCCAATCCATAATTTCCAAATCTTGCTCGCTAAGGTAACTCATTACCACCTTTGCCTTGTGACATGGGGCATTATCTTGCATAAAGGTAGCCCTATCGAAACCTGAATTCTGTATGATTGGCACAACATGATCTTGAACAATGTTTTTATAGATCTGCGCGTTTACACGAGTTTCTAACCGGACAAAAGGCGTTGTACCTTGGCTAGAAAACATTCCAAATACCATGACGCTTCCGCCCCCAAACTTGACAGTTTTCTTAGTACACTTTGCACTTAATCTTTCACCAATACGTCTCTTTACATTGTTTTTTCCATCATTTCCAAATAAATTAAACTTGCTTTCATCACTGAAAAATACTTTTGCCCAATTTTCATATGTCCAAATTACATACCTGTTTGCAAACTCTAATCTCTTCTTCTTATTCTTCGAACTAACAAGTGGTTTCTTCCTTGGGGTTCGATTAAACAGCCCTATTTCTTGCAGTCGTCTACAAACAGTCTGTCTTGACACATTAACACATGAGGTACTATTCATAACCCTTTTAATTTCTGTGCAAGACTTAAAACGGTCCTTTAATGACATACGCTGCATTATTCGATCTTCTCTTGCCGAAGTTTTGCGGGGTCTGCCGGTTTTAAAAGCACTAACTATTTTGCCAGTATCATTGTAGGATTTAACAACCCTGCCTACAACACTCTTGGAACGTTTCACTTTCTCTGAAATCTCTAATGGTGGTGATTTTTCCTTGTGTAGCTTCACAATAGCTTGTCTCACAGAGTAATCAAGTTTTTTGGCGTTTCGCCATGGTGCCGGCTGATGCAACGTTTACAAATGACTAAGTAAGACTTATTCTTTAGAGGAAATCAAAAATTTGAATATAGCATACTGTTTACATTGTTTTTCTCAATTTTGTCCCTTACTTTTGGACGATCCTATTTTGAAAATAAATAAATAATTGTTATAATTCTTTTCTATCCTTTGCAAATGATTCAAATTTTAGTATGTTATTATGGATGATAACGACTACCAGTTGTCAAAATTTCAGCTTTTCACAGTTGTTATTTCTAACAAATATTAGGTTTTAAAATTTTGTCCCTTAGTTTTGGACGCTACTGTATATATATATATATATATATATATATATATATATATATATATATATATATATATATATCCTATTCTAAATTTAAATACTTTTCGATAACACTAATATATAATAGCATCACCCAAATCTAATATAATGGAAAGTGATTATTAATTAAAACAAACAAACCAACACTTAATAATATTAACTTTGAACATGGACATAATATTTTCGTGTTTTTCTGCAAAAAATATAAAAAATTTTATAAAACATATTGAACAACAAACTATTTCTAATTTTAACAGTTAAAATATAATCCTTGAAAATGGCTAAATATATAGGTAAAAACATCGGATAAAAAAACATTCGGACAGTTTTTATATAATTTATCATCCAAAAAAAAAAAAATTATTAGATCACATGAGAAATTGTATAAAAGAGCAAAACTTGACTGAAACTTTGATATAAATATATATATAAATATATATATATATATATATATATATATATATAAACACACACACAACACACACACACACACACACAGAGTTCTATCTGAAAAAAATATCAGGACTGGAGTATGTGTGAGTTAAAATTGAAAAGAGGGCTTTTTGGATCATGTTAAAATCTACCATATGCAAGTATAATTCATAATCTTAGCTTTCTTCAACCATTCCATTTTTGTCACCTTTGAGAGTTTTGTCAGAAAAATCATTTGGCCCCTACGGACAATGGACTTAATTGCCCTGACCATCTCAGTTCCTGGCCAATAAAGGTTTCACCATATTCCTCTAACTATAGATTCACTTGATTAGCTGCTTTTGACATTCTTTTTTTTCCCCAAGATAATATCGGGACCCTGAAGAGGATGACAAGATGGATATCATCAAGTCATGGTCATAATGACAAAAAACAATCTGATACTATTTGTAAAAATTGACATGTTAAAATGGAAGAAGGTTTTGTTAAAACATAAAAAAAAGTGCTATGTGATACAAACCTGGAAACAAGAAGAGTTAATACCAAAAAGAATTCCTGGAAAAATGAAGGTTAAATTCACATATTATGACATGTATGTTTAAAACAATAAAAAAGGGATACAAATAGAGGTTCGATTTTTGATTGATGCAAGACAAGCGGAAATTGGATTTTTGTAACAACGGATGTAGTTTTGATTCGAGACAGGATCTATATATAGGCCATAAAAAAAAAAAGTTGATATGACGTAAACTGAATATTGAACGAAATGTCCCTATCTCGCCATATTCCATGCCAGTTTTTGACAATGTTCATAAATACGAATATATATATGAATATATATATATATGTGTCAGAATATGATGAGTCAGAGATGAGACAGACAGAGAGAGAGGATTGATTCCAAAAAAAATCCAATTATAACTTTCCTGGCAAACCAACGATAGTCGTCTCCAGATTTAAATTTTTTCTGGGATGATAAGTAATTGTATGCGATATAAACCAATTATTGTATGGAGACTGTTATAAAACTTTAATTTACTTTTGTTCAATTTATTTGAATGTTATTTTTTTTGCCTGTACATCATTGCCCTGCTTTGACACACCCAACACGAAAATATCTGCGACGATTTGATCTTGGCTGTCTCATGATCTAAAAATCACAACATGGGATAGGGTAGCTCTGAATTGAAGCAGTCCCTTCAGCAACCGGAATATAGTGTTTGGAAGTTTTTATCCGGTTAATTTACATTTGGTTGCTGTGTTTTGGATTAATGAAAAACTAAAATTTGGTGTGGATTTGATTATCCTTCGAACTCAGGAAAAGGGCCAGACTATATGTCCGGTTTCATTTAAGACTGGCTTCCAATATTTTTTTGTTCATTTTTTTTACTGAGATTTTTTGAAATTGTTATGTCATCACCCTGCTTTGACCAGCCCAACATGAAAATACCCGTGACAATTCAATCTTGACTGCCTTATGATCTAAAAATCACAACGTGGGATATGGTAGTAATCAAAACTATTTTTCCAATAAGAATCAATGTAGAGATAAAAAGTCACAATACAATAAAATTGGAAAAGAAAAGCACAGCACAACAAATGAATGTATACAACTCAGTGGTCAACTCAGAAATGATTCCATTTAAAGTAAAACTCAGTTTTATGTTGTTCGAAACCAAAATTTTAAATAACTGAGGCATTTCATCTTGAATTTTTATTCAAAAAACAATTTTTTGACATGTTTTATTTTGAGAATGAGGTTATCTCTGTAGTTTAAGAAGAATTGAAATAAATTGTTTAAATTTAAGTCCTGTTACTTTTCAGATAGACATTCCATATCATTCAATCATGATTTATGAGGTCCTCTCAGAGAAGCACAATGCTTTGAAAACTGCATGATTAACACCTTGTGGAACTTGTCCCTTCCGATCCATTTAATGATTAAATTATTCCATGGAAAGTATCAGATGAACTACACCCTGGTTCTGCCAGTTGATCTTCATTGCAAGAATAACCAAAGTTAAAAATCACCACAATATTATTTGTGTTCTGATCAGTGAGAATTAAGTTCCACTTCAGCAGTTACTTTCCTCAATCACTACAATCTTAACCTGTTCAAGGCTTGGATTAACTGTTATCTCCCACTCCTATATACACAAACAGCCTAGTAATGTAATTCGGATGAGTGGCCCCATGCCTTGTAAGAGTAAACCTTAATTTAAAAAAATAAAATAAAATAAAATAAAATTTATAAATAACTTCCCAGTGAACAATGAACATTTTGATGTAATTGTTTTTACATAATAGCATTTAATATTTATTATGTTATAAATTTAAACATAAACTTTTTCAGATTCCATGCTTTAAAGCTTATTTCCTTACAAATTTGCAAAGTCTGAAAATGCCATTATCATACTCAATAATATTACAAATCGGTGATCCTGGGTGACTCCTGTTTTATTGGTTCATAGAATATTTAATAACTAAACTTTTTTCAAATATTCTTTAAGAATGAATATGCAAATAATTAATGACAACATATTTATTGCCTTTCTTAGACAGAAAGAATATTAAAAGAATGCCTGAGAAAAGGATATATGTTGGTCAATGATATATATATATATATATATATATCATGTTAGCATATATATATATATATATACATTGCGTGCCAAATTATTATCGAGATAACTTTTTTCTAATATTTCAAAAACTGTCCAATCAATTCAAAATTTTCACACAATGTTGGCAACACGGACCTGCGTAATCACTGAAATATTCGTACCGATCTGCGCAATGTAAACAAACTGGCGCTATATTTGTTATAAGCACGGTGATTTGAGCGTGCCAAATTATTAGAAAAGTATAAGAATTTAGTGAAAAGATGGGCCGTAAAAGCAGTTAAAGTGATGTTGAAAAGAAAACTATCACCTCAGAACTCTCAAAAGGTAAATCTACCCTATAAACTTTTAAAATGATAGGGAGGTGTCATCAAACAGTGAAAAGTTCACCGCCGACCCTACACAAGTACACAAAAGGGCAGATAAAGGCAAGCTGAGGGTTATTTCACGTCGTCTCATGTCACAACTTAAACAAGAGGCCACGAAGAACCCTGGACTTACCAGTCAAGAGCTTTTCAGTCGCATTGGGGATCCTACTATGTCTAAAAGTACTCGGTGTCGGTATCTGAGGGAAATAGTAACAACAGTCAAACCTGTATCAAAGCCTCTGTTGACGAGAAATCACATTCAAAAATGATTGAAATGGGCCGAGGACAATATGAAGATTGACTTCTCTAAAGTTTTGCTCACAGATGAAACTCAAGCAACACTTGATGGGCCAGATAGATGGTGCAAAGGCCGGGCAATGAACGGACAGAATCGCCATCAGCATTTGAGACGCCAACAAGGCGGTGGAGGCATAATGATCTGGGGTGGTATTATTGGAAAAACATTAGTGGGCCCATGGAGAGTACCAGATAGTGTCAAAATGACACCTGATGCATATATAGCGTTTATGAAGGAGCATCTTGAAACGTGGATGAAAAGGCAAAGAGTTGCCTTCAGAAGGGCCATTGTTTTTTATGCAAGATAATGCTCCCTCACATGCTGCTCACAAGACTACTGAATATTTGAAACAGTTAGGCTTTGATGGACCTCGAAAAATGAAGTGGCCAGCAAATTCTCCGGATTTGAACCCAATCAAAAACCTTTGGAGCATCATGAAGCGAAGACTGTACGCCAACGGATGACAATTCAGGAGCAACGCTGAGTTGTGGGAAGCAATTCTTGACATATCTCGCGGTATTACAGCAGATGACATCCTACAATTAACAAATTCTATGGATCATCGACTTCTTCAAGTAATTTCAAAACAGGGAAAGCACATTCCCTCTTAATTTGTTTAAAACTGTGCCTTTGTTTGTATCTGTTATTATTTGTTTGATTATCTTATTTATTAGCTTCTTTTGATCATAAACATTCACGTGCAGCATTAATAAACGTTTTGTTTGCTCAATTCTGGGAATTGTACTAAACCTTTCTAATAATTTGGCATGCTCAAATCACCGCGCTGATAACTAATATGGCGCCAGTTTGTTTAGATTGCGCAGATCAGTACGAAAATTTCAGTGATTGCGCAGGTCAGTGTTACCAACATTGTGTGAAAATTTTGTGTGAATTATCTTGATAATAATTTGGCACGCAGTGTATATTCTGTGTTATGTTCAAAGTGACATGAAATTTATTGGTAGCCAAAAGGCCGCATGAGAAGGAAAATGAGACACATCCTATTTCTGAAAAAAGAAAATGTATATTTATTTACACACCCACTTAAATGAAATATGTGCGTAGGTGGTAGGGAATATTCCAACAAGGCCTTTTTAATATAAAAATATTAAAAAGTTAACTCCATGATTAGAGCTCAATGTATAAATTTATATACAGAGCAATATAAATAAATAAATTATAAGGAAAAGCTTTAATTAGTTAATCATATAATTGTTTATGAATTTATTCAAACAATTATGATGATTAATTAAACATATTATATATATATATATATATATATATATATATATATATATATATATATATATGAATAATTTAACCCTACCAAGCAAGGTGATAATGTCACTAGGACCCAAACGGTTACAGGGAAAAAAAGAGAAAGTGAAAACTTTAGTGAGGGTGAAAAGACAATAAAGGACCAGGGTCCAGGAATACAGAAGATGCCAATTGACACTGCATTTAAATCTTTGAAGATTGCAAGTGCTAGGGAAGGTAAGCAAGATAATTATCACTAAATGCATGATATATGTGTGCTTTGTCTTTGTATGTGTGTGTGTGTGTGTGTGTGTGTGTGTGCAAATTCATAAATATATATGTGTGTGTGTATGTGTGCACATACAAAAACAAAATGCACATATATCATGCATATAGTAATACTTATCACATCAATCAAACCAATCAATTTATACAAATCTTATTTAAAAAAAAAACATTAGTATAACAAGATAAGGGAAAGGGATTTTGAACAGTTTTATAGATTTCCAATATTTTTATATTGAAAAATATTGGGTTCAGGTTCAATATTGATTTGAAATCAAAATCTTTATAGAAAAATGACTTTCTGTTGGAATATAACTTCCATTGTTCCTCTGTAAATCAATGTGTAACAAACACTAAGAAAGTCAACATACTTTTTTGCCACAAGCTGGCGTCAGCTTTACCATCAGCCTCACATATCAGCACAATACATATAAGCACATATTAGCCTCACAAATAAGCACAATACAGAGTACGTCAGATGTTATTCTGCAAGCAAATGATTTCATAATAAAATTGGGATTGACCAGATGATACTGGAAAAATTTTCAAGATATATTTATGTTAGATATCAATAGATGTTTCTGGTGGACATAAAGAGGGAGATGGATTTTCTATTGTTATTAAGTAATAAACTGATCCCCCTAAAATTGCTACACAATAGCAAATTTTATGATGTAAGTCAATGCATTTGCTATAATATGAACATTGTTCAACTGATTCTGGGAAAATTTTCAAGATAGTTTTTTTAATCGCTTTCACCCCAAGCAAGGCAGTAAAGCCACTAAGACAAGAGGTTACTGAGGGCAGAAGAATTAGAAACAGAAACATTATTAATGAGTGGGAAGAGAAAATAGTAATCAGGAGAATAGTAGATAGCGATTGACATTGCATTTAAATTTATGGAAATTAAAGTTGGCTGGAAAACATGTAGTTGGGAAGTCCACAAGCAGAAGTGCAAGAGAAGAAACTATTAGCATAGAACTTATGGCTACATCTCAGCCAGCTCAACTGTAAATTGATGAGATCTTGATGCCAGTTAAGTACTGTGCTTAAATTCAAAAAGTCTAGGTACCATAGCATAAATCTCATCTAAACAATTGCCATAAAAGTATTTATAGAAAAGTGAGAGAGGTAACCTTACAATGGACCATATATGGCAGCAAAATTCTAAACCTGAATGAATGGTAGAATTATAGATATGTATGGAGGCACAGTGGAATAATGGATAGTGGCTCAGAGTGAAGAATCAGAGAGCTGAGTTCAAATTCCAATTGAATCCATTACATTCACTTATGTACTAATACCCTTGGGAAAGTTATGAATCCTCCTCTCTTTCTCCTCCCAGCTATTGGTCAATAGCAGGACATACTGCGTTCCATAGCCTTGGATGGCAACTGGTCTACTGCAGAAAGAAATGGCAACAAACTGCGGGAAAAAAATCTGTCTCTTCAGTCATGTATCGAAAGATACATGATTGCCTAAGCATGTATCATGCACGGCACATAACTAACTGATTGATGGTAGATTCTGAACAGAAAAAATTGTCTCACATGACACAGTGAATCAACTTTCTCAGCAGCTGACCTAGCAATGGATTCAATATAATCTTTCCACTTCATGTCAACTGAAAATGTTAGCCTAAGAAGTCACAATGAGTCATTTTCCTGGATGTTAGCATCAGCCATACAGATGAAAGTCAGATGTTAGATATCAATAGAAGTTTCTATTGATAAGTCAATGTTTTTGCTATAAAATTTAAATTGTCCAACTAAGTCTAGGAAACTTTTCAATATATATTTTCATTAAATATCAATAACAGTTTCTAGTGGACATAAAGTGGGAGGTCGGTTTTCTATTGCTATTAAGTAATAAATTGATCCCCCTAAAATTATTACCCAATATCAGATTTTAGGATTTAAAGCAATATTTTAGCTAGAAAATTGATATTGTCTAACTGATGCATGTCAATGGTTTTAGAATGAAATTAGTATTAACAAACTGATGTTGGGGAAATATTCAGGATATATTTATTAAATATAGTTAAATTACCAGATCAATTCTGTAGACAAGAATGTCATCTTATAACATTATAAATATACTATGTTAATTTCAGCTTGTAATAATATCTGTTTTTGTTAGAAATATTTATGAAATTTACCTGGTTGTGTGAAATTTTATTATGCAATTTGAGTGGTGTTCATCATATATGTAGCAGTATAGTTATTGATATATTTTTTTAATTTGAGACATATAAACATTGCCATGGGTCATAGGAAATTCATATCTCAAAAGAGAAAAAAGATATTGCAAAGATATTGAATGATATGAATACAATATTAGAAATTGTGAAAAGTTTGATCAGAAAACAATCAAAAGAGAAACTGAAAAATTGGTAAGATAAAAACAAGAAAATAAGTTTTTAAAAGTTTGCAAAAAGAAATTTGTGAAAAATTAGGAGCAAAAAAAAAAGTGTTACAGAATGTATAGGCCAGTCGAGAATGGTAAACTACTGGTCAGAATATCCTGTGGGCATGGAATTCTGACAGTGATTGTCTTTGTTTAAGTTTTTAATATAAGATTGAAAATATGTAAAGACATGGATACAGCTGCTAGAATTTGAAGGGTCAACATGCCTCTGCAATCAGATTCCTTAGTGAGGGAAGACAGTCTGTGGTTAGGAAATTCTAGCCATTGAGTTGACATACATGCTCTTGATTTATCTCTGTCTTACTCTTGTTTCCACTTTGAAATGATACTAAAACATCTCATAAAATATAATGAGATAAAATAAAAAGGAAAACTGTACATTGTTGATACAGTCAAGGATGTTGCACTGTTATCTGAGAAATGGAAAGCCAAAGACAACACAAATCATGAAAGAAGCAGATTGACCCGCAAGAATATATTTGAAGAAGTTGTTGCAAATGTAAACAGAGAGAAATAATATAGAATGTAAAGAACATTGGCTTGAAAGCAACCAAACTAGCACCTTTAAGGAAACATCACAAAGTGAAGCATGAAGAAGTACATGAAAACTGATTTCTAAAAGTAATTTTTATTGATTACTATAGAGCTATATTAGATATATCTGATGATTGGACTAAAGTTTGGGTCCTTCATGGAAATACCTAACCAACATGACAAAGTACAACAGGTAGAAAATGAAGTAATGTTTGGGGCTTGTATAGTAGGCAATAAGGGAAAAAGTTTTCTTGTGATGCATTTCATCATTTAGGACTTCATTGCACTAAATTTGTCACAAGAAAACTTTTTCCACTTTGTCATACATTTTTCCCCAATTTTGTTCTTGATACATAGTCAGCAATAAAAATCAAAAGTCCTGCAAAATTTGGCAATGGTGATTGTATTGGACAAAATACAAAAAAAAAAGAAGATGTCTCTTCTCACTGGACTTATTTTGTTTATACTGAGCTAATTCTGAGACAAATAGAAGTTCTACCAGGATTTGTTATTTGATAGTTATAGTCTTAAGAACATAAAACATGCAGATGACACAGTGCTGATAGCAGGCATAGAAAGAAAGCAAATAAGAACTCCTATAAAAGGTAGTGAAGGAAAGCTAGAATAAAGGACTAAACATCAATTGCAAGAAGATAGAATGTGTGGTTGTTAGCAAAAGGGACAGTCCAACATGCAAATTATAAATTGGATATTCCAAAATTAAGCAAATGCAAGAATTTAAATATCTAGAAATTGTTATAACAGAAGACAGAAAGTGTAAAACTGAAATCCGAAGGCACATCAGGATAGCAAAGATGCCTTCCAAATATTAAGTAAAGTATCAACAGGAAGATTTTGTTAGAAAAAAAGAAAATAGTATTGAGCTGTTATGTAACATCAGTTTTCCTATATGTAGTAAATGCTGCACAATCTTTTCACAGATGAAGAAGAGACTTGAGGTAATACAAATGATGTTCTTCTACAGAAAGGTGCTGTGAGGAGATTTTATAGAAAATGGAAACAAAAAGGAAACTTATACTTAACATCAGAAAGAGAAAGTTGAAATTTCTAGAGCACATAATGAGTAAAGAGGGCTTGAAAGATTTGATACTCATAGGATTTATTGAAGACAAGCAGAACAGAGGAAAACAATGACCTAATGATTTTGTGTAAATAATTGTCAGAAAAAAGGTTAGGAGGGATAGCAAAAAGACCAGTTCTCCTAAGAGCTACAAAAGACAGGAAATTGTGGAGAACCATGATCACCAATATTCATAGAAAAAGAATATAGTTGGTTATTTTCTTTTATAAATTTATGTAAGGCTAAATGTTCTGTGTCTCCATGTAATTTTCATGAGTTAACTCATCAAGTTGAAACCAAAGGGCGCTCAACTTTAAAAGCTTCTTCCCAAGAACATGAAAAATAAAACCTGTTTATCCAACTTATTCAAACAGATTGTCAAAAAAGATGTCCTCTCCTTCATATTTGCTTTCTGTTTCACCAGTATTATGTTTAAAGAGGAAAATTTAAAAAAAGAAAACATTCAGTTTACTCAGAAAATGAACTGTAGTCATACTAGAAAGAATAAAAATAGAACAATGAAACACTATTTTTTATACAATGTATAAAAATTTTTGTGAAAATAATACAACATCCTGCCTCTCTCCACTACCTACATTTTAAACCAATGCAATGTTTGAAAAGGACTTTTTTGATAAGCCTTGTTTCTGAGTCTGAATAGGGCAATGCTGTGTGTCATTAAGGGTAATAAAAAAGAATGTTTTGGATAAAGCTTATTAAGTGAGCTGTTCTGGAATATTTTCAACCAGAGGAACAGAATTTGAAACCTGTGACAGTTTTTGAAAGAGTATACAAATATAAAGGAAACTGGTTTAATTACTATTCCTTCATTCCATGGCTGAGTAGACAGTCAGAACAGATGGAGTGAGCAAATCAATTACCATTTCAGGAGTGAACAGAAGACACTAGACTCTAAGGTACCATGTGATCAGCAAATGACTCCAGGCAACATATGAAAACTTAATACAGACAATTTTGGACAAATGGAACAAACCTATCAAATTTCTTTGATGATTCAAGACAACTCACTTGCTGGAACACTGTAACTATAATTTTACAAAGCAGTACTGCTTTCAACTTTATTACAAAGACTTTCAATCAACACACCTTCCATTCAATTACTGGATGCTTCTGCAACTTTGATGACCTATTACCTTTGAACAACTCAGAATATCAACAACACCTTGGGAACTTCACTGTCATACTCTGCGAAGGATATTATTTTAACATAGCAAATGAAACATTTTCACTGCCATCAACAATGGAATAATTCTCCACCTACCAGTTTTTTTTCATCTGCAGTCACACGATCAAACATCTCAAACATCCCATTGATGTCAACTGTCCAAAAGGTACCATACTTGCTCAGCATAGTGTAGTCTGACACAGAGCAACATGTTCGAAGCACCAGGTTTGGTGAAGTTTTATTTTGGTGCTGGGCTAATTGAGAATTGCCTTTGAAATCAGCATTTTCAATTTTTAATTACGGGTTGTGTGCTAACACCAGTGAGAAATTAATAAATATTTCAAATATAGGGTAGATCTCTCCATCCCTACCCCCACCCATGAATAATAATAATTAGAATAGATGCTGCTGCTACAAGTTAGAAAATGTGATTGAAAATCACCACATTAAGATATTATGGGATTTCAACATCAAAAGAGACCATGACCATCATAAGAATATTTTCTCTAGTGACCTTTAATTTTTTTATGGGCACAAAAGAATATTTTGAATGAAGCCTCTAGACCTATCTTCTTTTTTTACATAAATTATTGGAAATAAATACTGCAGAGATTGCAAAAAAACCAAAATCTGAAGCTAAAAACTCAAGTCATGTTCTTAAATAGCTTTATCAGATTGAGACTTTCATAGGAATGTCAAACAGGGTGCCAATGTCAGAAATTATCTAAACTATCAGCTGGATAGAATGACTTTCTCAGAGGTTTTTTGTGAGGTAACCATCCTTCTTCAAAAACAATTTGGACTGACATTGCAGAATCACAAAGACCTGTACCAAATAACAGAAAGTACATCACTTAAGGACATTCAACAGCAGCAACAACTAAAATGGATAGCACATGTATGTTAAAGAGAAAAATCATGACATTATGAAGATGCGTGGTGTTCTACATTTCTTTAAACAAAAGGTTAGGAAAGAAACCCCCATCAATATTGAAAAGAGAAATAAAAGTGGACTTGTGAAACCGATTTTTCAGAAAAATTGTTTTAATAGAAAGATTTTATAAATTTCAACCGAAAATAAAACTGTCTGCAGGGTCAATGAATATTGAATGTTTCCTTATAAGGAAACAGTTGACATTATCGTTACCATTCTGTTTCAGCTTCACACTGAATAAGAGTCCTTTTTTTAATGTGTGCTTAAAGATATTTTTGTTATGATACATTTTTTGGTTTTGTATTTTTTTGATTTTGTATTTACTGAGTTTTGTATTTTTTTATTTTTGTATTTTTATGGGTTTTGTATTTTTTTTTCCTTTTTATATTTTTATGATACAATGTTTTATTTTTCTATTTTTTGGTTTGCTATTTTTTGGTTTTTGTATTTGGTGGGGGGGGGTTGATATTTCTGTTTTTGTATTTTTTGAGTTTTTCATTTTTTTTGTTTCTGCATCTTTTGATGTTTCGTATTATTTTGACTTTGTATTTTTTTTTTTACTTTTGTATATTTTTTTTGTTTTCGTACATTTTACTTTTTTAACTTTTTTTGTTATGGTGCATTTTGGTTTTGTTATTGTCTTGTTTTTGTATTTTTTCGGTTTATATTTTTTATTTTGCTTTTTGAATATGTGAAAATCCCCATAAATGTGATCAGATAGTATCTTTCAACATGCATCAAATCAAAAAGCAAACAAGTAAAAACTTGAACCAACTCTAATAATTGCTGTTTCCTGTTTGAGCTAAGTGGAAGAAAAATAAATTCACAAATGGGTTGATATTAATAAGCTTTAGATGGTCATAAAATTAAGAAGAAAAAAAACAATAAATAATTAAATAAAAATAAATCAATAAAGATCTCCCACCAAAATTCTGTTAGACTCGTATTGTAGTTAAAACAAGCAAAAGCAACTAAATTGAAATGGAACAAAAAAAAAATTCCATCCTGCTAGATTATAATGGATTATTAGAATATTATTAATAATTTAGCCTGGTATAGGTCACATTAATAGTGTGCTTAATGGGTGCCAAACTTCTTCTTTATGAAGAATAACTAAGTTATCATAAGCAAGAAAAAATGGAATCATCAATTATCAGGGATTTTTACCTTTTCTACTTTTTATTTTTATTTTTTGTTGCTGACAGCCTTAAATATTTTTGGTGATTGTTAATGACTATTGAAATTTATGAGAGTGGCAAAATGCTAGGAGGATCACCGTGGAATCCATGATTGTCGCCTTGTCAAAAAAATATTCAGTATCAAGCACTGACAAATGTTGAAAAAACAACCAAAACTTTTGTGATTTCAAAGAACTTTTTTCTGCTCCTATATATCAAATAAATTTAAAAAAAACATAAAAATACGTTATGGTGTAATCCTTAGAAATTTCAACCATCTCTTCCTGATGTTAAGTAAATTCATTAACCCTTTTCCCAGCATATGTGTGTATATACATAAAAAAAAAGATATGTGAAATGACAAGGGCAATAACTATAACATTTCCTCTATTTCTTCAGAGGCATGCAGAATAAATAATAATGTGACACTATTTAGGTTGCTAGAAAGAAAGAAGAAAAAAGAAAGGCGAGAATTAAATTTAGGTGATAAGAAGCCATCACGAAAAGGACACTAAGCGATGTTATTCTTTTTAACAAAGAAAAATGCTAAAGGTTTTATTCTCATTAGCGAGGAAAGTAAGGTCGCGGATGTTTCGGATTTAATTTAATTTATGACGACGCACCAAATAAGACATATCCAATCTGCCCATGGCAATGGTAAAAATTTCAAGTTGGACAAGCGACCTCCTGCAGAGTGCTGGGAGATAAAAATTAATTAGGTCAAGCTTGACTGAAACCAAAATGTCCGTTGAACCACCTCCATGTCATTTGGGAAAAACACCTGTTTATTGTCAGGGCTGGCTATGATAGCAAAATTATTTTATCAGAATGAATAATTGGCACCAAGGTGCGATACGTCCAATTGACCACCCACTTGATAATTGGCGAAAATCTCGTATGAAATTCGGTTAAGATAAGAGTCTAAAGACTTGTGGTCGAGAAGAAGAAGGAGAAAGAAAAAAAAAAAAAGGAAGATAATTTTTTTTTTCTTTGAGCAAAATTTTTTAAACCGAGGCTAGTCTAGCCACACCCACACTGCTGGGCGCCCATTGGCTGAATGCTGGCGTGAGCGGTAGGCGAAGGTAATCATGTGAAGTAGGAGTGGAGGCCTGTTGGCACCCATTGAAGAGATCGGTATGAGATGCCACTGTGAGAGAGAGGGGAAACCCGTTGACACCCTCTGAGGGTATGGTGAGATACCAATATGAGAACAGAAGAAGGTGGGAAGACGAAAGACTTCCAAAAATGGAAAATAATAAATTTTCCTGACCGAAAACAAAGAAGTGGATTGTGGATTTAGAATTATCAAGGAACCTCAAACCCCGACAAGCCTCCCCCGGTTTTGGTCGGCGTCCATATAAGCAGAGTCGCAGCGAGTGAAAAGCAGTTCTAGTTAAGTTAAGTTGCGTTGAGTTGAGTTAGCAGTTCGCAGTTAGGTTCGCAGTTGGGGTTGGAGACAGACAGGCAAGCAGTTGCAGTGAGCTGAGAGCTCTGAGGACTCGCCTCGCAGAAGCTGACTAAGATTCGCGCATTATCGACCTCAACTTCTAATCAAGAACAATTTATTTTTGAAGAACGACTTAGACTCACACCACCAAAACAAGTTTTACAAATATCGCCTGAAGATACACCAAGAACCAGTTTCTTAAAGAACAAACAACTTAAGATGTTAAGACTCGCCTAACAAACACAAAGTGTCACGAATCCATATAGCGGGTTGGGAAGAAGACTCAGTTCTGTATTCAGCAACCAGATATAAAATATTGTTATCCTTTTTTAACACATTTGATCTTTTCGAGTTATTATTTTCTTTTCTTTTACATATACTTGTGCGGTATTGCCCTTGATCGGACTCGACTTGCATTACGGCCCGGCGAATGATTGATTTCGTCTACCTAAGATCAAATCACAACGTGGGTAGGTTAGACTAGAAATCAAAACAGTTACTTCGGTAACCAGACGTTGGAGGCGAGCTGGGAACGACAAGGCTGATACCGAATCTAACCAGATTCCCATCCGAATCAGCAAAGGGTTAGAACGTCACGTTTGGTGCCGCGACCAATACCAAGTCACATTGGTCATCACAGGACAGGATAGGTCGGCGACGGCGCGGAGACAGAGGGGGTGACGTCAAAACTGGCGCCGCGACCGGGACATCACGGCGGACATGGCCAGGCAGACGTCACATTTGGCGTAGCGACACCGAGGGGGGGACGTCACAATAATAATAAAGGCAATAAAGAAATTTTATAAGATCTAAGTCAAATATTCTTTGGGCTCCATAATATGTCCAAGAATCATGGATGAAGGAACACCTCACCTGGTAAAATGAGTCAGCTGTTTGGTGACTTGTGGGCACCCATTTAATGTCAGACAATTCTTTACTGATCAACATTTCATGCAAGATAGCCCTCTCAATTCTAAGTCTTTTAGCCAGAATCTGTGTGCTAGAATGGGCTGATTCACAATCACCTGAATTATCTGTTTTGCATACAACAGGGATATTATTCACAACATCCTCAAAACCCAACAATTCAAGAAGGAATTCCCTGTAGTATATACATGCATCAGCAATGTCAACCATTGCCAGTGTCTCAGCAGCTTGTGTGCTCTTCACAACTCTCTTTAGATGTCTTGACTGCCAGGAAATAGGCATGTACTTGCCATTACTACTGACAAGAAATATATACCCTCCCTGGGAACATCAATCATTTAGATTTGGAAAGGAAACATCACTGTAGGAAACCATTTTTAGTTGTCTTAAATTTCCCAGATATTCTATGGTCAGTTGAAATTTCTACCTTTTTTGCCATTTTTACAGATTTATTTACTAGTCAAATACTTTCAATTTTCCCTTCTTTGAGAAAGAAACTGGGTTCACATACATGAAAGTGCATATCTGACCAATAAGCCTCTTGACATTGGTATATTCAGATTCAGAAGGTTCCTTTTCATTATCTTTATTTTAGATGACTATGGATTTTAGAGCAACATTTTGGCCATCTTGACTAATTCATACTAATTTACTCTTTTTCACTATATACCCATCTTGTAGATATTCTATTCTGTCCTAAATCAGGAACCTGTGCAAAAACTGTATTGTTTCTCCGGCTTTGTATCTCTTCTTCCTTGGCCTTCTTTACATTTTGGTCACAAACAGAGAACAACAGAGCTGTTTGCCTATCTGAACAACTATCTTGCCTTCTCCTTGCTCAACCCAGATCTCAAATATAACTCACACATACGAACCATTGCTAAAGATACTGGAAAAATATTTGGCAATTACTTGACCCCTCCTGATATCCTCTATTTTAACAAGAGCCAGATCAGGCCAAAAATATATGGGCAGGAGCTGCCTTGTCTTTATTTTCCAATCTTGAGTGTTCAAAAGCATCTCCACATCCTTGTGGGTGATGAATTATTTTCCACAAACCCTTTCCAACAGATGAAACGTCATAAGCCTCTTGCTGCTCTAACCCTATTTCCATGGAAAGTGTTCAGGTGAACTACATTCCTTAATTGCACCAGTTCTAACCACCACAGCTAAGATCTACCATGCCATGCCCATTGTAGTGATCCACCCTCATTTCCTTCATATTAAGCATTATCTTCCCCACATATTACCATAAACTGTACTTTTTACTCTATAACCCTCTACCTCGAGTGGCTCATGGGTCTTGTACAGGGTGAACATTATTGTAAAAAAATGTCAATGTAAGAATTTTCCAAATTATGAACAAATATGAAACTATTAAAGAGGTTAGGAACTCAAAACCTCTTAAAAGAAGCACTGGTGACAATAGCAAAAACTTTTTTTAAAAAAGGCATTCTAAAGGAAGAAATATAATCTGTCTATATTTCTGAGATGAGGTATTATGTACACTATTTATATTATTCGGACTATTGTCCTCATCTTTGTCACCATATTTATTACAACGTTTTGGCCTTTCACTATCTGTCTATATTTCTGAGATGAGGTATTATGTACACTATTTCCATTATTTGGACTCTTGTCCTTATCTTTGTCACCATATTTATTACACTGTTTCAGCCGTTGTACACTCCAGCCTTCTTCAGGTAGTTGGAATGTCGAACTGAACCCTTTAGGACACAGTGGATAAAGGCATTAGATCCAGTGACAGAACTCAAAGAGTGTGAGTTCAATACCTGGTTAAGGCAGTGAAGAATTTGGAAAGGGTAATTAACAGGAGATACCTGATAACTGACATCCATTAGACATGGCACTAGAACAGTCTAGCCCAGTGAGTGAAATAAAGGGTTCAGTTCGACATTTCAACCACCTGAAGAAGGCCGGGATGCACAACGGCTGAAATGTTGCGATAAATATGGCAACAAAAATGAGGACAATAGTCCGAATAATGTAAATAGTGAAGAAAGGTAAGAAGAAAAGAAGTTTTGATGAAAGATGAAATTGTGAATATAAGAAAAGAGACAGCAGAGAATGCAATAAATGGCACAGAATATATGCTCTTAAGCAAAAAATATTAGGAAGAAATGCAAATGAGTAAAAGATGAGTGTCTCAACAAGAAGTGTGAGAGATTAAAATAAAACCCAGGGAAACATAGACATAGCAGACATGAATAAAAAGATAAAAAGAAATATCAGGACAAAAACCATGATTTTTAGCAGGAAGCATAAAATCTGGGATGTGCAGTGACATGGATTGCTGTTCAGAATGAGAAAGAAGACCCATTTTCCAGCTTACGACCATGAGGACATTCTGCTGAAGATGTTTCACCTCTACTCAGCCTGTTTTGATGGCTGATCGAGATGTATTTCCTGGTTGGTAAGCAAGTCTTTGAATGCAATGTATGCTCTAATATTTGCAGATTTTCCATACTGTATTTTGCCATAAAGAATAAGGCACATTGTTTAATTGCATTTTATGTGTGCCCAATCACGATAGTGAATGGCCTGGTATATTTTGGCAGATCAAGTCATTTTAAATGGGCGACTGGAATCTGTTCTTGGGTCCAATTTAGATTGTATAAGGAAAAGATTGAGTGCTCACAACCAGGACATAAAACCATTTCACAACTACATTGGCATTTGATCTTGTTGATAAATATTGAAGTGAGCACCTGGGAAGTTGTATGGATTTGGACTAATAGGAACAGCTTGGTTACAATGGTGTGTTCTAGCTACGTCGACCGAGTTCAAGTTAGGCGAGTTGACGTAGGACTCTTAGGTTGTCCATGCTTCCATTTACATGAATCATAGGCTTGTCTGGGTTTGTGAAAACTTAAATAGGCCTAAGGTGAAGATGGCTGGTTACTGGAAATTGAACACATCATTGTTTGATGAGAGAGATTTCTGGGAACAGCTGCTAGTAATACTACAGCTGGTATTGACAGGGGCTGTGGTTGGGAATAAGTGGTGGGAAATTTTGAAAATCTTGCATGAGGTCATTTGCTCCTGATTTTAGTAAGCAACTCAACATAGATAGATTAGTAGCATTGGAATAGATCAGACTGTTATAGACAAGCGTATGGTTGCAAGAAAGAAATACGACAACAGCAGAAATAGATTTACGTGATTTATTTCAACAGGAACGTGAGGGTTTGGGACAGCTACCTTGTGGTATAGTTCATAAGCTGGCTTCGGATCTAGGTCGATCTCTCATAGTAGTTCACACATGTTGACGCTGGCGCTCCCTTGCTGACAGCTGCTGACCGCTGCTGACCGCTCGGCCTGACCGTGACAGGTCTCTTCCCTGGCCACCTGTTGACTCCTGTTGTACTTCCGTGTGACCCCTTTTATGTCCTTTTTTATGGCTTAACAGGCTCGAAAAACGAAGCGAGTATAATTGTGGGAGGGAAGCATTTTATTGGACGAAAAATAGAACACTTTAAATATTATTTTATTTTTCGACCGGAACTCGTGCGTCGGGAACATTTATAAACGAAGATACTGGTCATTTTGTGACGGGGCTTTGTCCCGTTCACATCCGGCTCTCGCTCTTGAGTATGTTAGTTTATTTGCCTGTAAATCAGCCGAGATATGTCTTATTTTATTTTATAACAAGGCTCCCCGAGATATCGGTCTGATTTACAGTGAGCATTATTCGTGTATATTTGTGTGATTAATTCATGATAAAGTCTCTGAAGCGTGTGGGAAGTTGTCCTCGTGTTCTTCTTATTGGCATTTGTTTTGGTATGGAGTTATTTGCTGAATTATGTGTCCCCGAGGGATGTGGAGGAGAATGATCCTGGTGAGTGTTACATGGTGGAGGCAGAGGGATTGTATTAGAAAGATGTGTTGGGCGTGGAGCCAGTCGCCGGATATGTGCACGGTGAATCCAGATTGTATCACCATCATCGATTTGCACCTGACACATCATATTGTTCGTTTTTATAATGGTGTAATTTCCTATCCAGGGCAAATGAGAGGTTTGGGCAACAGTTGAGTGTAGCCGATGAAGTAAAACCTTGTCGCCTACTTGTATTGGGTACTTGTATGTGAGGCGATTTAAGTTAGTCTCAAGTTTGTGGTCAGCTTCATCGTTGGCCAGGGTGACGTGGTGGTGAACCTGCTTTAGCAGGGCATTAATTTGCATTCCATATGCTCCAGGATCGTCGCTTGTGATTTCTTTTCTGTGTAGTGTAGGTAGGCCGATGTTGTGACGGCCAGTAATGGCATAGTGCGGGGAGACACCGGTGGCGCTGTTGGTCGTGGCATTCATGGACGAAACGACAGATTCTAGAACGTCTGTCCATTCACAGTTCCTGTCTTCACATAACATATAAAGTGCGTTCTTCATCGTGCGATGTTGTCTCTCGATATTTCCTGAGCTTTGCGAGCGCCAAGGACAGTGAAGTTCTTGCGTGATTGACATCTGGTTACAAAATTGTCGATAGTGAAGTGTGTGCCTCGATCAGAGGATATTATGCGTGGAATCTCTCTGTGTCGAAGGAAGAAATGGTACAATCCGCGGGCGTCGTCGATAGCACGGTCTCTCACGCATGGTATGGCTGTAAAATGTCGGCTGAAGCTATCCAAGATGGTTAGGATGTAGGGTTTTCCCTTTGAGTTGGGCATTGTGACAAAGTCTATAAAGACGAGATCGAATGGTCTCTTTCCTCGTTTACAGTGGCCAATGGGCCAGTGGGTACGTCTAACGTAGTTGCCCTTGCACTTAGCACACGTGTCGCAAGAATCGACATAGGCCTTGATTTCGCGGTTTTTGAATTCCCACCAGTAGTTGGAAAGGGGTTCTCGCATACGGGTAACACCTGAGTGGTTGTTGCCCTCGTGTGCCTGGTAGAGGTATCTGGGTCGTAGTTTGTATGGTACAACCAATCTCGGAGAGTGTTTACTGTCTCTTATCATCAAAACGGAGGTGCCTGGTTCTAGAAAAAATTGGTGCAAATGTTTTTTGAAAAGTGAGTTTTGGGAATGAGCTGTAAATCGTTAAACTCACCGAGGCACCATGATGGGATGTATACGCGGAGGTCCGAACCGCTTACCTCGAATGTCCTGCCTGCCGGTGTAGGGTCGTTCGGAGCTTTCGTTTTCTTATGTCCGCAACCTCTGCTGAGCATGTCAGCCCATACATTTGATTCGCCTTCAACATATTCCAAGACGAATTTATAACATGAAATTTCTTCTTGCCATCGTCGTATTTTGGCATTATTAAACTCTCGTTGGTCCAGATATGTCAGCGATCTGTGGTCGATGAAGATGACGAAGGGGCGGTTGCGAAGGAAATAATCAAATTTCAATATTGCCCACTTTATTGCGTATGCCTCTCGTTCCGTCGTGGACCAGTTCTGTTCCGTGGAGTTGAATGTATGGGAATCGACCGCTATGATATCTTTCTTCTCGTTGTCGGCTTCTTGCATTAAGATTGCTCCACATGCGACGTCACTGGCGTCGGTAGTGAGTGTGAAAAGTTTGGAGAAATCTGGAAACGAGATGACGGGTGGCGAAGATAGACGGTCCTTGATTTTTTTGAAGGCTCTGTCGGCATTTTGTGTCCAGAAAAACGGTTTATTAACCTTGTTGAGTTCGTGTATTGGAGCCATAAGTTTTGAAAACATATCTGACCTGATTTGTTCGTGAAGACGTGTCTCTAGGAATTGTCTGATCAACACTAAACGGCCGATAAGGCTTTGTAATTCCTTTTTTGATGTTGGAGGTTTCATTTCCCTGATGGCACGAACGTATTCTGGATCAGCCTTGAATCATTCGCTGTTTACTATGCGTCCGAGGAATTTTGCCTCTGATGCGAGGAAGGAACATTTATCTGGATTCAGCTTGAGTCCGAATTTTCGCAGGGCAGTAAAATATTGTTCGAGGGAGAGTATGTACTCCCTAAATGTCCTAGCGTGGACCAGGTTGTCGTCGATATAGGAGGAAATGTTGTCACGGGATGTGACCGTGGCTAGGGCTTCTGCAATGCAACGGGAGAAGATTCGTCCGGCAGATGTAAGGCCGAAGGCCAGGCGCGTGTATTGATAGCATTGGTCCTTCCATGTAAATGCTGTTTTGCATCGGTCTCGCTTGTCGATCTCAATTTGCCAGTAGCCGCTGCGTAGATCGAAAGTAGTGAAATATCTATTGCCTTTGCCGATTTTGTTGAACAAGTGGTCGATCCTTGGCATTGGGTAAGGGTCAAGATCGACTAAGACCGTGTTGAGAGTTCTTTTAAAGTTAGCAACGACATGAATCGATCCGTTTTTCTTGCGTACGGCAAATACAGGGCTATTGAAGCCTTTGGGGTCGCTGCAGTTTTCAATGATACCTTCATCGGCCATACGCTTAATTTCGGTATCTACGTCTGCTTCCAAAGCCTGGGCTATCGGGTGTTGTTTCTGGCTGCGAGACTGGCCGTTGGTTGGTATGCGGATGGGTCGGATGAATGTGCCTTTGCTGCTGCTTTCGGTGCCGATAATGTCAGCGTAGCGAATGAGTAAGTTTGCAGTGGCCTCTAGTTCGTCTCGGTTCAGGTGGTTTGGTAGCGATAGCCCCGTGTTATGCTTTAGCCAGGTTAGCTTTTGATCCAGTGTCTGGATGTTGGGCTGTAGTTCCATAGTAGGCTGGTTTGGGATGATGTCAGCTTGGGCGCCATATGCTGGATCGTTGGTTGACGATGACGGTGATATGATTGCGGCTGTGTGCGTTGTGTATCCTGAGGAAAGTGTGCGTCTGAATTCTATAGTCGCATTTTGTTTATCGATTAGATAGGAATCGAGCGTGTTGTGACATAGGATATTTTGGCCGATCAGGATCGGTGTGGTTTGGGTAGTTACCAGCACGTTAACCTTTTTGAATGTGGGTGAGTCTCGACTGCCGATGGTGATGTCGCAAGTCAGTTCGCCGAGGGCGGTGGTGCTGCCGTTGATTCCTTTTACTACGACGTCGGAGCGGGTCATGAGTTTCTTGGCTTCTCTGGGTAACTGAGATATTGGTACGATGCAGGTGGAGCATCCAGAGTCTAACATTGCGAAGCCAGAGAAGGTGATGTCCCTGAAGTCGAAGGTGGACTGGACGAGCGGTGAATGGTGAGCGAGTCCTTGAAAGTTGAAGGTGTTATGGCTGACGTAGGGGCATGGCGAACGAGGCATCACATCTCGTCCTGCCCGAAGCGAAAATCCTGTTCCACATCATATATGGCTTGTATATTGTCATTCGTTGCGGCGATATGGGCCTGTGTCCGAGTGCGAGGTGGGTGGCGATATAGGCAGTTGCGTCCATGGTGGCAGGGGCGACCTCTGAGGTAGTTCTTGCACACGCTGATTCGTGGCGTGTGCTGATGGTTTCTGCGTGTCGGATGGTGGCCATGTTCGGGAGGGTTGGTGGGGCCCGTCTGCTGTGGGTTTGGTTGGCTGCTGGGTCGGAGTGGCGCGTTTCTTTGGTTTGACCGCAGTGGTTTCTGTGTGAAATACACGGTGTTGTGCGAAATCGTGTCGTTGGATTTTACACCGCGATCAAGGTATCTTTGAGCTTCGGAGGCTATGCCAATGGCTGAATAGTGGTTGTCCATTGTCTTGACGAGATGTGGGTAAAGATTTGAGTTCCAAATTTTCATCTTTTCGCTCATTAGCATAGCGCCGATGATGGAAATAAGTCCATCGACTGTCAAGTCTGTATTTTTGTCTTTTTTGTATTTGTTTTTTATGTGGACAGCTGCCTCTCTAAGGGTGTTTTCGAGTCGACCCGCGAAGTCTATTAATTTTTCGACGTCTCGCCGTTCCAGATCCCAGGCTTGACTGAGGTGTTGGAAGTTAGTCATCTGGCTTCCGTGGACTGCTAATAGGTATTCCTTCAGTTGTTCGAAGGTGGATATGTCTTTTTTTGAGTCAACCATCTGCTGAAAGATACTTTGGTCCAGTAACTCTTTAGCAGACTTGACGAATTCGCATTCCAGGCTGGGATAGGTGCTGAGTTCTGGCGTGACGTGGATTGTGTATGCTTTGTTTAGGGCCGTGATGAATCGGTTCACGTCGTGTCCAGGGTGAAAAGTCCTCTCTAGCTTCAATGTGTCGCGTATAGTTTGTTGGCGCATCATTAAGCTGTAATCGCCGTTTGTTTGAGCGGTGGGAGGTGTTGAAGTAGTTGATTTTAAGGCAGTCAGCATGTCGTTTATGTCGGCTTGAATTTCCTGTATCGTGGCTTCAGAAGGCTGTGTTGGTCCTGTTTTCAAGTTGAATAGTAGTGTTTTCTGTTCCTTGATGAGAGTAAATAGTTCGGCTCGGGTGAAGCTCGTGTAGTCGGCCATATTTCTCTTGCTGTACGCTTCTGACACTAGTGTTATAGACAAGCGTATGGTTGCAAGAAAGAAATACGACAACAGCAGAAATAGATTTACGTGATTTATTTCAACAGGAACGTGAGGGTTTGGGACAGCTACCTTGTGGTATAGTTCATAAGCCGGCTTCGGATCTAGATTGATCTCTCATAGTAGTTCACACATGTTGACGCTGGCGCTCCCTTGCTGACAGCTGCTGACCGTGACAGGTCTCTTCCCTGGCCACCTGTTGACTCCTGTTGTACTTCCGTGTGACCCCTTTTATGTCCTTTTTTATGGCTTAACAGGCTCGAAAAACGAAGCGAGTATAATTAGGAGGGAAGCATTTTTATTGGACGAAAAATAGAACACTTTAAATATTATTTTATTTTTCGACCGGAACTCGTGCGTCGGGAACATTTATAAACGAAGATACTGGTCATTTTGTGACGGGGCTTTGTCCCGTTCACATCCGGCTCTCGCTCATGAGTATGTTAGTTTATTTGCCTGTAAATTAACCGAGATATGTCTTATTTTATTTTATAACAAGATTATCAAATCGGGAAAGAATGGGGAAATAGCCATGGTTAGGAACTCCATGTTTATCAAGAAGAATCAAGCTTGATTAGAGCTAGGATAAAAAGAATTCCTTCCAAAATTGGTGAAGATCAGATTGGTAATTTTGGCCCTTAATGACATTAAATACAGTGCTAAAGATTTTAGAAAAAATGTTAGCCAGCCATTTACACACTGTCCTTTTTAGTCCGATTGGCTCTGAACAGACTTGTGAGGGTGAGGACAATTCACCATAACCTTTATTTGATATGTTTCATCATAGAGCAATGCAACAGTGAAACCGTGCTGATCTATTTGGATCAGTCGAAGGCATTTGATAGGGTTGACCATCATTTTCTGGAGACTGTTCTCACATCAGCAAACTTCTGTCCATAAATTAGCTCCTGGGACTGACTGTTTTATGCAACCAACAGTGTGCTGGTGGAAGTGAATGGAATAAAAACAAAACAATTTTTATTGTCTTTCTCCATTTTTCAAAGTTGTCTACTTTCATCTTTGCTTTACATACTTGAATTGGAGCCCCTCCTTCATAAGTTGAACACAACAGTTACCTGGCACTACCACATTGGCCAGGTACTCGACCTATGCCAAGTCAGCAGAAAAATAAAAAAATCATTCCTCTGGATTGATGGGCCTTGCAAGATACTTGATATCTGGTTTGATCCCAACCTCCAGTTGTAAATGAACTGATTGGAGGATTGGCAAAAGGGCAAGGCTGCAGTTCGTTTGTGATCCCAGAAGAATGTTTTCATAAATTGAGGGCAGACGTTTGTGTTTGCACATCTACCCCATTGTTCCTTACTGAATTTTCATGCTTCCACTCACATCTAACATTCTACTTAGTTTAGTTAGAGTTTTGTTTTCCCTCTTGTGGGGCATCAAGGTTTCCTCAGGTATGTTGAAAGATCTGTTATCACGCTCCCCCGGATGGTGATGGCAAATTCTGGAAGGAAGATGCCCATAAGAAGTTCCTATCTCTGAGGAATGTGTACTCATGCAAGAAGAAGTTCTGCTGTTTATTCCAAAGTGATTGCTCCTTTTATTATAAATATCAAAATGTTTTCAATTTCTTATATAGGCCAATGGATGGCTTCTCCAAAGTCCAACCAGTGTCCAATTATGGGTTGCAGGTTGAAGTGGCAATTTGAGATAATCTGATAAATGAGCTCAAATTTACAAAGTAGGAGAATCGCTTCCTCTAGCCTTGAACATCCTGGTATGTAGGAGTATCGCTCCTTCTAGCCTTTGGCATCCTGGTAGGAAGTAGAAGAATTGCTACCTCTAGCCTTGAGCACCCTGGTATGAAGTAAAAGAATCGCTTCCTCTAGCATTGGCATCCTGATATGAAGTAAAAAATTGCTTCCTCTAGCCTTGGAGATCCTGGTATGAAGTAGGAGAATCGCTACCTCTAGCCTTGGAGATCCTGGTATGAAGTAAAAGAATCGCTACCTCTAGCCTTGGGCACCCTGGTATGAAGTAAAAGAATCGCTTACTCTAGCCTTGGGTATCATGGTATGAAGCAGGAGAATCGCTTAGTCTAGCGTTGTGCAACCTTTTTTAAAGTAGAATAATTGCATTCTCTAGCCTTGGGCACCCTGGTATGAAGTAGGAGAATTGCTTAGTCTAGATTTGGTCACCCTGGTATGAAATAGGAGAATCGCTTCCTCTAACCTTAAGAACCCTTGTATGAAGCGGGAGTATCACTTCCTTGGGCACCCTTGTATGAAGTACGAGAATCGGCACCTTGGAACGAAGTAAGAGAATCGCTTCCTCTCACCTTGTGCACCCTTGTATGAGATTGGAGAATTGCTTCTTCTAGCTTTGGGCACCCTGGTTGAAATGCTTCACTAGTGATGAGGTATCATTCACCTGACTACTGCTGTGAAGGGCCCTCTGTGTTGGCAAGAAGATTTCTTTGGTGGAACTAGCAAGTGCTCCAGAGTGTTTTTGTATGCAGTGAGTGGGAGGAAACCCTCAAACATAACTTCTTCCACTGCAGTGTTGGGCCCCTGCTGTGCAGGTTAATTGAGGATTTCACATGCTGTGTCGAATTTTTTTTTCATCTTCAAGGTCTGTATCGTCTGTAGCAAGTTGTATTCCCATTGATGAAGGCTTAATAATATGTGTTCTTTTGCTTGCTGGGTATTATGCAAGCCATGTGTGATGACACATCAGAAGGAGTTCCACAAAGATGAGAAGTTTATCTCTTCCCAACTGATCTTGTTCATTAGGCACCAGCTTCAAGTCAAGATCAAGACAAAAAAGTGATTGCTCTCTTGGAAGTTGGCAAAAGATGGTTGAGCATTTCTAGTGAGTGAAATGAACTGACTTGTCAATCCAGTCCAAGATAGGATAGATTAGGCTGTGTTTTGTTTTTGTTTTCTTTTGTCGAGTTTCTTGTCATTAAGTTAACTTAGCTTATCTGTCACCTTTATTTTTGGCCTCACTTTCTTTAGTTTAATTCTTCCTCACCTTGTCCATTATGTGACAGAAATATCAGTTCTCTGATGCATTTCATATTTCAAGTGTTTCATATTTGTTCTTGCATCTGGATTTGTGGGTGGGTAGTGGAATAATTCATCTAGTTAACTGATGTTCCTGCCACAAAGTGGGATTGCAGGTGGTGCATTACTTACTAACATTATTTTATTTATTTCTGTAAATAATATTTTATCTTATTATATATTTTTTATGCATTGTGGTTGCATTTTTTAAGTTGTTGTTTCACTCCCCACCCTAGCAAAACTATATAGATGGACAATAGTTAGAACTTCATAGATAAATTGTAGAGTTATGTTGACTGTAGTATGAACAGTAGGTAGCGATTTCCCAGTGTGCCCATGTCACTACTAAATGTAACAGAAGGTTGAGGTTTAATATGGTTTTGCCGGCAATACCATGGACAGAATTGCTCAAACTCCCTTGGAACTTCCCTGTTTTGAAGACACCTCAAAACACCAGTTAATGAACCCAGTGCTCTCCCAAAAGAGAGGTACTACCTTGTGGGGATGGCTCCCTAGAAGTTGAGATAATATTATTTTCAACTTCCCTGGCAGAAGTAAACCTGTGGGCCAAGTAAGTATGTAAGAAGAGTAGATAAGAATGTGTTCTTTTGGTGTTAAGAATATTGTAGTGTGTTTGGGTCAAAGATCATGGCTATCTATGTTAAATGTGGACAGAAGATGACTAGCCCTCCTCATCCCTTATTTTGGTTTTGTGCGGTACATATCTTCTTCTATGTTCAGGACATAGGTGAGCATGGCTCTCCACAATTTCTTTTGTAGCTCATAATAAATTTGGTCTTTTTGTTATTTCTCCTAAACTTTGTTCCACTATCCATTTACTAATTAGGTTATGCATCATTTTCCTCTGTCCCTCTTGCCTTCAATCTTTCCTGTGAGTATCAAATTTTCCAAGCCTTCTTTCATCATTGTCTTACAAATTTCAACTGTCTCTTCATGATAAGTATAAGCTCCTTTTTTGTTTCTGTTTTCTCTAAAGCTTTATTGTTGCTCACATGTTCAGTCCATGGTATTCTCAGCATCCTTCTGTAGAACCACATTTCTGTTGCTTCAAGTCTCTTTTTTATCTGTGAGGAGATTGTCCAGCATTTGCTGCTATATAGGAGAACTGATATTATGCAACAGTTGAGTACTCTTTTCTTTGTTTCTAACAATTTTTTTCTTTTTCTTAATACTCTGCTTAGATTTTGGAAGGCAACTTTAGTTATCCCAAAATGCATTAGGATTTCAATTTACACATATAGTAGAATAAATACATATAGAAAGTGTGTGGACAAACCACATTCTCTGGTTCTACCAGTTCAAACTTTCATGGCAAAGATATGCTATGCCACTTACTTAGTAGTAATCCACCCCCATTCCCTCTGTATTCCATTGGTGAAAAGTAAGTTCCACTTGAACAGCTTCTTTTTGTGACCCACTGCTCTGTGGAACCAAATTTCCTGATTACCACAATCTTAATTTATTCTAGGCTAGGGTCCTCCACCCATATATGCACAAATGGCTTCCTAAAGTAACCCTTGACCTCAAGTGACTCCCTGGCCTTGAAATAGGTGAACCTGTAAATAAAAAAAGAGAAGAGTGGATTTGCCACTATTTGAACATATGGCTATGTGAATTTGTGACAGTTTGTTTAATTTTTACTACAACATCAAAGTTGTGATATACATAAAAACAAAGAATTGTCTTTCTCTCTTGTTATTACCTTTTTCAGGATCAACATAAGACAATTCCTAAAGCTACTATGTGGATGGTTCTATTTGACTTTCAGCCACTAACAGAAGTTGAATGTCAGTGGACCACAATAAACAAAACAAAATGAAGACTTGAGTAGAAAATACATGGCCAGTGTTTATTGACGCACTTGGCTACAAAGAGGCAAAAGTATAGAGAATGGTCAACCTCAAGTCAGCCTGACATTGAGTGAGGGTGGCTGAATCTCCCTTTTGTTTTACCAAATACATCGAAAACTCAATGGTTGAGAAGTGAGAGGGGAGTGATCATCTTCTTTCCAAAAGTGGGCTCATAAAATTCACACGTGACCAGAAACCCTTTTTGGTTTCCACTTGCATTATGGGAAAAAAAAATTATTTTATTTATTATTTTATTTTCATTCTCCCACAACTAATTGTGAAAGTTAGCAAAGTTGTCATATGCATAAAAAACAGGAATCATAAAATAATTATTGTTTTTATTCCCTAAATCTGTTTTTATTTTTATTTTGATTTTGTTTGCAGATCATAATAAAACAACTTGTAAATTTGTTAGTTGTGAACAGGAGAACATTTATTGCACAAATCAGGGATCAAATATTATTACTGATTTCTTCTCTTCTCTATTTTTATTCATTTTTTTTCAAGATTTTGGCAAGAAAACTCGTCATTGTGAAGAGTAACTAAGTTTTTGTCTTCCATTATGTGCTATATTACTTCAGCATGAGAGCAATAATGGTTCTTCACAACTTCCTATCTTTTTACAATCCATCTCCACACCAATCCATTACACCATCCATTCACAGAAGCTGATCAGGAAGGTTGTTCACTGAATTCTACTGTCCATATTGTTTTCAATATGCCCTATGAGTGCCATATTCTCCTAGCCCTCTTTCCTTCCAAGACATTTTAGCCGTCTCTTTCTGATTCTGAATATAAGTGTCTTTATTTTCCATTTTTCTTAAGACATTTATCTTAAGACATCATTGTTGCTTATGCAAGCCATCTATTGTATTCTCAGCATCCTTCTGTAGAACCACAACTGTGTTACTAAATTGTCACATGTACAAAATCCAGGAATAGCCAATCATCATTGATTTTTTCACTCTTTTTATTAATTACAACTACTGGTGTGATGGAGAGGTGGTTCTCCAGTCAAGAATTGGTCAATATGAACAAACAAATATTTGGAAAACAGGGAGTACCCAAAAGAATTATCAGCAATAATGGGCCCCACTACAACTCCAGCCTGTTCCATGAGTTTGTGAATTAGTGGAAATTTGAACACCACACATTGCCCCTGTAGTACCCACAATCAAATGGGATGGCAGAGCAGTGCATACAATCTGTGAAGTCTGCCATAAAGAAAGCAGTCCAGTCCATTAAATGGACCACCCCCATGATTGTAAAATGGACATGCATGGAACTAAGATCCTATATAGTACAGTCTCCTATTGGACAGGTCATGTGCTGCAACCAATGTCACCTAAAGGAAGACCATTTGCAGACTGGAAACAACACTGCAGTTAACCAACCAAGGATCCATCAGCTCCCCGCAAGATGTCATCTCCAACAAGATCAGCCTGGAATCCAGTCACTTACCAATCAACATCAACTTACATTGACCAAACACTCTGACCACAACAAGGTCAGTTCAAGTGATAAGACCCCCAACTAAATACAACTTATAGCCAGACGTTACACAAAACTCCAGGCAAAAAGAAGGATGTCATGATTTGGAACTGTCTTCTGTATAGAACTATTCTCAAAAAAGGAGTACCCTTCTTTCCTAAAAATAAAGTGGCCAGTTCAAACATGGCTGGCTAGCACCATACATCTGTCTTCGTGTTCTATCAAATCTATTTACAGATATAATTCAAAATAAGCATTCAAATAAATTAACAACATGGAACTATTTTGTTGATGTTGTGGCATACTACATATATTTGATGTACCTGAGGGAGTCCAAAGTTTTGCCTGGTTTTCCTCCATACATACTGACAAAAATCTGTGATCCCACAGATGTAACTTGGGCAGGAGTAGTAGTTGCATTAGCTAAAGTAGTACAATGAGACTGGGTTTCCTTTGATTTATTTTACATTTCCCATCCCCAAATACAGTTGACGTTGAGTGACATCCACCCCATTCATTGGATGACAGGAATGTTTTGCAGGATGTAGGAGTTTGGCTGCTGAGCAACTTCTTCATCTTTCCTCAAGACTTCTTTCCCTCAGAATGCATATAGATGTCAGCCATGACAGGAAAAGTGGAAAATTAAAAGAACAAAAATGTCTATGTCATCAGCTATTGCAGTCACTAGATTTTCTTCAGTAGCTTGTTTGAGTGTTTCAGAAACAATGTCTGTGTCTGCGTCTCCCTCACTGTGGACTACCTGATAACTGTCTGTTTCCAAAGGATGACATACCATCTTGACAAATTGATCTTTGTTATTCTCATTTGAGAGGAAGAACTCTTGATGAACAGCAACCTGCATTTCATCTTCAATTTGTATGTAAACAAAAGTCAAACTCCTTATAAAACAAACATTGTGTCAGTTGGTGGCTGAAATTCAGGTCCGTCAGTGGGCAGATGATGTTTCAGCATCATTTTGTCTTTCTCATTTGGAAATTCTTGAAAATTGAAGTTGGAAATGGAGTGAGTTTGAACTTGAAAAACAGAGTCACATCTTTGCATCTTTTTTGCATCTTTGCATCTTTTTTGCATCTTTGCATCTTTTTCCAGCAGAACAACCAATCATGAAAAGAGAACATGCTATACATCCACATCAATCTCACTGATTCTGTAAACTCTCATCAGCCCACATTTGCACTTTATGGAAATCATCATCACTTGTTCAATAATGAGGTCAGTTGACAAGCCGGCCCAGTAACAGTCACTGCATTGCACAGAATAAAACCTGTACTCTGAGAACTAGTGATGCACCAGGGATGCTTTTCAGGCAATTCTAGAATTGTGCATGCTATGCATAGTTGAAATGCTCAGTTGTTGCAAATAAATTTAAAATCTACCCCACCACCACAAGATGCAAATTCCAATCTCCTGTTCTTTTGGCACAAATAAATATCTTAAGTGAGTTGATGGACACAATATAGGCCAGCCATAATTTTAGTGTTCTTGATTTGCTCCTGAGTTTATGCATCAGAGTATCAAGTATTCATTGCAGCTTTATGAGGGCTGAGGAGTTGTCAGTGTCATCAGTAGTGATCTCATGCATTTGGAGTTTGTTATACATACAGAACTTTTATTTCACCCACATCAGGCTATTCTAGCTTCTCAGGTAAATAGCATTGCACCATATCATGAAAATTATCTTGAAACACACGAGACGTATTGCTCTCAAGAGTTCCTTTAATGTCTAGAAGTTCAGCTTTATTCATCACTCCAACGCAAACTCCTCTTCCACGATAATAGTAATCTCTCTCTCATTTGCAGCTGCTACATCAGCTGAGTTTGATAGGTGAGAAGTCAATTGGCCAACATCTGCTGGAAGCACAACATCAATAAGTTTGCTCATCAAGGCTGCAAATACAAAGAAGTTTACTTATAAAACTCTTGAGACAGTCTTTCTGGAAAGAATGTGTGACACCAAGGTTTCTGCATAGATGGTAGTCTATAACTTGAACAACTCAGCACCATTCATAAGACTTTTTTCTTACTGGAAAAAGTTTTGTTATGAAGAACTCATTGAAACAAGCCTGAACTTAATTTCCTATCCTAGGAAAGATTGTGCAAACATGTTTATATATAACTTGTAAGTGCATGTATGACATTGTTCAGGGCCACGGCCTGGTCACAGCACCAATTATGATGTATTCAGGAGCTGCAGCGACTAATTATAAAACAGCATTCTGGGTCTGCTTTTGTCACCAGGTATGGTGTTACTCAGGGTCAATCCCGCTCTGCTCGCTTGTTCAGGATCGATCCCGGTATCAGAGAACGTGCATGGATGTGAATTACTTACAGATAACAAAAAAAAGAACTTCTTTCCATTTCTATTAAGTATATATATATGCTACTAAATGTCTCAT
This sequence comes from Acanthosepion pharaonis, assembly GCA_903632075.3. NCBI lineage: Eukaryota > Metazoa > Mollusca > Cephalopoda > Sepiida > Sepiidae > Acanthosepion > Acanthosepion pharaonis. Next base: position 177,880 of record CAHIKZ030001565.1, read on the forward strand.
AGTATCCAAAGATGTAGCATCCTCCTCCTACAACCTCATAAGAAACCAGTGATTAGGAACACAAGAACAATCAATATGGATATTTAGATTTCTTAAACTTGTATTGCAGGACAACACAAAGGATTGAACAAAACAAAATACATATGTTGTTGGCATAAATAATCCAGGATTTTCATCAGCAGCATTGAAGTAGAAAAGTTAAAATGGAGGCATTAAACAAAGTTTGTGCATTCCTTACCATTCCCACTCGGTTGGTCACTTTTGGTTGAATTTTCACTTCACTGATCCACATTCAAATCAGTCTCTGTCTCTTGAATGATATCTTTTAGCCGATACTATCTTATTGACAAGAATATGAAGAAGTTACAGATTATATTGCACAATTGGGAAACATAACCTCAACTACTAAACATTAGAAATTGACATCATAATGTTCGAATAACTTGTAAAACACATTCAAAATGATCTATGCATGAAAATAAACTTACAAGTGTAAATTACTCAAGTGGCTAAGAACCATGTTTCACCTTATAACACCTGTTTTTTGGCAAAGAAAATGGTGCTTGGAAAAACAGCTGTAAAAAATTCCCCAAAGTGCAGGTGAGAGGAGTTTTTATCTTCTTGCAGGATATAAAATTCCACTTCCAATGTTATAAAACATCTTTTGGTAACATTTTTTTTCGGGTACACCTTATATTCACTCTAAATCAAACAGACTATATAGCAACAACTCTAAGTGGAAAATTATGAAACTTTATTTTACTAATTCAGCTTTAGCACTGAAAATGATTATTTTTTTTATAGTGGATGGTTACAAGCAAGTGGGGAGATGGGATGTGCTTATTTTATTCTGACAACCTCCAAATTTTATTTTGCAGTGGCATGCTTGTATTGCTATTAACTGTGAAGAGTGACTAAGTCATCAGAAACAAAAACATGGAATTATCAATCATTATTGATTTTTCTCTTTTCCACTTGTTTTTTTTATTATCTCAGAAGCATCTTATTGCAAAAACATGGATTTACTCCCATAGTGCTTATGCTTGCCAAAAAACCAGGTGGTTTAGGGGCAGATATGGTGATCATGATACTAGTTAATGGGGATGTATAAGTAAGCGCATTGTTTTCTTTATTTAATGATTATCGGATCAAACTTACTGCACAGTTGTCATGTCTCCCTCCTAAACCAATAAATGGGGGGGGGCCCTAAGGATTTATTCAACTTGAATTTACCTGTTATGTGGCTGCATGTGTTGGGCACACAGTGAGGAATATCCCAAACTGGAACATTTCTTGCCAACTTTTGCAATAATCTTCACTAACTTGGACTACTAATGAGAAGAAAGTCAACTGACAACTTAGTAGGTATGCGTTTTGAAACATAACCAGATATGGTACTTTTAACCCAATCTGGCAACCCTGACGCTTTGTGAGAGAGTGAAAGATAAGAAACAAATTGGAGGGAGCAATAGAGAGGGGAGGAGTTGGTTGATTCGTTTTCTACAGCTTATCTACTCTTTGCAGGTTATTTAAAGCTAGAAAATATTTTTAGATTGTAAGAATTCTCATTTTTGGTGGGAGATAATAATGGCTTAGTGATGAAAATCTTACTAGTTACCCCATAGCTGGAGGGAAAAGAGGTGGATTCATACTTTTCTCAAGGATATTTGTGTGTAAGTAAATATAATGAACCTAACTGGAATTGAAACTCGGCCATTAACCAGTACACCACCCACACACATAAACCAGTGATTCAACATGATGTGGCTGTAAGTCAGAGAGAAGGAGAGAGATTGTGTGTGTGTCTGTCTATGTATGTGTGTATTGTATCAATAAGAGAATGATGTATATGTATGAGAATATTGTTACTTTAAAGAATATAAACTTTATATTTTACTGGATACATGTGTTTAAGTAGACACACTGTTTTTTCAATGGCCTGTGTATTCAAGAGTCTTAAAAGTGTGTATACTGCCATCTCTACATAGAGGCATGCACGTGTTGTTCTTTTAACAAACCACAAAATTTCCTAATTGTGTTGATAATCATGGCTCTCCATAATTTGCTGTTCTTTATAGCTCTTAATAAATTTTCTTTTTTTGTTATCTCTTCTAAACCCTGTTCCATCCATTTAATCAAGCTCACTAGGTATGTTATGCATTGTTTTCCTCTGTCCCTAATGTTTTGCTATCCGTTTATAAAAGCTTTTTTCTTCTATGTGCCATGTCCATTCAGAATGTTGGCAATCATAGCTCTCCATAATTTGCTGTTCTTTATAGCACTCCAATTTAATAAATTTTCCGTTTATAAAGCTTTTTTTTTTGTTATCGCTTCTAAACCCAGTTCCGTCATCCATTTAATCAAGCTCACTAGGTATGTTATGCATTGCTTTCCTCTGTCCCTAATGTTTTGCTATCCGTTTATAAAAGCTTTTTTTCTTCTATGTGCCATGTCCATTCAGAATGTTGGCAATCATAGCTCTCCATAATTTGCTGTTCTTTATAGCACTTAATAAATTTTCTTTTTTTGTTATCGCTTCTAAACCCAGTTCCGTCATCCATTAATCAAGCTCACTAGGTATGTTATGCATTGTTTTCCTCTGTCCCTAATGTTTTGCTATCCGTTTATAAAAGCTTTTTCTTCTATGTGCCATGTCCATTCAGAATGTTGGCAATCATAGCTCTCCATAATTTGCTGTTCTTTATAGCTCTTAATAAATTTTCTTTTTTTGTTATCTCTTCTAAACCCTGTTCCGCCATCCATTAATCAAGCTCACTAGGTATGTTATGCATTGTTTTCCTCTGTCCCTAATGTTTTGCTATCCGTTTATAAAAGCTTTTTCTTCTATGTGCCATGTCCATTCAGAATGTTGGCAATCATAGCTCTCCATAATTTGCTGTTCTTTATAGCACTTAATAAATTTTCTTTTGTTATTATTTTCTAAACCCTGTTCCGCCATCCATTAATCAAGCTCACTAGGTATGTTACATTGTTTTCCTAGGTATGTTTATAAAAGCTTTTTTCTTCATTGCCATGTCCATTCAGAATGTTGGCAATCATAGCTCTCCATAATGTTTTGTTTTTTTTTTTTTTGTTATCTCTTCTAAATCCGTTTATAGGTAATGCATTGTTTTTTTCCCTTCTATCCGTGCCATGTCCATTCAGAATGTTGGCAATCATAGCTCTCCATAATTTGCTGTTCTTTATAGCTCTTAATAAATTTTTCTTTTTTGTTATCTCTTCTAAACCCTGTTCCGCCATCCATTAATCAAGCTCACTAGGTATGTTATGCATTGTTTTTCCTCTGTCCCTAATGTTTTGCTATCCGTTTATAAAAGCTTTTTCTTCTATGTGCCATGTCCATTCAGAATGTTGGCAATCATAGCTCTCCATAATTTGCTGTTTTTTATAGCTCTTAATAAATTTTGTTTTTTTTGTTATCTCTTCTAAACCCTGTTCCGTCATCCATTAATCAAGCTCACTAGGTATGTTATGCATTGTTTTCCTCTGTCCCTAATGTTTTGCTATCCGTTTATAAAATTTTTTTTCTTCTATGTGCCATGTCCATTCAGAATGTTGGCAATCATAGCTCTCCATAATTTGCTGTTCTTTATAGCTCTTAATAAATTTTCTTTTTTTGTTATCTCTTCTAAACCCTGTTCCGCCATCCATTAATCAAGCTCACTAGGTATGTTATGCATTGTTTTTCCTCTGTCCCTAATGTTTTGCTATCCGTTTATAAAAAGCATTTTTCCATTCAGAATGTTGCCATGTCCATTCAGAATGTTGGCAATTAATAGTTATGCATTGTTTTGCTGTTAATTTTGCTATCCGTTAATAAAATCTTTTTCTTTTTTTGTTATCTTCTAAACCCTAATTTCCTGCCATCCATTTAATCAAGCGTTTTTTTATCACTCACTAAAGGCTTTTATCCATTAATGTTTATTTATTGTTTTTGCTCTTTTTGTCTGTCCTAATAATGTTTTGCTATCCGTTTATAAAAGCTTTTTTTCTTCTATGTGCCATGTCCATTCAGAATGTTGGTAAATCATAGCTCTCCATAATTTGCTGTTCTTTATAGCTCTTAATAAATTTTTTTTTTTTGTTATCTCTTCTAAACCCTGTTCCGTCATCCATTTAATCAAGCTCACTAGGTATGTTATGCATTGTTTTCCTCTGTCCCTAATGTTTTGCTATCCGTTTATAAAAGCTTTTTTCTTCTATGTGCCATGTCCATTCAGAATGTTGGCAATCATAGCTCTCCATAATTTGCTGTTCTTTATTATATCCTTAATAAATTTTCTATGTTTTTTGTTATCTCTTCTAAACCCAGTTCCGTCATCCATTTAATCAAGCTCACTAGGTATGTTATGCATTGTTTTCCTCTGTCCCTAATGTTTTGCTATCCGTTTATAAAAGTTTTTTCTTCTATGTGCCATGTCCATTCAGAATGTTGGCAATCATAGCTCTCCATAATTTGCTGTTCTTTATAGCTCTTAATAAATTTTTTTTTTGTTATCTCTTCTAAACCCAGTTCCGTCATCCATTTTAATCAAGCTTCACTAGGTATGTTATGCATTGTTTTCCTCTGTCCCTAATGTTTTGCTATCCGTTTATAAAAGCTTTTTTCTTCTATGTGCCATGTCCATTCAGAATGTTGGCAATCATAGCTCTCCATAATTTGCTGTTCTTTATAGCATCTTAATAAATTTTCTTTTTTGTTATCTCTTCTAAACCCTGTTCCGCCATCCATTTAATCAAGCTCACTAGGTATGTTATGCATTGTTTCCTCTGTCCCTCAATGTTTTGCTATCCGTTTATAAAAGTTTTTTTTCTTCTATGTGCCATGTCCATTCAGAATGTTGGCAATCATGGCTCTCCATAATTTGCTGTTCTTTATAGCACTTAATAAATTTTTTTTTTTGTTATCTCTTTAAAACCCAGTTCCGTCATCCATTTAATCAAGCTCACTAGGTATGTTATGCATTGTTTTCCTCTGTCCCTAATGTTTTGCTATCCGTTTATAAAAGCTTTTTCTTCTATGTGCCATGTCCATTCAGAATGTTGGCAATCATAGCTCTCCATAATTTGCTGTTCTTTATAGCACTTAATAAAATTTTCTTTTTTGTTATCTCTTCTAAACCCTGTTCCGTCATCCATTTAATCAAGCTCACTAGGTATGTTATGCATTGTTTTCCTCTGTCCCTAATGTTTTGCTATCCGTTTATAAAAGCTTTTTCTTCTATGTGCCATGTCCATTCAGAATGTTGGCAATCATAGCTCTCCATAATTTGCTGTTCTTTATAGCACTTAATAAATTTTCTTTTTTTGTTATCTCTTCTAAACCCTGTTCCGTCATCCATTTAATCAAGCTCACTAGGTATGTTATGCATTGTTTTACTCTGTCCCTAATGTTTTGCTATCCGTTTATAAAAGCTTTTTCTTCTATGTGCCATGTCCATTCAGAATGTTGGCAATCATGGCTCTCCATAATTTGCTGTTCTTTATAGCACTTAATAAATTTTCTTTTTTTGTTATCTCTTCTAAACCCTGTTCCGTCATCCATTTAATCAAGCTCACTAGGTATGTTATGCATTGCTTTCCTCTGTCCCTAATGTTTTGCTATCCGTTTATAAAAGCTTTTTCTTCTATGTGCCATGTCCATTCAGAATGTTGGCAATCATAGCTCTCCATAATTTGCTGTTCTTTATAGCACTTAATAAATTTTCTTTTTTTGTTATCTCTTCTAAACCCTTTTCCGCCATCCATTTAATCAAGCTCACTAGGTATGTTATGCATTGTTTTACTCTGTCCCTAATGTTTTGCTATCCGTTTATAAAAGCTTTTTCTTCTATGTGCCATGTCCATTCAGAATGTTGGCAATCATATTCTCCATAATTTGCTGTTCTTTATAGCTCTTAATAAATTAAATTTTTTTTTTGTTATCTCTTCTAAACCCTGTTCCGTCATCCATTTAATCAAGCTCACTAGGTATGTTATGCATTGTTTTCCTCTGTCCCTAATGTTTTGCTATCCGTTTATAAAAGCTTTTTTTCTTCTATGTGCCATGTCCATTCAGAATGTTGGCAATCATGGCTCTCCATAATTTGCTGTTCTTTATAGCACTTAATAAATTTTTCTTTTTTTGTTATCTCTTCTAAACCCTGTTCCGTCATCCATTTAATCAAGCTCACTAGGTATGTTATATGCATTGTTTTCCTCTGTCCCTAATGTTTTGCCATCCGTTTATAAAAGCTTTTTCTTTCTATGTGCCATGTCCATTCAGAATGTTGGAAATCATGTTTTCTCCATTTTTGTTGTTTTTATAGCACTTAATAAATTTCTTTTTTTTGTTATCTCTTCTAAACCCTGTTCCGCCATCCATTTAATCAAGCTCACTAGGTATGTTATGCATTGTTTTTCCTCTGTCCCTAATGTTTTGCTATCCGTTTATAAAAGCTTTTTTTCTTCTATGTGCCATGTCCATTCAGAATGTTGGCAATCATAGCTCTCCATAATTTGCTGTTCTTTATAGCACTTAATAAATTTTCTTTTTTTTTATCTCTTCTAAACCCTGTTCCGTCATCCATTTAATCAAGCTTCACTAGGTATGTTATGCATTGTTTTCCTCTGTCCCTAATGTTTTGCTATCCGTTTATAAAAGCTTTTTCTTTCTATGTGCCATGTCCATTCAGAATGTTGGAAATCATGGCTCTCCATAATTTGCTGTTCTTTATAGCACTTTAATAAATTTTTTTTTTTTGTTATCTCTTCTAAACCCTGTTCCGCCATCCATTTAATCAAGCTCACTAGGTATGTTATGCATTGTTTTACTCTGTCCCTAATGTTTTGCTATCCGTTTATAAAAGCTTTTTTCTTCTATGTGCCATGTCCATTCAGAATGTTGGCAATCATGGCTCTCCATAATTTGCTGTTCTTTATAGCACTTAATAAATTTTTTTTTTTGTTATATTCTTAAAACCCTGTTCCGTCATCCATTTTTGTTAGGTATGTTATGCATTCTTTTCCTCTGTCCCTGTTTTTTGCCATCCGTTTATAAAAGCTTTTTTCTTCTATGTGCCATGTCCATTAGAATGTGAAATCATGTTTTCCATGCATTGTTCTTTTTCTTAATAAATTTTTTTTTGTTATCCTTCTAAAACCCTGTTCCGCCATCCATTTAATTCGTTTAGGTATGTTATGCATTGTTTTCCTCTGTCCCTAATGTTTTGCTATCCGTTTATAAAAGCTTTTTCTTCTATGTGCCATGTCCATTCAGAATGTTGGCAATCATGCTCTCCATAATTTTTGCTGTTCTTTATAGCACTTAATAAATTTTCTTTTTTTTTATCTCTTCTAAACCCTGTTCCGTCATCCATTTAATCAAGCTCACTAGGTATGTTATGCATTGTTTTCCTCTGTCCCTAATGTTTTGCTATCCGTTTTTAAAAGCTTTTTTTCTATGTGCCATGTCCATTCAGAATGTTGGTTTATAAAATCATAGCTCTCCATAATTTGCTGTTCTTTATAGCACTTAATAAATTTTTTTTTTTGTTATCTCTTCTAAACCCTGTTCCGCCATCCATTTAATCCTCTTCACTAGGTATGTTATGCATTGTTTTCTCTGTCCCTAATGTTTTTTTATCCGTTTATCTTTTTCTTCTATGTGCCATGTCCATTCAGAATGTTCCAATCATAGCTCTCCATAATTTGCTGTTATTTATAGCACTTAATAAATTTTTTTTTTTGTTATCTCTTCTAAACCCTGTTCCGCCATCCATTTTCCAGCCCTCTTCACTAGGTATGTTATGCATTGTTTTCCTCTGTCCCTAATGTTTTGCTATCCGTTTATCTTTTTTCTTCTATGTGCCATGTCCATTCAGAATGTTTCAATCATAGCTCTCCATAATTTGCTGTTCTTTATAGTTTTTAATAAATTTTTTTTTTTTTTTATCTCTTCTAAACCCTGTTCCGCCATCCATTTAATCAAGCTCACTAGGTATGTTATGCATTGTTTTCCTCTGTCCCTAATGTTTTTATCCGTTTTCTTTTTTCTTCTATGTGCCATGTCCATTCAGAATTTTGGCAATCATAGCTTTCCATAATATGTTGTTCATTATAGCACTTTTAAATTTTCTTTTTTGTTATCTTTCTAAACCCTTGTTCCGCCATCCATTTAATCAAGCTATTTTGTTATGCATTGTTTTCTTTTTTTATTATGTCCCTAATGTTTTCTATCCTTTTATCTCTCTTTTTCTTTCTATTTCATGTTAATTCAGAATGTTGGTAATCATGTTTTTTCCTCCATCTTTCCTTATTATGTTATAGCATTGTTTTAAATTTTTTTTTTTTTTTTTTCTTTAATCTAAACCCTGTTCCGCCATCCATTTTAATCTCTTTCCTTATTATGTTATGCATTGTTTTTTTCCTCTGTCCCTAATTTTTTGCTATCCGTTTATAAAAGCTTTTTCTTCTATGTGCCATGTCCATTCAGAATGTTGGCAATTGTTTCCATAATTTTGTTCTTTATCTCTTTAAATTTTTTTTTTTGTTATCTCTTCTAAAACCCTGTTCCGTCATCCATTTTAATCAAGCCTCTTCACTTTTTTATGTTATGCATTGTTTTCCTTTGTCTCTCTTTTTTAATTTTTTGCTATCCGTTTATAAAAGCTTTTTTCTTCTATTTGCCATGTCCATTCAGAATGTTGGCAATCATGTTATCTCCATAATTTTTTGTTTTTATAGCACTTTTAAATTTTTTTTTTTGTTATCTCTTCTAAACCTGTTCCGCCATCCATTTAATCAAGCCTCTTTCCTAGGTATGTTATGCATTGTTTTCCTCTGTCCCTAATGTTTTGCTATCCGTTTTAAATCTTTTTCTTCTATGTGCCATGTCCATTCAGAATGTTCAATCATTCTCCATAATTTGCATTCTTTTAGCTCTTCTCTCTTTTTCTTTCTTTATTTCTTCTAAACCCTGTTCCGCCATCCATTTAATCAAGCTCTTCACTAGGTATGTTATGCATTGTTTTCCTCTGTCCCTAATTTTTTGCTATCCGTTTATAAAATTTTTTTCTTCTATGTGCCATGTCCATTCAGAATGTTTCAATCATGGCCTCCATAATTTCTGTTCTTTTATAGTTTAATAAATTTTTTTTTTTGTTATCTCTTTTAAACCCTTTCTTTCATCCATTTAATCAAGCTCACTAGGTATTTTATCCATTGCATTGTTTTCCTGTTATTATGTTTTTGTTATCCGTTTATCTTTTTTTTTTCTTTCTTTGTCCATTCAGAATGTGAGCAATCATATTTTCTCCATAATCTTTCCTTGTTATGTTATGCATTGTTAATAAATTTTCTCTTTTTTTGTTATCTTTTTTAATCTGTTCTTTAATCATCCATATTTTCCATTGTTTTCCTCTTTTCTTTTTTATGTTTATGCATTGTTTTCCCTCTCTCCTTTTTCTTTTTTCTTTAATCTGAGCTTTATATCATATTTAATCAAGCCCTCTTTCCTTTTTTTGTTATGAATGTTTTCCAATCGTTTTTTGGCTTTTTTTCTTTAATTTGCTGTTCATATTTTCCAAGTCCTCTTTCCTTAATTATGTTTTCTTTTTTGTTATAAATTCTCTTTTTTTTTTTCTTTCTAAACCCTGAGTTCCGTCATCCATTTAATCAAGCTTCACTAGGTATGTTATGCATTGTTTTCCTCTGTCCCTAATGTTTTGCTTTCCGTTTTTTTTTCTTCTATGTGCCATGTCCATTCATATTTTCCAAGTCATCTTTCCTTATTTATGTTATGCATTGTTTTCCTTTGTCTAAATTTTTTTTTTTTTCTTTAATCTAAACCCTTAGTATCATATTTTCCAAATCCTTTCCTTTTATGTTATGCATTGTTTTTCTTTCCCTTTGTCTCTCTTATTTTTCTTTTCTTTTTTTAATCTGTGCTGTGTCCATTCATATTTTCCAATCATGGCTTTCCATTATGTTATGCATTGTTTTCCTCTGTCTCTCTTTTTTTTTCTTTTTTTTTTTAATCTGAGCTGTGAATCATATTTTCCATCCATCCTCTTTCCTTATTATGTTATGCATTGTTTTCCTCTGTCTCTCTCTTTTTCTTTCTTTCTTTAATCTGAGCTGTGAGTATCATATTTTCCAAGTCCTCTTTCCTTATTATGTTATGCATTGTTTTCCTTTGTCTCTCTTTTTTTCTTTCTTTCTTTAATCTGAGCTGTGAGTATCATATTTTCCAAGTCCTCTTTCCTTATTATGTTATGCATTGTTTTCCTTTGTCTCTCTCTTTTTTCTTTCTTTCTTTAATCTGAGCTGTGAGTATCATATTTTCCAAAACCCTCTTCCTTATTATGCCATCCATTTTTTCTTTGTCTCTCTCTTTTTCTTTCTTTTTTAATCTGATCTGTGAGTATTGTTTTCCAAGTCCATTTTTCCTTATTATGTTATGCATTGTTTTCCTTTGTCTCTCTTTTTTTTTTCTTTTTTCTTTAATCTGAGCATGTCCATTCAGAATATTTTCCAATCATCTTTCCTTATTTTGTTGTTCATTTTTTCCTTTGTCTAAATTTTTTTTTTTTGTTTTCTCTTTAAACCCTGTTCCGCCATCCATTTTCCAATCCTCTTTCCTTATTATGTTATGCATTGTTTTCCTTTGTCTCTCTCTTTTTTTTCTATCCTTTAATCTGAGCTGTTTTTATCATATTTTCCAAGTCCTTTCCTTTTTATGTTATCATTGTTTTCTTTGTCTTCTTTTTTCTTTTTTCTTTCTTTCTTTAATCTGAGCTGTGAGTATCATATTTTCCAAGCCCTCTTTCCTTATTATGTTATGCATTGTTTTCCTTTGTCTCTCTCTTTTTTCTTTCTTTCTTTAATCTGATCTGTGAGTATCATATTTTCCAAGTCCTCTTTCCTTATTATGTTATGCATTGTTTTCCTTTGTCTCTCTTTTTTCTTTCTTTCTTTAATCTGAGCTGTGAGTATCATATTTTCCAAGTCCTCTTTCCTTATTATGTTATGCATTGTTTTCCTTTGTCTCTCTTTTTCTTTCTTTCTTTAATCTTTCTGCCATCCATTTTTCCAAGTCCTCTTTCCTTATTATGCATTGTTATGCATTGTTTTCCTTTTTCTCTCTTTTTTATCTTTCTTTTTTAATCTGAGTGAGTGCCATGTCCATTCAGAATGTTGGCAATCGACCTTTCCATATGTTTGCATTGTTTTCTTTATCTCTCTTCTCTTTTTCTTTTTTTCTTTAATCTAAACCCTGTTGAGCCATCCATTTTCCACGACCTCTTTCCTTCTTATGTTATGCATTGTTTTCCATGGTCTCTCTCTTTTTTCTTTCTTTAATCTGTGCTGTGAGTATCATATTTTCCAAGCGATCTTTCCTTATTATGTTATGCATTGTTTTCCTTTGTCTCTCTCTTTTTTTTTCTTTTATTTTAATCTGAGCTGCCATATCATATTTTCCAAGTCCTCTTTCCTTATTATGTTATGCATTGTTTTTTCCTTTGTCTCTCTTTTTTTCTTTTTTCTTTAATCTGAGCTGTGATTATCATATTTTCCAAGTCATCTTTCCTTATTATGTTTTCATTTTTTGTTTTCCTTTGTCTCTTTTTTTTTTTCTTTTTTTCTTTAATCTGTTCCGAGTATCCATTTTTTCCAAGTCATTCTTTCCTTATTATGTTATGCATTGTTTTCCTTTGTCTCTCTTTTTTTTCTTTCTTTTTTAAAAGCTTAGAGTATCTATATTTTCCAAGTCCATTCAGAATGTTTCCTTATTATGTTATGCATTGTTTGCTGTTCTTTTGTCTCTCTAATTTTTTTTTTTTTTTTTCTTTAATCTGACCCTGTTGAGTCATCCATTTTCCAAGTCCTCTTTCCTTATTATGTTATGCATTGTTTTCCTTTGTCTCTCTCTTTTTTTTTGCTTTCTTTAATAAAAGCTTTTTATCATATTTTCCAAGTCCATTCAGAATTCCTTATTATGTTATGCATTTTTTTTCTTTGTCTCTTTTTTTTTTTCTTTTTTGTCTGAGCTCTAAACCCTATTTTCCAAGTCCATCCATTTTCAAGTTATTGTTTTCCTTAGGTATTTTGTTTTGCATTTTTTTCCTCTGTCTCTCTTTAATCTGTGTAGTATTTTATTTTTGCAGTCCGTTTCCTTATTATGTTATGCATTTTTTCTTTTTTCTCTCTCTTTTTTTGTCCATTCAATCTGAGCTGCAGTATCATATTTTCCAAGTCCCTCTTTCCTTATTATGTTATGCATTGTAGCTTTGTCTCTTTTTTTTTTCTTTTTTTAATCTGAGCTGTGAGTATCATATCATCCATTTTCCTCATTAGGTATGTTGCATTGTTTTCCTTTGTTTTCTATCCGTTTATTTTTTCTTTTTTTCTTTGTGCCATTTAATCTGAGCTGTTGGCAATCATATTTTCCAAATCCTCTTTCCTTATTATGTTATGCATTGTTAATAAATTCTTCTTTTTTGTTTTCTTTCTTTAAACTGAGCTTGAGTCATCCATTTTAAAGTCCTCTTTCCTTATTATGTTATGCATTGTTTTCCTTTGTCCCTAATGTTTTGCTTTCCGTTTTTCTTTAATCTTTTTCTTCTATGTGCCATGTTTCAGAAGTTGGCAATCTTTCCTTATTATGTTATGCATTGTTTTCCTTTTGTCTCTTAATTTTTTTTTTTTTTTTTTTATCTCTTCTAAAGTATTTTCCGTTTTCCATTTAATCCTCTTCCTTATTATGTTATGCATTGTTTTCCTTTGTCCCTAATGTTTTGCTATTTTTATTTCTTTTTCTTTATGTGCCATGTCCATTCAGAATATTGGCAATCATGGCTTCCATAATTTGTTATGCATTGTTTTAGCTTTTAATCTCTTTTTTTTTTTTTTATTCTTTAATCTAAGCCCTGAGTATCATATTTTTAATCAAGCTTCACTAGGTATGTTATGCATTGTTTTCCTGTTAATGTTTTCTATCCGTTTATAAAAGCTTTTCTTTAATCTGCCATGTCCATTCAGAATATTTTCCAAGTCCTCTTTCCTAATTATGTTATGCATTGTTTTCTAAATGTTCTCTTTTTTTTTTTATCTCTTTCTAAACCCTGTTCCGCCATATCATTTTTTCCAAGTCCTCTTTCCTTTTTATGTTATGCATTGTTTTCCTTTGTCTACCATTTTTCTTTCCGTTTTAAAAATCTTGATCTTGAGTATGTGCTATTTCCATTCAGAATCTTGGCAATTTTTTTATAATTTGCATTTATTTTCTTAATAAATTTTCTTTTTTTGTTTCTCTTTAATCTGAGCTGTGAGCCATCCATTTTAATCAAGCTCACTAGGTATGTTATGCATTGTTTTCCTCTGTCCCTTTTTTTTGCTTTCCGTTAATCTGAGCTTTGAGTATCATATTGTCCAAGTCCTCTTTGTTGGCAATTATGTTCCATAATTTGTTTTCCTTTATCTCTCTTTTTAAATTTTCTTTTTTTGTTATCTCTTCTAAATCCTTTTCCGCCATCCATTTAATCTTTCACTAGGTATGTTATGCATTGTTTTCCTTTGTCTCTAATCTTTTTTGCTATCCGTTTATAAAAATTTTTCTTCTATGTGCCATGTCCATTCAGAATGTTGGCAATCATTTCTCTTAATTTGCTGTTTTTATATTGTTTAATTTGTTTCTCTTTTTTGTTATCTTTCTTTAAACCCTGTTCTGTCATCCATTTAATCATTTTCACTAGGTCCTCTTTTATGCATATCCATTGTTTTTTTCCTCTGTCCTTTTTTCTTTTTTCTTTAATCTGTTTATAAAATTTTTTTTTTTTTCTTCTATGTGCCATCCATTTTCATTCAGAATGCATTAAAAATTTTTTTTCTTTAATTTGCTGTTCTTTATATTTTTAATAAATTTTCTTTTTTTGTTATCATTCTTCTAAACCCTTTTTTCATCCATTTAATCAAGCTCACTAGGTATGTTATGCATTGTTTTCCTCTGTCCCTAATGTTTTGCTATCCGTTTATAAATCTTTTTTCTTCTATGTGCCATGTCCATTCAGAATGTTGGCAATCATGGCTCTCCATAATTTGCTTTTCTTTTTATATTTAATCCTTTTTTTCTTTTTTGTTATCTCTTTTAAACCCTGTTCCGCCATCATATTTTTTAATCAAGCTCACTAGTTATGTTATGCATTGTTTCCTCTGTCCCTAATGTTTTTTTCCGTTTTCTTTTTTTAATATGTGCCATGTCCATTCAGAATGTTTCCAATCATGGCTTTCCTTAATTTGTTGTTCATTTTATAGCACTTAATCTCTTTTTTTTTTTTTTTATTTCTTTAAACCCTGTTCCGTCATCCATTTAATTTCCAAGTCCTCTTTAGGTATGTTATGTTTTGCATTGTTTTCCCCTGTCTCTTGTTTTTTTCCGTTTTTAAATCTTTTCTTGTGAGTGCCATGTCCAAGTCCTCTTTCAGAATGTTGGCATTGTTTTCCTTTGTCTCTCTTTTTTTTTCTTCTAAATTTTTTTTTTAATCTCTCTCCATAATATTTTCTTTTTTTTTTTATCCATTTATGTTTTGTAACCCTGTTCCTCTTTTTAATCTTTCTTAGGTATGTTATGCATTGTTTTCTCTGTCCCTAATGTTTTGTTATATTGTTTTCCTTTGTCTCTTTTTCTTCTATTGCCATGTCCATTCAGAATGTTGGCAATCATATTTCCATAATTTCCTGTTTATTTATAGCATTGTTTTAATAAATTTTTTTTTTTTGTCTTTCTTTCTAAACCCTGTTCCGTCATCCATTTAATCAAGACCTCTTCACTAGGTATTATGTTATGCATTGTTTTCCTCTGTCCCTAATGTTTTGCTATCCGTTTATTTCTTTTTTCTTTTTATGTGCCATGTCCATTCAGAATGTTCCAAATCATAGCTTCCATAATTTGCTGTTCTTTATAGTTTTTAATAAATTTTTTTTTTTTTGTTATCTTTTCTAAACCCTGTTCCGTCATCCATTTAATCAAGTCCTCACTCCTTATTATGTTATGCATTGTTTTCCTCTGTCCCTAATTTTTTTGCTATCTTTTTTTTAATCTTTTTTCTTCTATGTGCCATGTCCATTCAGAATTTTCCAATCCCTCTCTCCATAATATGCTGTTCTTTATAGCATTGTTTAAATTTTCTCTTTTTTTTATTTCTTCTAAACCCTGTTGTGTCATCCATTTAATCAAGCGATCTCACTAGGTATGTTATGCATTGTTTTCCTTTGTCCCTAATGTTTTGCTATCCGTTTTAAAAAATTTTTTCTTTTAATCATGTCCATTCAGAATGTTGGCAATCATATTTTCCATAATTTGCTGTTCTTTATAGCTCTTAATAAATTTTTTTTTTTTGTTATCTCTTTTTTTTTCCGTCATCCATTTAATCTGATCACTAGGTATGTTTTGCATTCCTCTTTCCTCTGTTAATGTTTTGCATATCCGTTTATAAAAGCTTTTTCTTTTATTGCCATGTCCATTCAGAATGTTGCAATCATGGCTCTCCATAATTCCTTGTTATTTATAGCATTGTTAAATTTTCTCTTTTTTTTCTTTCTTTCTTAAACCCTGTTCCGTCATCCATTTAATCAAGTCCTCTTTCCTTAGGTATGTTATGCATTGTTTTCCTCTGTCCCTAATTTTTTTGCTATCCGTTTATAAAATCTTTTTCTTCTATGTGCCATGTCCATTCAGAATGTTGGCAATCATCCTCCATAATTTGCATTGTTCTTTATAGCACTTAATAAATTTTTTTTTTTGTTATCTTTCTTAAACCCTGTTGTGTCATCCATTTAATCAAGTCCTCACTTATTATGTTATGCATTGTTTTCCTCTGTCCCTAATGTTTTTGCTATCCGTTTTTAAAATTTTTCTTCTATGTGCTATGTCCATTCAGAATGTTTCAATCATATTATGTTAATGCATTGTTTTTTATAGCACTTAATTTTTTTTCTTTTTTTTATCTCTTCTAAAACCCTGTTCCGTCATCCATTTAATCTTTCACTAGGTATGTTATGCATTGTTTTCCTCTGTCCCTAATGTTTTCTTTATCCGTTTATAAAAGCTTTTTCTTCTATTTGCCATGTCCATCTTTGTTGGCAATCATGTTCCATAATTTGCTGTTCTTTTTTTTAAATTTTCTTTTTTTGTTTCTTCTAAACCCTGTTCCGTCATATTTTTAATCAAGCTTTCCTTATTATGTTATGCATTGTTTTCCTCTGTCCCTAATCCTTTTTGCTATCCGTTTTAAAAGCACTTTTTTCTTCTATGTGCCATGTCCATTCAGAATTTTGGCAAGTCCTCTTTCCATAATTTATGTTATTTTTTAGCACTTAATCTCTTTTTTTTTTTTGTTAATCTAAACCCTGTTCCGTCATCCATTTAATCAAGCTCACTAGGTATGTTATGCATTGTTTTCCTCTGTCCCTAATTTTTGCTATCCGTTTATAAAATCTTTTTCTTCTATGTGCCATGTCCATTCAGAATGTTGGCAATCATGGCTTTCCATAATTTGTTGTTCTTTGTTTTCTCTTAATAAATTTTCTTTTTTTTTATCTCTTTTAAACTGAGCTGTTCCGTCATCCATTTAATCAAGCTCACTTAGGTATGTTATGCATTGTTTTCCTCTGTCCCTAATGTTTTGCTATCCGTTTATAAAAGCTTTTTCTTCTATTTGCCATGTCCATTCAGAATGTTGGCAATTATGCTCTCCATAATTTGTTGTTCTTTATAGCTCTTTAAAATTTTTCTTTTTTTTTATCTCTTCTAAGCTGTGAGTATCATCCATTTAATCAAGCTTCACTAGGTATGTTATGCATTGTTTTCCTCTGTCCCTAATGTTTTGCTATCCGTTTATAAAAGCTTTTTCTTCTATGTGCCATGTCCATTCAGAATGTTGGCAATGTTTGGCTCTCCATAATTTGCTGTTCTTTATAGCTCTTAATAAATTTTTCTTTTTTTTGTTATCTCTTCTAAACCCTGTTCCGTCATCCATTTAATCAAGCTCACTAGGTATGTTTTGCATTTTTATTCTGTCCCTAATGTTTTGCTATCCGTTTATAAAAGCTTTTTTTCTCTCTGTGCCATTCCATTCAGAATCTTATGCAAATATCATATCCTTCATAATTTTCCTCTGTTCTTTTATAGCACTTAATAAATTTTTTTTTTTTGTTATCTCTTCTAAACCCTTTCCGTCATCCATTTAATCTGCTCACTAGGTATGTTATGCATTGTTTTCCTCTGTATGTTAATGTTTTGCTATCCGTTTATCTCTCTTTTTTCTTCTATCTTGCCATGTCCATTCAGAATGTTGGCAATCATGTCCTCTCCATAATTTGCTGTTCTTTATAGCTCTTAATAAATTTTTCTTTTTTGTTATCTCTTCTAAACCCTGTTCCGTCATCCATTTAATCAAGCTTCACTAGGTATGTTATGCATTGTTTTCCTCTGTCCCTAATGTTTTGCTATCCGTTTATAAAAGCTTTTTCTTCTATGTGCCATGTCCATTCAGAATGTTGGCAATCATGGTTCTCCATAATTTGCTGTTCTTTTTATAGCACTTAATAAATTTTCTTTTTTTGTTATCTCTTCTAAACCCTTTTCCGCCATCCATTTAATCAAGCTCACTAGGTATGTTATGCATTGTTTTCCTCTGTCCCTAATGTTTTGCTATCCGTTTATAAAAGCTTTTTTCTTCTATGTGCCATGTCCATTCAGAATGTTGGCAATTATGTTTTCTCCATAATTTGCTGTTCTTTATAGCTCTTAATAAATTTCTTTTTTTGTTATCTCTTCTAAACCCTGTTCCGCCATCCATTTAATCAAGCTCACTAGGTATGTTATGCATTGTTTTCCTCATGTCCCTAATGTTTTGCTATCCGTTTATAAAAGCTTTCCTCTGTCCCTTTTTCTTCTATGTGCCATGTCCATTCAGAATGTTGGCAATCATGGCTCTCCATAATTTGCTGTTCTTTTTTCTTAATAAATTTTCTTTTTTGTTATATTCTTCTAAACCCTGTTCCGTCATCCATTTAATCAACTCACTAGGTATGTTATGCATTGTTTTCCTCTGTCCCTAATCTTTTTGCTATCCGTTTATAATCTTTTTTCTTCTATGTGCCATGTCCATTCAGAATGTTGGCAATCATAGCTCTCCATAATTTGCTGTTCTTTATAGTCTTAATAAATTTTTTTTTTTGTTATCTCTTCTAAACCCTGTTCCGCCATCCATTTAATCAAGCTCACTAGGTATGTTATGCATTGTTTTTCCTCTGTCCCTAATGTTTTGCTATCCGTTTATAAAAGCTTTTTCTTCTATGTGCCATGTCCATTCAGAATGTTGGCAATCATGGCTCTCCATAATTTGCTGTTCTTTATAGCACTTAATAAATTTTTTTTTTTGTTATCTCTTCTAAACCCTGTTCCGTCATCCATTTAATCAAGCTCACTAGGTATGTTATGCATTGTTTTCTCTCTGTCCCTAATGTTTTGCTATCCGTTTATAAAAGCTTTTTTTCTTCTATGTCATGTCCATTGTGCTCTCCATGTCCATTCAGAATGTTATGGCAATCATGCCATGTCCTCTCCATAATTTGCTGTTCTTTATAGCACTTAATAAATTTTTTTTTTGTTATCTCTTCTAAACCCATTTCCGCCATCCATTTAATCAAGCTCACTAGGTATTTTATGCATTGTTTTACTCTGTCCCTAATGTTTTGCCATCCGTTTATAAAAGCTTTTTCTTCTATGTGCCATGTCCATTCAGAATGTTGGAAATCATGGCTCTCCATAATTTGCTGTTCTTTATAGCACTTAATAAATTTTTTTTTTGTTATCTCTTCTAAACCCTTTTTCCGCCATCCATTTAATCAAGCTCACTAGGTATGTTATGCATTGTTTTCCTCTGTCCCTAATGTTTTTGCTATCCGTTTATAAAAGCTTTTTTCTTCTATGTGCCATGTCCATTCAGAATGTTGGCAATCATGGCTCTCCATAATTTGCTGTTCTTTATAGCACTTAATAAATTTTCTTTTTTTGTTATCTCTTCTAAACCCTGTTCCGCCATCCATTTAATCAAGCTCACTAGGTATGTTATGCATTGTTTTCCTCTGTCCCTAATGTTTTGCTATCCGTTTATAAAAGCTTTTTCTTCTATGTGCCATGTCCATTCAGAATGTTGGCAATCATGGCTCTCCATAATTTGCTGTTCTTTGTAGCACTTAATAAATTTTCTTTTTTTGTTAACTCTTCTAAACCCTTTTCCGCCATCCATTTAAATCAAGCTCACTAGGTATGTTATGCATTGTTTTCCTCTGTCCCTAATGTTTTGCTATCCGTTTATAAAAGCTTTTTTCTTCTATGTGCCATGTCCATTCAGAATGTTGGCAATCATGGCTCTCCATAATTTGCTGTTCTTTATAGCTCTTAATAAATTTTTTTTTTTGTTATCTCTTCTAAACCCTGTTCCGCCATCCATTTAATCAAGCTCACTAGGTATGTTATGCATTGTTTTTCCTCTGTCCCTAATGTTTTGCTATCCGTTTATAAAAGCTTTTTCTTCTATGTGCCATGTCCATTCAGAATGTTGGCAATCATGGCTCTCCATAATTTGCTGTTCTTTATAGCTCTTAATAAATTTTCTTTTTTTGTTATCTCTTCTAAACCCTTTATGTCATCCATTTAATCAAGCTCACTAGGTATGTTATGCATTGTTTTCCTCTGTCCCTAATGTTTTGCTATCTATCCGTTTATAAAAGCTTTTTTTTCTATGTGCCATGTCCATTCAGAATGTTGGCAATCATGGCTCTCCATAATTTGCTGTTCTTTATAGCACTTAATAAATTTTTTTTTTTTGTTATCTCTTCTAAACCCTGTTCCGTCATCCATTTAATCTTCACTAGGTATGTTATGCATTGTTTTCCTCTGTCCCTAATGTTTTGCTATCCGTTTATAAAGCTTTTTCTTCTATGTGCCATGTCCATTCAGAATGTTGGCAATCATGGCTCTCCATAATTTGTTGTTTTATAGCACTTAATAAATTTTTTTTTTTTGTTATCTCTTCTAAACCCTGTTCCGTCATCCATTTAATCAAGCTCACTAGGTATGTTATGCATTGTTTCCTCTGTCCCTAATGTTTTTGCTATCCGTTTATAAAAGCTTTTTCTTCTATGTGCCATGTCCATTCAGAATGTTGGCAATCATGGCTCTCCATAATTTGCTGTTCTTTATAGCACTTAATAAATTTTTTTTTTTGTTATCTCTTCTAAACCCTGTTCCGCCATCCATTTAATCAAGCTCACTAGGTATGTTATGCATTGTTTTCCTCTGTCCCTAATGTTTTTGCTATCCGTTTATAAAAGCTTTTTTTCTTCTATGTGCCATGTTCATTCAGAATGTTGGCAATCATGGCTCTCCATAATTTGCTGTTCTTTACCGCACTTAATAAATTTTCGTTTTTTGTTATCTCTTCTAAACCCTGTTCCGCCATCCATTTAATCAAGCTCACTAGGTATGTTATGCATTGCTTTCCTCTGTCCCTAATGTTTTGCTATCCGTTTATAAAAGCTTTTTCTTCTATGTGCCATGTCCATTCAGAATGTTGGCAATCATGGCTCTCCATAATTTGCTGTTCTTTATAGCACTTAATAAATTTTCTTTTATTGTTATCTCTTCTAAACCCATTTCCGCCATCCATTTAATCAAGCTCACTAGGTATGTTATGCATTGTTTCCCTCTGTCCCTAATGTTTTGCTATCCGTTTATAAAAGCTTTTTTCTTCTATGTGCCATGTCCATTCAGAATGTTGGCAATCATGGCTCTCCATAATTTGCTGTTCTTTATAGCACTTAATAAATTTTCTTTTTTTGTTATCTCTTCTAAACCCTGTTCCGCCATCCATTTAATCAAGCTCACTAGGTATGTTATGCATTGTTTTTCCTCTGTCCCCTAATGTTTTGCTATCCGTTTATAAAAGCTTTTTTTTTCTTCATGTCCATTCAGAATGTTGCAATCATGTCCATAATTCTTTATAGCACTTAATAAAATGTTATCTCTTCTAAACCCAATCCATTTAATCAAGCTCACTAGGTATGTTATGCATTGTTTTTCTCTCTCCAATGTTTTGCTATCCGTTTATAAAAGCTTTTTTCTTCTATGTGCCATGTCCATTCAGTGGCAATCTTTATAGCTGTTTTTATACTTAATAAATTTTCTTTTTTTTGTTATCTCTTTAAACCCTAAACCCTGTTCCGCCATCCATTTAATCAAGCTCACTAGGTATGTTATGCATTGTTTTCCTCTGTCCCTAATGTTTTGCTATCCGTTTATAAAAGCTTTTTTCTTCTATGTGCCATGTCCATTCAGAATGTTGGCAATCATGGCTCTCCATAATTTGCTGTTCTTTATAGCACTTAATAAATTTTCTTTTTTTGTTATCTCTTCTAAACCCTGTTCCGCCATCCATTTAATCAAGCTCACTAGGTCACTAGGTATGTTATGCATTGTTTTACTCTATGTCCCATTCAGAATGTTTTGCTCTATCCGTTTTTCTTTTTTTTTTTTTTCTTCTATGTGCTTATGTCCATTCAGAATGTTTTGGCAATCATGGCATTCTCAATCATAATTTGCATAATTTGTTCTTTATAGCACTTAATAAATTTTCTTTTTTTGTTATCTCTTCTAAAAACCTGTTCTGCCATCCATTTAATCAAGCTCACTAGGTATGTTATGCATTGTTTTTCCTCTGTCCCTAATGTTTTGCTATCCGTTTTAAAAGCTTTTTCTTCTATGTGCCATGTCCATTCAGAATGTTGGCAATCATGGTTCTCCATAATTTGCTGTTCTTTATAGCACTTAATAAATTTTCTTTTTTTTTTTGTTATCTCTTCTAAACCCTGTTCCGCCATCCATTTAATCAAGCTCACTAGGTATGTTATGCATTGTTTTCCTCTGTCCCTAATGTTTTTATATCCGTTTATAAAAGCTTTTTCTTCTATGTGCCATGTCCATTCAGAATGTTGGCAATCATGGCTCTCCATAATTTGCTGTTCTTTATAGCACTTAATAAATTTTCTTTTTTTTTTGTTATCTCTTCTAAACCCTGTTCCGCCATCCATTTAATCAAGCTCACTAGGTATGTTATGCATTGTTTTTCCTCTGTCCCTAATGTTTTGCTATCCGTTTATAAAAGCTTTTTTTTTTTCATGTCCATTGTGCAATCATGTCCATTCAGAATGTTGGCAATCATGGCTCTCCATAATTTGCATTGTTGTTCTTTATAGCTCTTAATAAATTTTCTTTTTTGTTATCTCTTCTAAACCCTTTCCTGTTCCGCCATCCATTTAATCAAGCTCACTAGGTATGTTATGCATTGTTTTACTCTGTCCCTAATGTTTTGCTATCCGTTTATAAAAGCTTTTTCTTCTATGTGCCATGTCCATTCAGAATGTTGGCAATCATGGCTCTCCATAATTTGCTGTTCTTTATAGCACTTAATAAATTTTTTTTTTGTTATCTCTTCTAAACCCTGTTCCGTCATCCATTTAATCAAGCTCACTAGGTATGTTATGCATTGTTTTTTCTTCTCTGTCCCTAATGTTTTGCTATCCGTTTATAAAAGCTTTTTTCTTCTATGTGCCATGTCCATTCAGAATGTTGGCAATCATGGCTCTCCATAATTTGCTGTTCTTTATATTTGCTGTTCTTTTAATAAATTTTTTTTTTTGTTATCTCTTCTAAACCCTGTTCCGTCATCCATTTAATCAAGCTCACTAGGTATGTTATGCATTGCTTTCCTCTGTCCCTAATGTTTTGCTATCCGTTTATAAAAGCTTTTTTTCTTCTATGTGCCATGTCCATTCAGAATGTTGGCAATCATGGCTCTCCATAATTTGCTGTTCTTTATAGCACTTAATAAATTTTTTTTTTTTGTTATCTCTTCTAAACCCTTTCCGCCATCCATTTAATCAAGCTCACTAGGTATGTTATGCATTGTTTTCCTCTGTTAATGTTTTGCTATCCGTTTATAAAAGCTTTTTCTTCTATGTGCCATGTCCATTCAGAATGTTGGCAATCTCTCCATAATTTGCTGTTCTTTATTCTTAATAATTTTCTTTTTTGTTATCTCTTCTAACCCTGTTCCGCCATCCATTTTTTTGTTATGCTTTCCCTTCCCTAAAGGTATGTTATCCATGCAAGCTCTCCAATTAGGTATGTTTCTTCTAAATTGCCATCCCTGTATGTTAATGTTTTGCTCTGTCCGTTTATAAAAGCTTTTTTTCTTCTATGTGCCATGTCCATTCAGAATGTTGGCAATCATGGCTCTCCATAATTTGCTGTTCTTTATAGCACTTAATAAATTTTCTTTTTTTGTTATCTCTTCTGAACCCTTTTCCGCCATCCATTTAATCAAGCTCACTAGGTATGTTATGCATTGTTTTACTCTGTCCCTAATGTTTTTGCTATCCGTTTATAAAAGTTTTCCATTATTTTTTCTTCTATGTGCCATGTCCATTCAGAATGTTGGCAATCATGGCTCTCCATAATTTGCTGTTCTTTATAGCTCTTAATAAATTTTCTTTTTTTGTTATCTCTTCTAAACCCTGTTCCGTCATCCATTTAATCAAGCTCACTAGGTATGTTATGCATTGCTTTCCTCTGTCCCTAATGTTTTTGCTATCCGTTTATAAAAGCTTTTTTTTTCTATGTGCCATGTCCATTCAGAATGTTGGCAATCATGGCTCTCCATAATTTGCTGTTCTTTATAGCACTTAATAAATTTTCTTTTTTTGTTATCTCTTCTAAACCCTGTTCCGCCATCCATTTAATCAAGCTCACTAGGTATGTTATGCATTGTTTCCTCTGTCCCTAATGTTTTGCTATCCGTTTATAAAAGCTTTTTCTTCTATGTGCCATGTCCATTCAGAATGTTGGCAATCATGGCTCTCCATAATTTCTTTGTTCTTTATAGCACTTAATAAATTTTTTTTTTGTTATCTCTTCTAAACCCCGTGTTCCATTTAATCAAGCTCATCCATTTAATGCTTTCCTCTGTCCCTAGGTATCCGTTTATTGCTTTTTCTTCTTGTCCCCTAATGTTTTGCTATCCGTTTATAAAAGCTTAAATTTTCTTTTTATATGCTTCTAAATGTCCATTCAGAATGTTATGCAATCTTTCCTCTGTCCATAATTTTTATCCTGTTCTTTATGTCCATTCAGAATTAATAATTTTTTTTTAATAAATTTTTTTTTTGTTATCTCTTCTAAACCCTGTTCCGTCATCCATTTAATCAAGCTCACTAGGTATGTTATGCATTGTTTTCCTCTGTCCGTAAAGTTTTGCTATCCGTTTATAAATGCTTTTTCTTCTATGTGCCATGTCCATTCAGAATGTTGGCAACCATGGCTCTCCATAATTTGCTGTTCTTTATAGCACTTAATAAATTTTCTTTTTTGTTATCTCTTCTAAACCCTGTTCCGCCATCCATTTAATCAAGCTCACTAGGTATGTTATGCATTGTTTTCCTCTGTCCCTAATGTTTTGCTATCCGTTTATAAAAGCTTTTTTCTTCTATGTGCCATGTCCATTCAGAATGTTGGCAATCATGGCTCTCCATAATTTGCTGTTCTTTTATAGCACTTAATAAATTTTTTTTTTTTTGTTATCTCTTCTAAACCCTGTTCCGCCATCCATTTAATCAAGCTCACTAGGTATGTTATGCATTTTTTCTCTGTCCCTAATGTTTTGCTATCCGTTTATAAAAGCTTTTTCTTCTATGTGCCATGTCCATTCAGAATGTTACAATCATAGCTCTCCATAATTTGCTGTTCTTTATAGCACTTAATAAATTTTTTTTTTTGTTATCTCTTTAAACCCTGTTCCGTCATCCATTTAATCAAGCTCACTAGGTATGTTATGCATTGTTTTCCTCTGTCCCTAATGTTTTGCTATCCGTTTATAAAGCTTTTTTCTTCTATGTGCCATGTCCATTCAGAATGTTGGCAATCATGGCTCTCCATAATTTGCTGTTCTTTATAGCACTTAATAAATTTTTTTTTTGTTATCTCTTCTAAACCCTGTTCCGCCATCCATTTAATCAAGCTCACTAGGTATGTTATGCATTGTTTTCTCTGTCCCTAATGTTTTGCTATCCGTTTATAAAAGCATTTTTTCTTCTATGTGCCATGTCCATTCAGAATGTTGGCAATCATGGCTCTCCATAATTTGCTGTTCTTTATAGCACTTAATAAATTTTTTTTTTTTGTTATCTCTTCTAAACCCTGTTCCGTCATCCATTTAATCAAGCTCACTAGGTATGTTATGCATTATTTTCCTCTGTCCCTAATGTTTTGCTATCCGTTTATAAAAGCTTTTTTCTTCTATGTGCCATGTCCATCAGAAGAATGCAATCATGGCTCTCCATAATGGCTGTTCTTATAGCCTTAATTTTGTTATTCTTTAAACCCTTTTCCGCCATCCATTTAATCAAATTTTGTTTTTTGTTTTTATCTGTTCTAAACTATCCGTTTATAAAAGCTTTTTTTCCTATGTGCCATGTCCAGAATTTAATCATGGCTCATAATTTGCTGGTATGTTAATAAATTTTTTTTGTTTTTCTTCTAAACCTGTCCCATTTAATGTTTTGCATTGTTTTATCCGTTTTATCCGTTTTAAAAGCTTTTTCTTCTATGTGCCATGTCCATTCAGAATATTGGCAATCATGGCTCTCCATAATTTGCTGTTCTTTACCGCACTTAATAAATTTTCGTTTTTTGTTATCTCTTCCAAACCCTGTTCCGTCATCCATTTAATCAAGCTCACTAGGTATGTTATGCATTGTTTTCCTCTGTCCCTAATGTTTTGCTATCCGTTTATAAAAGCTTTTTCTTCTATGTGCCATGTCCATTCAGAATGTTGGCAATCATGGCTCTCCATAATTTGCTGTTCTTTATAGCACTTAATAAATTTTTTTTTTTTGTTAAATCTTTTCCTTCATTTAAAACCCTGTTCCGCCATCCATTTAAATCAAGTTTCACTAGGTATGTTATGCATTGTTTTCCTCTGTCCCATTCAGAAATGCTCTCCATAATTTTTGTTCTTTATCCGTTTATAAAAGCTTTTTTTTGTTTTCTTCTATGTGCCATGTCCATTCAGAATGTTGGCAATCATGGCTCTGTCCATAATGTTTTGCTATCCGTTTATAGCTCTGTAATAAATGTTTTCTTTTTTTTCTTTTTTATGTTATCTCTTCTAAACCCTGTTCCGCCATCCATTTAATCAAGCTCACTAGGTATGTTATGCATTGTTTTCCTCTGTCCCTAATGTTTTGCTATCCGTTTATAAAAGCTTTTTCTTCTATGTGCCATGTCCATTCAGAATGTTGGCAATCATGGCTCTCCATAATTTGCTGTTCTTTGTAGCACTTAATAAATTTTCTTTTTTTGTTAACTCTTCTAAAACCTTTTCCGCCATACATTTAATCAAGCTCACTAGGTATGTTATGCATTGTTTTACTCTGTCCCTAATGTTTTGCTATCCGTTTATAAAAGCTTTTTCTTCTATGTGCCATGTCCATTCAGAATGTTGGCAATCATGGCTCTCCATAATTTGCTGTTCTTTATAGCACTTAATAAATTTTTTTTTTTGTTATCTCTTCAAAACCCTTTTCCGCCATCCATTTAATCAAGCTCACTAGGTATGTTATGCATTGTTTTACTCTGTCCCTAATGTTTTGCTATCCGTTTTTAAAAGCTTTTTTCTTCTATGTGCATCCATGTCCATTCAGAATGTTGGCAATCATGGCTCTCCATAATTTGCTGTTCTTTATAGCACTTAATAAATTTTCTTTTTTTGTTATCTCTTCTAAACCCTTTTCCGCCATCCATTTAATCAAGCTCACTAGGTATGTTATGCATTGCTTTCCTCTGTCCCTAATGTTTTGCTATCCGTTTATAAAAGCTTTTTCTTCTATGTGCCATGTCCATTCAGAATGTTGGCAATCATGGCTCTCCATAATTTGCTGTTCTTTATAGCACTTAATAAATTTTTTTTTTGTTATCTCTTCTAAACCTTTTCCGCCATCCATTTAATCAAGCTCACTAGGTATGTTATGCATTGTTTTTCCTCTGTCCCTAATGTTTTGCTATCCGTTTATAAAAGCTTTTTTTCTTCTATGTGCCATGTCCATTCAGAATGTTGGCAATCATGGCTCTCCATAATTTGCTGTTCTTTATAGTTATCTCTTAATAAATTTTTCTTTTTTTGTTCTCTTCTAAACCCTGTTCCTGCCATCCATTTAATCAAGCTGTTCTGTTGTCCTAAATTTAATCTCTGCTATCCGTTTATAAAGCTTTTTTCTTCTATGTGCCATGTCCATTCAGGTTGGCAATCATGGCTCTCCATAATTTATGTTCTTTATAGCTCTTAATAAATTTTTTTTTTTGTTATCTCTTCTAAACCCTTTTTTGCCATCCATTTATAAAAGCTCACTAGGTATTTTTGCATTGTTTTCTCTGTCCCCATGTTTTGTCCGTTTATAAAGAATCTATGCCATGTCCATTCAGAATGGCAATCATGGCTCTCCATAATTTGCTGTTCTTTATAGCACTTAATAAATTTTTTTTTTTTGTTATCTCTTCTAAACCCTTTTCCGTCATCCATTTAATCAAGCTCACTAGGTATGTTATGCATTGTTTCCTCTGTCCCTAATGTTTTGCTATCCGTTTATAAAAGCTTTTTTTTCTTCTATGTGCCATGTCCATTCAGAATGTTGGCAATCATGGCTCTCCATAATTTGCTGTTCTTTATAGCACTTAATAAATTTTCTTTTTTGTTATCTCTTCTAAACCCTGTTCCGCCATCCATTTAATCAAGCTCACTAGGTATGTTATGCATTGTTTTCCTCTGTCCCTAATGTTTTGCTATCCGTTTATAAAGCTTTTTCTTCTATGTGCCATGTCCATTCAGAATGTTGGCAATCATGGCTCTCCATAATTTGCTGTTCTTTATAGCACTTAATAAATTTTTTTTTTTGTTATCTCTTCTAAACCCTGTTCCGCCATCCATTTAATCAAGCTCACTAGGTATGTTATGCATTGTTTTCCTCTGTCCCTAATGTTTTGCTATCCGTTTATAAAAGCTTTTTTCTTCTATGTGCCATGTCCATTCAGAATGTTGGCAATCATGGCTCTCCATAATTTGCTGTTCTTTATAGCACTTAATAAATTTTTTTTTTGTTATCTCTTTTTTTCCGCCATCCATTTAATCAAGCTCACTAGGTATGTTATGCATTGTTTTCTCTGTCCCTAAATCCCTTTTTTGCCATGTCCATTCAGAATGTTGGCAATCATGGCTTCCATAATTTGCTGTTCTTTTATAGCTCTTAATAAATTTTTTTTTTTGTTATCTCTTCTAAACCCTGTTCCGCCATCCATTTAATCTGTCCACTAGGTATGTTATGCATTGTTTTCTCTGTCCCTAATGTTTTTATCCGTTTATAAAAGCTTTTTCTTCTATGTGCCATGTCCATTCAGAATGTTGGCAATCATGGCTCTCCATAATTTGCTGTTCTTTATAGCACTTAATAAATTTTCTTTTTTGTTATCTCTTCTAAACCCTGTTCCGCCATCCATTTAATCAAGCTCACTAGGTATGTTATGCATTGTTTTCCTCTGTCCCTAATGTTTTGCTATCCGTTTATAAAGCTTTTTTCTTCTATGTGCCATGTCCATTCAGAATGTTGGCAATCATGGCTCTCCATAATTTGCTGTTCTTTATAGCTCTTAATAAATTTTTTTTTTTTGTTATCTCTTCTAAACCCTGTTCCGCCATCCATTTAATCAAGCTCACTAGGTATGTTATGCATTGCTTTCCTCTGTCCCTAATGTTTTGCTATCCGTTTATAAAAGCTTTTTCTTCTATGTGCCATGTTCATTCAGAATGTTGGCAATCATGGCTCTCCATAATTTGCTGTTCTTTACCGCACTTAATAAATTTTCGTTTTTTGCTATCTCTTCTAAACCCTGTTCCGTCATCCATTTAATCAAGCTCACTAGGTATGTTATGCATTGTTTTCCTCTGTCCCTAATGTTTTCCCATCCGTTTATAAAAGCTTTTTTCTTCTATGTGCCATGTCCATTCAGAATGTTGGCAATCATGGCTCTCCATAATTTGCTGTTCTTTATAGCACTTAATAAATTTTCTTTTTTTGTTATCTCTTCTAAACCCTGTTCCGCCATCCATTTAATCAAGCTCACTAGGTATGTTATGCATTGCTTTCCTCTGTCCCTAATGTTTTGCTATCCGTTTATAAAAGCTTTTTCTTCTATGTGCCATGTCCATTCAGAATGTTGGCAATCATGGCTCTCCATAATTTGCTGTTCTTATAGCTCTTAATAAATTTTTTTTTTTGTTATCTCTTCTAAAACCTGTTCCGCCATCCATTTAATCAAACTAGGTATGTTATGCATTGTTTTTCTCTGTCCCTAATGTTTTGCTATCCGTTTATAAAAGCTTTTTTTCTTCTATGTCCATGTCCATTCCAATCATGGCTCTCCATAATTTGCTGTTCTTTATAGCTCTTAATAAATTTTTTTGTTATCTCTTCTAAACCCTGTTCCGTCATCCATTTAATCAAGCTCACTAGGTATGTTATGCATTGTTTTCCTCTGTCCCTAATGTTTTGCTATCCGTTTATAAAAGCTTTTTTTCTTCTATGTGCCATGTCCATTCAGAATGTTGGCAATCATGGCTCTCCATAATTTGCTGTTCTTTATAGCACTTAATAAATTTTCTTTTTTTGTTAACTCTTCTAAAACCTTTTCCGCCATACATTTAATCAAGCTCACTAGGTATGTTATGCATTGTTTTACTCTGTCCCTAATGTTTTGCTATCCGTTTATAAAAGCTTTTTCTTCTATGTGCCATGTCCATTCAGAATGTTGGCAATCATGGCTCTCCATAATTTGCTGTTCTTTATAGCTCTTAATAAAATTTTTTTTTTGTTATCTCTTCTAACCCTGTTCCGCCATCCATTTAATCAAGCTCACTAGGTATGTTATGCATTGCTTTCCTCTGTCCCTAATGTTTTGCTATCCGTTTATAAAAGCTTTTTCTTCTATGTGCCATGTCCATTCAGAATGTTGGCAATCATGGCTCTCCATAATTTGCTGTTCTTTATAGCTCTTAATAAATTTTCTTTTTTTTGTTATCTCTTCTAAACCCTGTTCCGCCATCCATTTAATCAAGCTCACTAGGTATGTTATGCATTGTTTTCCTCTGTCCCTAATGTTTTCCCATCCGTTTATAAAAGCTTTTTCTTCTATGTGCCATGTCCATTCAGAATGTTGGCAATCATGGCTCTCCATAATTTGTTGTTCTTATCCATAATTTTCTTTTTTTGTTCTTTTATAGCATCCATTTAATAAATTTGTTTTTTGTTTTAGCTTTTTCTTCTATTCATGTCCATTCAGAATGTTGGCAAAACCCTGTTCTTTATAGCCATCCATTTAATCAAGTCATCCTCTCACTAGGTATGTTATGCATTGTTTTCCTCTGTCCCTAATGTTTTGCTATCCGTTTATAAAAGCTTTTTTCTTCTATGTGCCATGTCCATTCAGAATGTTGGCAATCATGGCTCTCCATAATTTGCTGTTCTTTATAGCACTTAATAAATTTTCTTTTTTGTTATCTCTTCTAAACCCTGTTCCGCCATCCATTTAATCAAGCTCACTAGGTATGTTATGCATTGTTTTCCTCTGTCCCTAATGTTTTGCTATCCGTTTATAAAAGCTTTTTTCTTCTATGTGCCATGTCCATTCAGAATGTTGGCAATCATGGCTCTCCATAATTTGCTGTTCTTTATAGGTCTTAATTTTTTTTTTGTTATCTCTTCTAAACCCTGTTCCGCCATCCATTTAATCAAGCTCACTAGGTATGTTATGCATTGTTTTCCTCTGTCCTAATGTTTTGCTATCCGTTTATAAAAGCTTTTTCTTCTATGTGCCATGTCCATTCAGAATGTTGGCAATCATGGCTCTCCATAATTTGCTGTTTTTGTTCTTAATAAATTTTTTTTTTTGTTATCTCTTCTAAACCCTGTTCCGTCATCCATTTAATCAAGCTCACTAGGTATGTTATGCATTGTTTTCCTCTGTCCCTAATGTTTTCCCATCCGTTTATAAAAGCTTTTTCTTCTATGTGCCATGTCCATTCAGAATGTTGGCTATCATGGCTCTCCATAATTTGCTGTTCTTTATAGCACTTAATAAATTTTCTTTTTTTGTTATCTCTTCTAAACCCTGTTCCGCCATCCATTTAATCAAGCTCACTAGGTATGTTATGCATTGCTTTCCTCTGTCCCTAATGTTTTGCTATCCGTTTATAAAAGCTTTTTCTTCTATGTGCCATGTCCATTCAGAATGTTGGCAATCATGGCTCTCCATAATTTGCTGTTCTTTATAGCTCTTAATAAATTTTCTTTTTTGTTATCTCTTCTAAACCCTGTTCCGCCATCCATTTAATCAAGCTCACTAGGTATGTTATGCATTGCTTTCCTCTGTCCCTAATGTTTTGCTATCCGTTTATAAAAGCTTTTTCTTCTATGTGCCATGTCCATTCAGAATGTTGGCAATCATGGCTCTCCATAATTTGCTGTTCTTTATAGCTCTTAATAAATTTTTTTTTTGTTATCTCTTCTAAACCCTGTTCCGCCATCCATTTTAATCAAGCTCACTAGGTATGTTATGCATTGTTTTCTGTCTGTAATGTTTTGCTATCCGTTTATAAAGCTTTTTTCTTCTATGTGCCATGTCCATTCAGAATGTTGGCAATCATGGCTCTCCATAATTTGCTGTTCTTTATAGCACTTAATAAATTTTTTTTTTTTTGTTATCTCTTCTAAACCCTGTTCCGCCATCCATTTAATCAAGCTCACTAGGTATGTTATGCATTGTTTTCCTCTGTCCCTAATGTTTTGCTATCCGTTTATAAAAGCTTTTTCTTCTATGTGCCATGTCCATTCAGAATGTTGGCAATCATGGCTCTCCATAATTTGCTGTTCTTTTATAGCACTTAATAAATTTTCTTTTTTTGTTATCTCTTCTGAACCCTTTTCCGCCATCCATTTAATCAAGCTCACTAGGTATGTTATGCATTGTTTTCCTCTGTCCCTAATGTTTTGCTATCCGTTTATAAAAAGCTTTTTCTTCTATGTGCCATGTCCATTCAGAATGTTGGCAATCATGGCTCTCCATAATTTGCTGTTCTTTATAGCTCTTAATAAATTTTCTTTTTTTGTTATCTCTTCTAAACCCTGTTCCGTCATCCATTTAATCAAGCTCACTAGGTATGTTATGCATTGTTTTTTCCTCTGTCCCTAATGTTTTTGCTATCCGTTTATAAAAGCTTTTTTTTTCTTCTATGTGCCATGTCCATTCAGAATGTTGGCAATCATGGCTCTCCATAATTTGCTGTTCTTTATAGCTCTTAATAAATTTTCTTTTTTGTTATCTCTTCTAAACCCTGTTCCGCCATCCATTTAATCAAGCTCACTAGGTATGTTATGCATTGTTTTACTCTGTCCCTAATGTTTTGCTATCCGTTTATAAAAGCTTTTTTCTTCTATGTGCCATGTCCATTCAGAATGTTGGCAATCATGGCTCTCCATAATTTGCTGTTCTTTATAGCTCTTAATAAATTTTCTTTTTTTTTGTTATCTCTTCTAAACCCTGTTCCGCCATCCATTTAATCAAGCTCACTAGGTATGTTATGCATTGTTTTCCTCTGTCCCTAATGTTTTGCTATCCGTTTATAAAAGCTTTTTCTTCTATGTGCCATGTCCATTCAGAATGTTGGCAATCATGGCTCTCCATAATTTGCTGTTCTTTATAGCTCTTAATAAATTTTTTTTTTTGTTATCTCTTCTAAACCCTGTTCCGCCATCCATTTAATCAAGCTCACTAGGTATGTTATGCATTGTTTTCCTCTGTCCCTAATGTTTTGCTATCCGTTTATAAAAGCTTTTTTCTTCTATTTTTCTTCTATGTGCCATGTCCATTCAGAATGTTGGCAATCATGGCTCTCCATAATTTGCTAATGTTTTTCTTTTTAGCTTTTCTTCTAATAATGTTTTCTTTTTTGTTATCTCTTCTAAACCCTGTTCCGCCATCCATTTAATCAAGCTCACTAGGTATGTTATGCATTGTTTTCCTCTGTCCCTAATGTTTTGCTATCCGTTTATAAAAGCTTTTTTTTTCTTCTATGTGCCATGTCCATTCAGAATGTTGGCAATCATGGCTCTCCATAATTTGCTGTTCTTTATAGCTCTTAATAAATTTTTTTTTTTGTTATCTCTTCTAAACCCTGTTCCGCCATCCATTTAATCAAGCTCACTAGGTATGTTATGCATTGTTTTCCTCTGTCCCTAATGTTTTGCTATCCGTTTATAAAAGCTTTTTTCTTCTATGTGCCATGTCCATTCAGAATGTTGGCAATCATGGCTCTCCATAATTTGCTGTTTTTTATAGCACTTAATAAATTTTTTTTTTTTGTTATCTCTTCTAAACCCTGTTCCGCCATCCATTTAATCAAGCTCACTAGGTATGTTATGCATTGTTTTCCTCTGTCCCTAATGTTTTTCTATCCGTTTATAAAAGCTTTTTTCTTCTATGTGCCATGTCCATTCAGAATGTTGGCAATCATGGCTCTCCATAATTTGCTGTTCTTTATAGCACTTAATAAATTTTTTTTTTGTTATCTCTTCTAAACCCTGTTCCGCCATCCATTTAATCAAGCTCACTAGGTATGTTATGCATTGTTTTCCTCTGTCCCTAATGTTTTGCTATCCGTTTATAAAAGCTTTTTCTTCTATGTGCCATGTCCATTCAGAATGTTGGCAATCATGGCTCTCCATAATTTGCTGTTCTTTATAGCTCTTAATAAATTTTTTTTTTTTTGTTATCTCTTCTAAACCCTGTTCCGCCATCCATTTAATCAAGCTCACTAGGTATGTTATGCATTGTTTTCTCTGTCCCTAATGTTTTGCTATCCGTTTAAAAGCTTTTTCTTCTATGTGCCATGTCCATTCAGAATGTTGGCAATCATGGCTCTCCATAATTTGCTGTTCTTTTAGCACTTAATAAATTTTCTTTTTTTGTTATCTCTTCTAAACCCTGTTCCGCCATCCATTTAATCAAGCTCACTAGGTATGTTATGCATTGTTTTACTCTGTCCCTAATGTTTTGCTATCCGTTTATAAAAGCTTTTTTTTTCTTCTATGTGCCATGTCCATTCAGAATGTTGGCAATCATGGCTCTCCATAATTTGCTGTTCTTTATAGCTCTTAATAAATTTTCTTTTTTTGTTATCTCTTCTAAACCCTGTTCCGCCATCCATTTAATCAAGCTCACTA
Organism: Acanthosepion pharaonis; assembly: GCA_903632075.3. Taxonomy (NCBI): domain Eukaryota; kingdom Metazoa; phylum Mollusca; class Cephalopoda; order Sepiida; family Sepiidae; genus Acanthosepion; species Acanthosepion pharaonis. The sequence continues at coordinate 212,326 of CAHIKZ030001565.1, forward strand.
GGTATGTTATGCATTGCTTTCCTCTGTCCCTAATGTTTTTGCTATCCGTTTATAAAAGCTTTTTTTCTTCTATGTGCCATGTCCATTCAGAATGTTGGCAATCATGGCTCTCCATAATTTGCTGTTCTTTATAGCTCTTAATAAATTTTTTTTTTGTTATCTCTTCTAAACCCTGTTCCGCCATCCATTTAATCAAGCTCACTAGGTATGTTATGCATTGTTTTCCTCTGTCCCTAATGTTTTGCTATCCGTTTATAAAAGCTTTTTCTTCTATGTGCCATGTCCATTCAGAATGTTGGCAATCATGGCTCTCCATAATTTGCTGTTCTTTATAGCTATTAATAAATTTTCTTTTTTTGTCATCTCTTCTAAACCCTGTTCCGCCATCCATTTAATCAAGCTCACTAGGTATGTTATGCATTGTTTTCCTCTGTCCCTAATGTTTTGCTATCCGTTTATAAAAGCTTTTTCTTCTATGTGCCATGTCCATTCAGAATGTTGGCAATCATGGCTCTCCATAATTTGCTGTTCTTTATAGCTCTTAATAAATTTTTTTTTTTGTTATCTCTTCTAAACCCTGTTCCGCCATCCATTTAATCAAGCTCACTAGGTATGTTATGCATTGTTTTCTCTGTCCCTAATGTTTTGCGTATCCGTTTATAAAAGCTTTTTTTTTCTATGTGCCATGTCCATTCAGAATGTTGGCAATCATGGCTCTCCATAATTTGCTGTTCTTATAGCTACTTAATAAATTTTTCTTTTTGTTATCTCTTCTAAACCCTGTTCCGCCATCCATTTAATCAAGTTTCACTAGGTATGTTATGCATTGTTTTCCTCTGTCCCTAATGTTTTGCTATCCGTTTATAAAAGCTTTTTTCTTCTATGTGCCATGTCCATTCAGAATGTTGGCAATCATGGCTCTCCATAATTTGCTGTTCTTTATAGCTCTTAATAAATTTTTTTTTTTGTTATCTCTTTCTAAACCCCTTTTCCGCCATCCATTTAATCAAGCTCACTAGGTATGTTATGCATTGTTTTACTCTGTCCCTAATGTTTTGCTATCCGTTTATAAAAGCTTTTTCTTCTATGTGCCATGTCCATTCAGAATGTTGGCAATCATGGCTCTCCATAATTTGCTGTTCTTTATAGCTATTAATAAATTTTTTTTTTTGTTATCTCTTCTAAACCCTGTTCCGCCATCCATTTAATCAAGCTCACTAGGTATGTTATGCATTGTTTTCCTCTGTCCCTAATGTTTTGCTATCCGTTTATAAAAGCTTTTTCTTCTATGTGCCATGTCCATTCAGAATGTTGTCAATCATGGCTCTCAGAATTTGCTGTTCTTTTAGCTCTTAATAAAATTTTCTTTTTTTGTTATCTCTTAATTTGTTCCGCCATCCATTTAATCAAGCTCACTAGGTATGTTATGCATTGTTTTCCTCTGTCCCTAATGTTTAAACTATCCGTTTATAAATCCTTTTTCTTCTATGTGCCATGTCCATTCAGAATGTTGGCAATCATGCTCTCCATAATTTGCTGTTCTTTATAGCTATTAATAAATTTTCTTTTTTGTTATCTCTTGTTTTCCGCCATCCATTTAATCAAGCTCACTAGGTATGTTATGCATTTTTTTCTGTCCCTAATGTTTTGCTATCCGTTTATAAAAGCTTTTCAGATGTGCCATGTCCATTCAGAATGTTGGCAATCATGGCTCTCCATAATTTGCTGTTGTTCTTTATAGCACTTAATAAATTTTCTTTTTTGTTATCTCTTCTAAACCCTTTTCCGCCATCCATTTAATCAAGCTCACTAGGTATGTTATGCATTGTTTTTCCTCTGTCCCTAATGTTTTGCTATCCGTTTATAAAAGCTTTTTTCTTCTATGTGCCATGTCCATTCAGAATGTTGGCAATCATGGCTCTCCATAATTTGCTGTTCTTTATAGCACTTAATAAATTTTCTTTTTGTTATCTCTTCTAAACCCTGTTCCGCCATCCATTTAATCAAGCTCACTAGGTATGTTATGCATTGTTTTCCTCTGTCCCTAATGTTTTGCTATCCGTTTATAAAAGCGTTTTTTTCTTCTATGTGCCATGTCCATTCAGAATGTTGGCAATCATGGCTCTCCATAATTTGCTGTTCTTTATAGCTCTTAATAAATTTTTTTTTTGTTATCTCTTCTAAACCCTGTTCCGCCATCCATTTAATCAAGCTCACTAGGTATGTTATGCATTGTTTTCCTCTGTCCCTAATGTTTTGCTATCCGTTTATAAAAGCTTTTTTTCTATGTGCCATGTCCATTCAGAATGTTGGCAATCATGGCTCTCCATAATTTGCTGTTCTTTATAGCTCTTAATAAATTTTTTTTTTGTTATCTCTTCTAAACCCTGTTCCGTCATCCATTTAATCAAGCTCACTAGGTATGTTATGCATTGTTTTCCTCTGTCCCTAATGTTTTGCTATCCGTTTATAAATTTTTTTCTTCTATGTGCCATGTCCATTCAGAATGTTGGCAATCATGGCTCTCCATAATTTGCTGTTCTTTATAGCTATTAATAAATTTTTTTTTTTGTTATCTCTTCTAAACCCTGTTCCGCCATCCATTTAATCAAGCTCACTAGGTATGTTATGCATTGTTTTCCTCTGTCCCTAATGTTTTGCTATCCGTTTATAAAAGCTTTTTTCTTCTATGTGCCATGTCCATTCAGAATGTTGGCAATCATGGCTCTCCATAATTTGCTGTTCTTTATAGCTCTTAATAAATTTTTTTTTTTTTGTTATCACTTCTAAACCCTGTTCCGTCATCCATTTAATCAAGCTCACTAGGTATGTTATGCATTGCTTTCCTCTGTCCCTAATGTTTTGCTATCCGTTTATAAAAGCTTTTTCTTCTATGTGCCATGTCCATTCAGAATGTTGGCAATCATGGCTCTCCATAATTTGCTGTTCTTTATAGCTCTTAATAAATTTTCTTTTTTTGTTATCTCTTCTAAACCCTTTTCCGCCATCCATTTAATCAAGCTCACTAGGTATGTTATGCATTGTTTTCCTCTGTCCCTAATGTTTTGCTATCCGTTTATAAAAGCTTTTTCTTCTATGTGCCATGTCCATTCAGAATGTTGGCAATCATGGCTCTCCATAATTTGCTGTTCTTTATAGCTCTTAATAATTTTTTTTTTTGTTATCTCTTCTAAACCCTGTTCCGCCATCCATTTAATCAAGCTCACTAGGTATGTTATGCATTGTTTTCCTCTGTCCCTAATGTTTTGCTATCCGTTTATAAAAGCTTTTTTTCTTCTATGTGCCATGTCCATTCAGAATGTTGGCAATCATGGCTCTCCATAATTTGCTGTTTGCTGTTCTTTAAATTTTCTTTTTTAATCTCTTCTAAACCCTTTTCCATTTTTTTAGGTATGTTCATTCTAAACCCCTTCCCTAATGCCATGCTATCCCATCTATGTGCCATTCCATTCAGAATGTTGGCAATCATGGCTCTCCATAATTTGCTGTTCTTTATGTTATAAATTTTCATTGTTATCTCTTCTAAACCCTTTTCCGTCATCCATTTAATCAAGCTCACTAGGTATGTTATGCATTGTTTTCCTCTGTCCCTAATGTTTTGCTATCCGTTTATAAAAGCTTTTTCTTCTATGTGCCATGTCCATTCAGAATGTTGGCAATCATGGCTCTCCATAATTTGCTGTTCTTTTGTAGCTCTTAATAAATTTTCTTTTTTGTTATCTTCTAAATGTTCCGCCATCCATTTAATCAAGCTCACTAGGTATGTTATGCATTGTTTTCCTCTGTCCCTAATGTTTTGCTATCCGTTTATAAAAGCTTTTTTCTTCTATTGCCATGTCCATTCAGAATGTTGGCAATCATGGCTCTCCATAACCTGTTTTTTAGCAGCTCTTAATAAATTTTCTTTTTTGTTATCTCTTCTAAAACCCTTTATGCCATCCATTTAATCAAGCTCACTAGGTATGTTATGCATTGTTTTCCTCTGTCCCTAATGTTTTTTGCTATCCGTTTATAAAAGCTTTTTCTTCTATGTGCCATGTCCATTCAGAATGTTGGCAATCATGGCTCTCCATAATTTGCTGTTCTTTATAGCTCTTAATAAATTTTTTTTTTTGTTATCTCTTCTAAACCCTGTTCCGCCATCCATTTAATCAAGCTCACTAGGTATGTTATGCATTGTTTTTCCTCTGTCCCTAATGTTTTGCTATCCGTTTATAAAAGCTTTTTCTTCTATGTGCCATGTCCATTCAGAATGTTGGCAATCATGGCTCTCCATAATTTGCTGTTCTTTATAGCTCTTAATAAATTTTTTTTTTTTGTTATCTCTTCTAAACCCTTTTCCGCCATCCATTTAATCAAGCTCACTAGGTATGTTATGCATTGTTTTCCTCTGTCCCTAATGTTTTGCTATCCGTTTATAAAAGCTTTTTTCTTCTATGTGCCATGTCCATTCAGAATGTTGGCAATCATGGCTCTCCATAATTTGCTGTTCTTTATAGCTCTTAATAAATTTTCGTTTTTTGTTATCTCTTCACAACCCTGTTCCGCCATCCATTTAATCAAGCTCACTAGGTATGTTATGCATTGCTTTCCTCTGTCCCTAATGTTTTGCTATCCGTTTATAAAAGCTTTTTCTTCTATATGCCATGTCCATTCAGAATGTTGGCAATCATGGCTCTCCATAATTTGCTGTTCTTTACCGCAATTAATAAATTTTCTTTCTTTGTTATCTCTTCTAAACCCTGTTCCGTCATCCATTTAATCAAGCTCACTAGGTATGTTATGCATTGTTTTCCTCTGTCCCTAATGTTTTGCTATCCGTTTATAAAAGCTTTTTCTTCTATGTGCCATGTCCATTCAGAATGTTGGCAATCATGGCTCTCCATAATTTGCTGTTCTTTATAGCACTTAATAAATTTTCTTTTTTTGTTATCTCTTCTAAACCCTTTTCCGCCATCCATTTAAATCAAGCTCACTAGGTATGTTATGCATTGTTTTACTCTGTCCCTAATGTTTTGCTATCCGTTTATAAAAGCTTTTTCTTCTATGTGCCATGTCCATTCAGAATGTTGGCAATCATGGCTCTCCATAATTTGCTGTTCTTTATAGCTCTTAATAAATTTTCTTTTTTTGTTATCTCTTCTAAACCCTTTTCCGCCATCCATTTAATCAAGCTCACTAGGTATGTTATGCATCCATAATTTTTTCCTCTGTCCCTAATGTTTTGCTATCCGTTTATAAAAGCTTTTTCTTCTATGTGCCATGTCCATTCAGAATGTTGGCAATCATGGCTCTCCATAATTTGCTGTTCTTTATAGCTCTTAATAAATTTTTTTTTTTTTGTTATCTCTTCTAAACCCTGTTCCGCCATCCATTTAATCAAGCTCACTAGGTATGTTATGCATTTTTTTTCCTCTGTCCCTAATGTTTTTTTATCCGTTTATAAAAGTTTATTTTTTCTTCTATGTGCCATGTCCATTCAGAATGTTGGCAATCATGGCTCTCCATAATTTGCTGTTCTTTATAGCTCTTAATAAATTTTCTTTTTTTGTTATCTCTTCTAAACCCTGTTCCGCCATCCATTTAATCAAGCTCACTAGGTATGTTATGCATTGTTTTCCTCTGTCCCTAATGTTTTGCTATCCGTTTATAAAAGCTTTTTCTTCTATGTGCCATGTCCATTCAGAATGTTGGCAATCATGGCTCTCCATAATTTGCTGTTCTTTATAGCTCTTAATAAATTTTTTTTTTTTGTTATCTCTTCTAAACCCTGTTCCGTGCCATCCATTTTCAAGCTCACTAGTATATGTTTGCATTGTTTTCCTTGTTTGTTTTGCTATCCGTTAATGTTTTGCTTTTCCTGTATGCTTTTTCTTCTATGCACTTTAATAAATGTCCATTCAGAATGTTGGCAATCATGGCTCTCCATAATTTGCCTGTTCTTTATAGCTCTTAATAAATTTTTTTTTTTTGTTATCTCTTCTAAACCCTGTTCCGTCATCCATTTAATCAAGCTCACTAGGTATGTTATGCATTGTTTTCCTCTGTCCCTAATGTTTTGCTATCCGTTTATAAAAAGCTTTTTCTTCTATGTGCCATGTCCATTCAGAATGTTGGCAATCATGGCTCTCCATAATTTGCTGTTCTTTATAGCTCTTAATAAATTTTTTTTTTTGTTATCTCTTCTAAACCCTGTTCCGTCATCCATTTAATCAAGCTCACTAGGTATGTTATGCATTGTTTTCCTCTGTCCCTAATGTTTTGCTATCCGTTTATAAAAGCTTTTTCTTCTATGTGCCATGTCCATTCAGAATGTTGGCAATCATGGCTCTCCATAATTTGCTGTTCTTTATAGCTCTTAATAAATTTTCTTTTTTTGTTATCTCTTCTAAACCCTGTTATGCCATCCATTTAAATCAAGCTCACTAGGTATGTTATGCATTGTTTTCCTCTATCCGTTTATAAAAGCTTTTTTTTATCTGTCCATTCAGAATGTTGGCAATCATGGCTATCCATAATTTGCTGTTCCATAAGAATGTTTTCTTAATAAATTTTGTTCTTTTCTTAATAAATTTTCTTTTTTTTGTCATCCTTTTAATCTGTTTGCCATCCATTTAATCAAGCTCACTAGGTATGTTATGCATTGTTTTCCTCTGTCCCTAATGTTTTGCTATCCGTTTATAAAAGCTTTTTCTTCTATGTATGTCCATTCAGAATGTTGGCAATCATGGCTCTCCATAATTTGCTGTTCTTTTAGCTCTTAATAAATTTTCTTTTTTTGTTATCTCTTCTAAACCCTGTTCCGCCATCCATTTAATCAAGCTCACTAGGTATGTTATGCATTGTTTTCCTCTGTCCCTAATGTTTTGCTATCCGTTTATAAAAGCTTTTTTCTTCTATGTGCCATGTCCATTCAGAATGTTGGCAATCATGGCTCTCCATAATTCTTGTTCTTTATAGCTCTTAATAAATTTTCTTTTTTGTTATCTCTTCTAAACCCTTTTCCGCCATCCATTTAATCAAGCTCACTAGGTATGTTATGCATTGTTTTCCTCTGTCCCTAATGTTTTGCTATCCGTTTATAAAAGCTTTTTCTTCTATGTGCCATGTCCATTCAGAATGTTGGCAATCATGGCTCTCCATAATTTGCTGTTCTTTATAGCTCTTAATAAATTTTCTTTTTTTTTTTCTCTTCTAAACCCTGTTCCGTCATCCATTTAATCAAGCTCACTAATTATGTTATGCATTGTTTTCCTCTGTCCCTAATGTTTTGCTATCCGTTTATAAAAGCTTTTTTCTTCTATGTGCCATGTCCATTCAGAATGTTGGCAATCATGGCTCTCCATAATTTGCTGTTCTTTATAGCACTTAATAAATTTTCTTTTTTTGTTATCTCTTCTAAAACCCTGTTCCGTCATCCATTTAATCAAGCTCACTAGGTATGTTATGCATTGTTTTTCCTCTGTCCCTAAATTTTGTTTTGCTATCCGTTTATAAAAGCTTTTTTCTTCTATGTGCCATGTCCATTCAGAATGTTGGCAATCATGGCTCTCCATAATTTTTTGTTCTTTATAGCACTTAATAAATTTTTTTTTTTTTGTTATCTCTTCTAAACCCTTTCCGCCATCCATTTTAATCAAGCTCACTAGGTATGTTATGCATTGTTTTACTCTGTCCCTAATGTTTGTTTTGCTATCCGTTTATAAAGCTTTTTCTTCTATGTGCCATGTCCATTCAGAATGTTGGCAATCATGGCTCTCCATAATTTGCTGTTCTTTATAGCTCTTAATAAATTTTTTGTTTTTTGTTATCTCTTCTAAACCCTGTTATGCCATCCATTTAAATCAAGCTCACTAGGTATGTTATGCATTGTTTTACTCTGTCCCTAATGTTTTGCTATCCGTTTATAAAAGCTTTTTCTTCTATGTGCCATGTCCATTCAGAATGTTGGCAATCATGGCTCTCCATAATTTGCTGTTCTTTATAGCTCTTAATAAATTTTCTTTTTTTGTTATCTCTTCTAAACCCTGTTATGCCATCCATTTAAATCAAGCTCACTAGGTATGTTATGCATTGTTTTCCTCTGTCCCTAATGTTTTGCTATCCGTTTATAAAAGCTTTTTCTTCTATGTGCCATGTCCATTCAGAATGTTGGCAATCATGGCTCTCCATAATTTGCTGTTCTTTATAGCTCTTAATAAATTTTCTTTTTTTGTTATCTCTTCTAAACCCTGTTCCGCCATCCATTTAATCAAGCTCACTAGGTATGTTATGCATTGTTTTCCTCTGTCCCTAATGTTTTGCTATCCGTTTATAAAAGCTTTTTCTTCTATGTGCCATGTCCATTCAGAATGTTGGCAATCATGGCTCTCCATAATTTGCTGTTCTTTATAGCTCTTAATAAATTTTTTTTTTGTTATCTCTTCTAAACCCTGTTTATCCATCCATTTAATCAAGCTCACTAGGTATGTTATGCATTGTTTTCCTCTGTCCCTAATGTTTTGCTATCCGTTTATAAAAGCTTTTTCTTCTATGTGCCATGTCCATTCAGAATGTTGGCAATCATGGCTCTCCATAATTTCCTGTTCTTTATAGCTCTTAATAAATTTTTTTTTTTGTTATCTCTTCTAAACCCTGATCCGCCATCCATTTAATCAAGCTCACTAGGTATGTTATGCATTGTTTTCCTCTGTCCCTAATGTTTTGCTATCCGTTTATTAAAGCTTTTTCTTCTATGTGCCATGTCCATTCAGAATATTGGCATTCATGGTTCTCCATAATTTGCTGTTCTTTGTAGCACTTAATAAATTTTCTTTTTTTGTTATCTCTTCTAAACCCTTTTCCGCCATCCATTTAAATTAAGCTCACTAGGTATGTTATGCATATTTTTACTCTGTCCCTAATGTTTTGCTATCCGTATATAAAACCTATTTCTTCTATGTGCCATGACCATTCAGAATGTTGGCAATCATGGCTCTCCATAATTTGCTGTTCTTTACCGCACTTAATAAATTTTCTTTTTTTGTTATCTCTTCTGAACCCTTTTCCGCCATCCATTTAATCAAGCTCACTAGGTATGTTATGCATTGTTTTCCTCTGTCCCTAATGTTTTGCTATCCGTTTATAAAAGCTTTTTCTTCTATGTGACATGTCCATTCAGAATGTTGGCAATCATGGCTCTCCATAATTTGCTGTTCTTTATAGCTCTTAATAAATTTTCTTTTTTTGTTATCTCTTCTGAACCCTTTTCCGCCATCCATTTAATCAAGCTCACTATGTATGTTATGCATTGCTTTCCTCTGTCCCTAATGTTTTGCTATCCGTTTATAAATTTTCTTTTTTTTCTTCTATGTGCCATGTCCATTCAGAATGTTGGCAATCATGGCTCTCCATAATTTGCTGTTCTTTATACTCTTAATAAATTTTTTTTTTTGTTATCTCTTCTAAACCCTTTTCCGCCATCCATTTAATCAAGCTCACTAGGTATGTTATGCATTGTTTTCCTCTGTCCCTAATGTTTTGCTATCCGTTTATAAAATCAATTTTTTTCTTCTATGTGCCATGTCCATTCAGAATGTTGGCAATCATGGCTCTCCATAATTTGCTGTTCTTTATAGCTCTTAATAAATTTTCTTTTTTTTGTTATCTCTTCTAAACCCTTTTCCGCCATCCATTTAATCAAGCTCACTAGGTATGTTATGCATTGTTTTCCTCTGTCCCTAATGTTTTGCTATCCGTTTATAAAAGCTTTTTCTTCTATGTGCCATGTCCATTCAGAATGTTGGCAATCATGGCTCTCCATAATTTGCTGTTCTTTATAGCTCTTAATAAATTTTCTATTTTTTGTTATCTCTTCTAAACCCTTTTCCGCCATCCATTTAATCAAGCTCACTAGGTATGTTATGCATTGTTTTTCCTCTGTCCCTAATGTTTTGCTATCCGTTTATAAAAGCTTTTTTCTTCTATGTGCCATGTCCATTCAGAATGTTGGCAATCATGGCTCTCCATAATTTGCTGTTCTTTATAGCTCTTAATAAATTTTCTTTTTTGTTATCTCTTCTAAACCCTGTTCCGTCATCCATTTAATCAAGCTCACTAGGTATGTTATGCATTGTTTTCCTCTGTCCCCTAATGTTTTGCTATCCGTTTATAAAAGCTTTTTCTTCTATGTGCCATGTCCATTCAGAATGTTGGCAATCATGGCTCTCCATAATTTGCTGTTCTTTATAGCTCTTAATAAATTTTCTTTTTTTGTTATCTCTTCTAAACCCTTTTCCGCCATCCATTTAATCAAGCTCACTAGGTATGTTATGCATTTTTTCCTCTGTCCCTAATGTTTTTGCTATCCGTTTATAAAAGCTTTTTTCTTCTATGTGCCATGTCCATTCAGAATGTTGGCAATCATGGCTCTCCATAATTTTGCTGTTCTTTATAGCTCTTAATAAATTTTCTTTTTTTTGTTATCTCTTCTAAACCCTGTTCCGCCATCCATTTAATCAAGCTCACTAGGTATGTTATGCATTGTTTTCCTCTGTCCCTAATGTTTTGCTATCCGTTTATAAAAGCTTTTTTCTTCTATATTTGCCATGTCCATTCAGAATGTTGGCAATCATGGCTCTCCATAATTTGCTGTTCTTTATAGCTCTTAATAAATTTTCTTTTTTTTGTTATCTCTTCTAAACCCTGTTCCGCCATCCATTTAAATCAAGCTCACTAGGTATGTTATGCATTGTTTTCCTCTGTCCCTAATGTTTTTTGCTATCCGTTTATAAAATCTTTTTTCTTCTATTTTGCCATGTCCATATGCAATGATGTTGGCAATCATGGCTCTCCATAATTTGCTGTTCTTTATAGCTCTTAATAAATTTTCTTTTTTGTTATCTCTTCTAAACCCTGTTCCGCCATCCATTTAATCAAGGGCTCACTAGGTATGTTATGCATTGTTTTTCCTCTGTCCCTAATGTTTTGCTATCCGTTTATAAAAGCTTTTTTCTTCTATGTGCCATGTCCATTCAGAATGTTGGCAATCATGGCTCTCCATAATTTGCTGTTCTTTATAGCTCTTAATAAATTTTCTTTTTTGTTATCTCTTCTAAACCCTTTTATGCCATCCATTTAAATCAAGCTCACTAGGTATGTTATGCATTGTTTTCCTCTGTCCCTAATGTTTTTGCTATCCGTTTATAAAAGCTTTTTCTTCTATGTGCCATGTCCATTCAGAATGTTGGCAATCATGGCTCTCCATGTTTTTGCTGTTCTTTATAGCTCTTAATAAATTTTTCTTTTTTTGTTATCTCTTCTAAACCCTTTTCCGCCATCCATTTAAATTAAGCTCACTAGGTATGTTATGCATTTTTTTACTCTGTCCCTAATGTTTTGCTATCCGTATATAAAAGCTATTTCTTCTATGTGCCATGTCCATTCAGAATGTTGGCAATCATGGCTCTCCATAATTTGCTGTTCTTTATAGCTCTTAATAAATTTTCTTTTTTTGTTATCTCTTCTAAACCCTGTTATGCCATCCATTTAAATCAAGCTCACTAGGTATGTTATGCATTGTTTTCCTCTGTCCCTAATGTTTTGCTATCCGTTTATAAAAGCTTTTTTCTATGTGCCATGTCCATTCAGAATGTTGGCAATCATGGCTCTCATAATTTGCTGTTAAAGCTCTTAATAAATTTTTTTTTTTTTGTTATCTCTTCTAAACCCTTTTCCGCCATCCATTTAAATCAAGCTCACTAGGTATGTTATGCATTGTTTTTCCTCTGTCCCTAATGAATCCGTTTATAAAAGCTTTTTTCTTCTATGTGCCATGTCCATTCAGAATGTTGGCAATCATGGCTCTCCATAATTTGCTGTTCTTTATAGCTCTTAATAAATTTTTTTTTTTTGTTATCTCTTCTAAACCCTTTTCCGCCATCCATTTAATCAAGCTCACTAGGTATGTTATGCATTTTTTTTTCCTCTGTCCCTAATGTTTTGCTATCCGTTTATAAAGCTTTTTTCTTCTATGTGCCATGTCCATTCAGAATGTTGGCAATCATGGCTCTCCATAATTTGCTGTTCTTTATAGCTATTAATAAATTTTTTTTTTGTTATCTCTTCTAAACCCTGTTCCGCCATCCATTTAATCAAGCTCACTAGGTATGTTATGCATTGTTTTTCCTCTGTCCCTAATGTTTTGCTATCCGTTTATAAAAGCATTTTTTCTTCTATGTGCCATGTCCATTCAGAATGTTGGCAATCATGGCTCTCCATAATTTGCTGTTCTTTATAGCTCTTAATAAATTTTCTTTTTTTTTGTTATCTCTTCTAAACCCTTTTCCGCCATCCATTTAATCAAGCTCACTAGGTATGTTATGCATTGTTTTCTCTCTGTCCCTAATGTTTTGCTATCCGTTTATAAGCTTTTTCTTCTATGTGCCATGTCCATTCAGAATGTTGGCAATCATGGCTCTCCATAATTTGCTGTTCTTTATAGCTCTTAATAAATTTTCTTTTTTTGTTATCTCTTCTAAACCCTGTTCCGCCATCCATTTAATCAAGCTCACTAGGTATGTTATGCATTTTTTTCCTCTGTCCCTAATGTTTTTGCTATCCGTTTATAAAAGCTTTTTTTCTTCTATGTGCCATGTCCATTCAGAATGTTGGCAATCATGGCTCTCCATAATTTGCTGTTCTTTATAGCTCTTAATAAATTTTTTTTTTTTGTTATCTCTTCTAAACCCTGTTCCGCCATCCATTTAATCACTAATGCTCACTAGGTATGTTTTATGCATTGCTTTTCCTCTGTCCCCTATGTTGTTTCTCCATAATATCTGTTTATAGCTCTTAATAAATTTTCTTTTTTTTCTTCTTATATGCCATCCATTTAATCCATCACTAGAATGTTGGTTTTTCCTCAATCATGGCTATCCATAAAAGCTTTTTTTTTGCTGTTCATGTTATAGAATGTTCTTAATAAATTTTAGCTTTTTTGTTATCTCTTCTAAACCCTGTTCCGTCATCCATTTAATCAAGCTCACTAGGTATGTTATGCATTGCTTTCCTCTGTCCCTAATAAGTTTTGCTATCCGTTTATAAAGCTTTTTTCTTCTATGTGCCATGTCCATTCAGAATGTTGGCAAATCATGGCTCTCCATAATTTGCTGTTCTTTATAGCTCTTAATAAATTTTTCTTTTTTTGTTATCTCTTCTAAACCCTGTTCCGTCATCCATTTAATCAAGCTCACTAGGTATGTTATGCATTGTTTTACTCTGTCCCTAATGTTTTGCTATCCGTTTATAAAAGCTTTTTCTTCTATGTGCCATGTCCATTCAGAATGTTGGCAATCATGCTCTCCATAATTTGCTGTTCTTTATAGCTCTTAAATTAAATTTTTTTTTTGTTATCTCTTCTAAACCCTGTTCCGTCATCCATTTAATCAAGCTCACTAGGTATGTTATGCATTGTTTTTCCTCTGTCCCTAATGTTTTGCTATCCGTTCATAAAAGCTTTTTCTTCTATGTGCCATGTTCATTCAGAATGTTGGCAATCATGGCTCTCCATAATTTGCTGTTTTTTATAGCTCTTAATAAATTTTCTTTTTTGTTATCTCTTCTAAACCCTGTTCCGTCATCCATTTAATCAAGCTCACTAGGTATGTTATGCATTGCTTTCCTCTGTCCCTAATGTTTTGCTATCCGTTTATAAAAGCTTTTTCTTCTATGTGCCATGTCCATTCAGAATGTTGGCAATCATGGCTCTCCATAATTTGCTGTTCTTTATAGCTCTTAATAAATTTTCTTTTTTTGTTATCTCTTCTAAACCCTGTTCCGTCATCCATTTAATCAAGCTCACTAGGTATGTTATGCATTGCTTTCCTCTGTCCCTAATGTTTTGCTATCCGTTTATAAAAGCTTTTTCTTCTATGTGCCATGTCCATTCAGAATGTTGGCAATCATGGCTCTCCATAATTTGCTGTTCTTTATAGCACTTAATAAATTTTCGTTTTTTGTTATTTCTAAACCTGTTCCGTCATCCATTTAATCAAACTCACTAGGTATGTTAAACCCTAATGTTTTTTCCGTTTATCTTCTATGTGCCATGTCCATTCAGAATTTAATCAAGCTCTCCATAATTTGCTGTTCTTTATAGCTCTTAATAAATTTTCTTTTTTGTTATTCTAAACCCTGTTCCGTCATCCATTTAATCAAGCTCACTAGGTATGTTATGCATTGTTTTCCTCTGTCCCTAATGTTTTGCTATCCGTTTATAAAAGCTTTTTTCTTCTATGTGCCATGTCCATTCAGAATGTTGGCAATCATGGCTCTCCATAATTTGCTGTTCTTTATAGCTCTTAATAAATTTTCTTTTTTTTGTTATCTCTTCTAAACCCTGTTCCGCCATCCATTTAATCAAGCTCACTAGGTATGTTATGCATTGTTTTCCTCTGTCCCTAATGTTTTGCTATCCGTTTATAAAAGCTTTTTCTTCTATGTGCCATGTCCATTCAGAATGTTGGCAATCATGGCTCTCCATAATTTGCTGTTCTTTATAGCTCTTAATAAATTTTCTTTCTTTGTTATCTCTTCTAAACCCTGTTCCGTCATCTATTTAATCAAGCTCACTAGGTATGTTATGCATTGCTTTCCTCTGTCCCTAATGTTTTGCTATCCGTTTATAAAAGCTTTTTCTTCTATGTGCCATGTCCATCCAGAATGTTGGCAATCATTGCTCTCCATAATTTGCTGTTCTTTATAGCTATTAATAAATTTTCTTTTTTTGTTATCTCTTCTAAACCCTATTCTGCCATCCATTTATTCATGCTCACTAGTTATGTTATGCATTGTTTTCCTCTGTCCCTCATGTTTAACAGCCGTTTATAAAAGCTTTTTCTTGTGCCATGTCCATTCAGAATGTTGGTTATCCTGGCTCTCTCCATAATTTGTTATATATCCTTTTCTTTTCTCTCTCTTGTCTTCAATCTGTTCAGAGAGTATCAAACTTTCTAAATAATTGTTTCTCATCATGTGCCCTAGAAAATCTCTCTACCTCAGATTAAGTATATGAGTCCATTTTGTTTCCATTTTCACTAAGACTTCATTGTTTGCTCACATGTTTGGTCTATGGTATTCTCAGCATCTTTCTATAGAACCACATTTCTGTTGCCTCAAGTATCACATTCTCCTTCTGATCCTAAGTATAAGTATCCTTTTTGTTTCCATTTTCACTAAGACTTCATTGTTGCTCACATGTTCAGTCCATGGTATTTTCAGCATCTTTCTATAGAACCACATTTCTGTTGCTTCAAGTTTCCTCTTCTACTGTGAGGAGATTATACAGAATTCCTTGCCATATACGATATTTAATATTATACAACATAGCAGTTCTTTTTTATTTTTTATTAATAAATTTTTTTAGTTTTTTAATACTTTGGAATACTTTGTAATTTGCATTCTGTGTTGTTCCATTTTTCACTTTGCAGAAATATTAGTTTGAGATTCTAAGACATACTCACATCAGTTTGGAAGTACGAAAACTGAGTGCTTACTGCTGAAAATCTCCAAAATAAAACCTGGCTATTGATACTGGTTAAGCATAGCCTAGTATTGGTCAAGGTCACAAATCTGTCGCACCTAATGAAGACAAAATCGCCTTCAAGCTTCATGAGACATCCTTGGTATTTATCAGTTGAAGTACCTTCTAGAACATGGCTACAATTGTAGATTCCCCAGTGACTTTCAAACTCACAATAGAAGTAATAGTCTGTGACACCAACTGGCTGAAAATTAGAGCAGGTCAATTTTGGAACCAGGGAATTGCATTCAATTTGAATGATGGGGTTTGACATGAAAAATAATACAAAATATTTGTCCAAATTCTTGTTTTCAATTCAAGTTTTCTTTTAGTTTCCACACTATGCTTGAATTCATGATACCAAGGAGGAGAGCTCAGAACAACTTTCATGAAAATATTTATAGAAAAGACAGAAGAATGCCACATTAGTGATGGAAAAGTGACTGAAGCCGATAACTTTACAGATTCTTCTTTGGATTTTTTCAAGGATCTTGAGATATACAGGGTGTCTATAAAGTTTCTTTACAATTTAAAAAAAATATTACAAAAGCAAATGAACAGACAAATATGTGGAAATTGTTACAAAATGAAGAGTAGATATTGAAGTTTTTAAAACTAATTTAACCCTTTGAACCCTGTGTTTCTTCTGCCCTAGCACCCATGTCAAAATTTGCAAATAATTGGTATGTAATGTTTCATGGTTGATATAAAAATAGTTACAAGTGTTTACCCACCATTCAACCAGTAGCTGGGCATTAAGTCATTTTTCTCTACCACCGGTAAATCGGTGCTCAGGGCTCAAAGGGTTAATACTCAATATGGGCAGCATTTGTTGCCTGATGCACATCAAGATGGTACTCGATTTCTTGCCATGTTCGCTGTAGTATAGCCTCATCAATGGTGGCAAAGGCATCAGTGATCTTTTGCTTTAGTTCAGTGATGTTCCATATCTTTGTTCAATACATGACATCTTTAACATAATCCCACAGAAAGAAGTCCAGGAGAGTGATATATGATGAATGAGGTGACCAGGGAATTGGGTCATCCCTTTGTTATATTCCATGCTAATAGCAATATATATTTCAAAAACAAGGTGGATAAGTAAGTAAAGGTTTATTGTAAACAACCATTACAATAAGAATAAATGTAACAGTTATGCACAAGGTCATCACAAGTCAATCCAGTAGTAAGTGCTACTACTGGAAGGTCAGTAGTTCTTGCATAAATCTGAGGCATACTCAACAGATCCCAGCTAGACTCTGTAGTCCATTGACTTACAAATACTTATAGGTAGTTACTACCTATAGTGTAGTCACTTATGGGGGTAACAGGTTATTCCATTACATCACCCTTCCAGTTCACCAATCTGGAAATGTTAGGGGTTCATTTAACAGGATACCTGAAATACACAAATGCAATGTGATTAAAAACTTTGATAACTACTGAGAACATAGAACAGATCTGATTAAAATATCCTTACAATTGCTTTGTAATATATTTTTTAAATTGTAAAGAGACTTTATGGACACACTGTATAGCAGGAATATCAGATATGCCAACAATATTCAATGCCTGGATAAATAGTAGATTTATAAGTGTGCAAGATAGATTCTGGGAATAAAAATTTTCTGGTACAGCACAATGAACCAACTTTCTTGGCAGCAGTCCTATCAATAGATTCAATATAATCATTCCATTTCATGCCCATGGAAAACATAAGACAGAGAATGTGCAATGAGTTGCTCAACATTTTTATATTTCAGAAATTGTTGAGGTGCTTTACAAAAATTCTTCTCCATTTTGTTATTGTCCAATTTCTTCTCATGAAGATAGTTTTCATATGAAAAGGAATAGATGCCTTCAGCTTGGACTTTTACATCCAGCTGCTACTTGTATTATCACAGGTGTTATTTGTATTCTGACTGACTATTTGATATACTGACTTTTATTTATACCAAGTGTATGGACATAATAGTGCACAAAAATATTTAACAGAAAAATGATGGGTTTTATTTTAAAGTATGTTACTTGAAGAATGTAAGATTTCTATTACCTTAATAACTATACATGCTTAAAAATTCTGGAGATTAATAATTTGATATGTGTTTTAGATGCTGTGTAAATTTTATCTTTCTCCATAAATTATACAAAATCTAATTATGACTGTTGATATGGTAAAAGAACTAAAGTACACAGAGTGAAGAGTCACTTGTGACAGATTGACCTTGAACTTTGTTGCTCATTCACATTAAGTTATAATATTCTTGCTGTTTTTTGTAGCAGTGTTTAGAAAGAAAATATGTAAAATGTGGTTATCTCAACAAACCAAAGAGGTTCTAGCAGTGATTATGTCTTATACAGCAGATTTTGGTGAAGCACAACATTGCCCAGGTTTAACAATTACCATATTCTCCAGATTTCACCCTTTGTGATTTTTCCTATTTCCAAAAATCAAATCCCATTTGAAAGGAGCAAGATTTCTAGATGTTGATGAAATCCAAGAGAATGCGATAAAGCAACTGCTCGCTATCCCCAAAAAAGAGTTCCAGGAATGCTTCCATCACTGGAAACAACATTGGATTAAGTGTTTGGCTTCAGAAAGGGATTATGTCAAAGGAGATTAAATACTAAATTGAGATTTGTTGTAGTTTTCTTTTTATGGCTCTAGTCCTGATTCTTTCTGATTTTGTAATTAATTAAAATTTTAGTTGGTATCCACTTTATTAGGATTTTGTGAATTATTAATAATTTTCAGTAGAATACATTTTTATTTTGTCTAAAACTGATTAATTTATAGAACATGTTCTAATAATATGTCTGCTATAATTAGAATCTGTTAAACTGATTTAATGAAATTTTAACTTATACTAATTTCTAAAGTTTTTCTTCACAGATCTTTCAAGTGGAGAACTCAAAAATGAAAGGCTTTGTTCCTGCAGTATCAATGATAAGAAACAAAGTATTTTTACCCATCAATATAATAATAAGTTGTATGCAAAAAGTAAGTTCTATGCTAACAGTTTCTTTTCCCGTACTTCTCACTTGTGGAACTCTCTTCCAGCTTCAGCTTTCCAGTCAAGTTTGACTTTCAAAATTTAAATGCAATGACAATTATTATGTTCTGTCTTCTTAATTCCTATTCTTTAATTGTTCTCTCTCCTTAATAATGTTTTACCTATTCTTATATTCTTTTACACTCAGTAACCTCTGCATCTTAGTGGATATTGCCTTGCATGAGATGAAAATTATTTTTTGAAGAACACAAGAAGATTAAAGATAAAATTGAAAGTCATTTTTTTCTACTGGAAACATTTGCATACAACTTATGTACATTTAATTTTACAGCAAACATCTTTCATGTTGTTGGCATATAAAACCCTAAAATGTTGTGCAGAGACATAATTGCTCACATTCTGAAAATAAGAAGATAAAACCTCACATTTTTTTCTGAAATATAAAACAATAATGCCTCTCAGGTTTTATACACAAGATAAGGTCTCTGGTAGACTAATGTCTACCAAAGGGCCATAGGCAATGAGTATGTGTACCTAACCAAACTGTATAATAATGTAATATTAATAGAAGGCATGAAATAACAGTAAAACAGAAATCTTTGAAAGCTTTAACATCAGTCTCAGCTCCTTTATTGAACCTCTGATTCTTTGAGTCCCAACTTAATCCAAGCCTGTCACCAAGGTATAAACTAGGAAGTCTAGATCACCAAAGAAAATCATTTTGCATGTTTGTTCCAGCTAATGTGAAAATGATGAGAACTAATTTTAGTGTTTAAATTTTTATTCATGGCCTTATTTAAGCTCCTCTCCAAAAACTCTAGCAACAGGTTTGTTCCAGGACCTTGAATTTAATCTATAAATATAAATGAAAACCATTTTATTGATTGTTATTAGTTAAAATATTAAATCATTAATAACCAAAGCAGAATATACATCTGATATTAATTATATGTTTCTAAAAAATATAGTCTTAATTATAGGATTTTATTTACCCATTAATGTCAACTCGTTTTTAAGGGCCTGCCACACTCCTCTAACACTTTCGTCCCAGCCACTCAACCTCCAACATCTTACTCTCTGGGTTGAGGTGTCTACTCGGTCCTAACTGAACTTAAGGGAGTGGCAATAGGTCCCCTGAGCATCCATAGATTATTCAACCGATCCACTGGTTTAATCGTGCTTCCTGCCCACGTTGTGTTTGGTTCGATTCAGAAAGCAGAAGTGATGTTCATCCATTCACAGTAGACTGAAGATATGGACATGGATTCTGGACAGAGAGAGAGTGTGTTATGATTAACTTGTTGTTAAATCATCTCAGAACAATATACGACTCTTGTGATGGGGGAATAAGTTTTCTGTGCATGGCTTAAAGTTTATAGTGGCATTCCTCCTTAGCTGTAGTAACAGTAGTAGTAATATTCATGGTAGCAGAAGCAGCAGTACTTATATCAACAGTATATGTTAGCGGATGCTTTGTTCCAATCTCTGACATCACTTTCTCTCCTTCTTGAGTCTCCAACTTGGCTCTCCACTGTCTCTAGCCCAACTCTTGCCCAGGCTAATTCTCGTCTGTCTCTCTCTTCTGTCTGCCTCTTTTTCAGCATAACTGTGTGTTTATATAGAAAAATCCGGCTGGTTACAACTGAACCTTGGTCCTACTACTTCACATGTGATTATCACGGGGTTTTGGCTGTTTCAACCAAAATCATGTGAATTCTAAAGGTCCTCTTTGCTTACTCAGCTCTATCCCAAGTTTTAATCAATAAAAATTATTTCGACCATTTCCATTGTCTGCTAATGACCCAGGTCCAGTGGATACAGCTACTGCCCTAGATCAGATTTCCCATCAGTAAATGAAATATTCTGATCAATTTTGCTAGTCCAAGTCAACTCTAATTTCACTAAAAAAAAAAATGTGTGTGTGTGTGTTTCCCAGACTCTCTGTCACACTCCAATCATAAAAATGCTGGTGATAAACCTACCTTGATCCATCCTTGAATTGGATCTATAAATGCAAATCAAAGTCAGTTGACTGATTGTAGGTGATGAATTATTTTCAACCCTACAACCCCTTTCCCACTGACTAAACATTTGGAGCTTCTCACTATGCTACCGCTATTTCCATGGCATTTGTTCTGCCAAGCCATGATGAATCATTTCCATTCCCTTTGTATTCCATTAGTAAGGAGTAAGTTCCACTCGGACAGCTTCTCTCTAAGAACAGTAGGACAGATTCACAATAGGACATTTTGCCAGTCACTACAATCTTGACCTCTTCAAGTCTAGGGTTAACCGTTATCTTTGCTGCATAATCCCATGAACTTCACATCTTGCATTTTCTTATGCTCATACAACACCCCACATTAACCCTCTACCTTGAACGGCTCTTGGGACTTGTATTTTGTAAACATTAGTATGAAAAAAAATAATGTCCTCAATTATCCATACCGTGATTTTCTGGATGTGAAATGAAGAGATAAAATCCAAACATTTTTCAATTATTCAAACTAAACCCATTCTAGTATTTCATCTCAGACAATCATTTTGAGAATTTAAAAAATCATACTCAATGTATGATAAAAATGCTGATAAAATCATTTCAATTAATTTTTGTTCTTTCAAAAAAATGATATTTTCTCTTCAGTCTTTTCCCATAATTTATGTAGTCATTTATCTGGAATTTCTAATTATACAGACATTTTTTTCAATCTCTCTCCCAAGGTATCCAAGTACCTAAATGAGTGACCTCTGGGGAATACCAGATACTGTAAGTTTGGATGTGTGAGTGCTTAAATGGTTAAAGGCTCAGAATGAGAAATTGAAGAGTTGAGTTTGAATTCAAATTAAGTTCATTATATTCACTTACATGCAAATACCCTTGGGAAAGGTATGAATCCACACTTTCTCCTTCCAGCTATGGGTTAAATAGTAATGCCTGCCTCAGAAAATCATTGTTACCCCTAAAAAACTCTTACAATCCAAAAATATGTTTCAGCTTTAATACGTTGTGGCTTTAAATAACCTCAAAAAGGTTGATAAGCTATAAAAGACAAATCAACCCAAAGTATTTTGAACTTCTTAAATGAGGATCTTCCAAACTGAGGAACTTCCAAATTGAGGAACTTCTTAATTGAGGAACTTCCTAATTGAGGATCTGCTGTAGTTGAAATATTAACTCTTTAATACTCACCATAAAATATGGTATTAATTATAAAAATACAAATAAAAACCTTGTATTAATTATAGGTTTCAACATATAACTCATTAGTGTCCACTATCCTAAAAATTTAACAGTGGACATTAGTTGGTTAATTTAAATATTTTACCAGCAAGGAAGTGACCAACACTTGCAGAGAGATTTTGCTACATGACAGTACTTCTTTGTAGTCACCTATACGGTAGTATAAACAGTGTTTCTATGAATATTGTCAGCAGTAACAAGTAGTGTATGGTAATAACAATAATAATAATAGGTACAACAATTGTAGGTTGAGTCTAAGTACCAATATAATATCGGTAGTTGTAATTACTGTTGTCGTAGTAGCAGCAACAACAGTAGCACAAACACTCATTTTGAACCAAATCAAATTTTCTCCTACATAATGCAAGCTAGGAAATGTCCATCATACAGGTTCTTTTAGAATAGAGAGAGGAAAGGTTTTTGGAGGGAAAAACGTGGGGGGAAAAAGACAGAGAGACAGATGGAGAGGAGAGAGAGCGAGAGAGAAAGAGAGAGAGCTGTTCTCTCTCACTTGATAAATCCAGTTTATCTAGCAGTTATGTTGCCTGATGTATGCTTTTCTTCTCCATATCTTGATATTAGATTTTCTCTATCACTGAAGAAAGCAAGTTGCATGGGTGGGAAAATTGAGAGCAATGAAGGAAAAAATATGAGAAAGAGAAAGAGAGAAAAGAAGGAGAAGAAAAATGGAGTGGTCGGGGAATGGGGAGGATACATTAACTATACAGGGGAAAATGTCAGTCTAGAAGGGAGGCATTGAAGAGGTGATCATGTGATCTGTTGGGAAGATGAGAACTGGGTGGTGGGTGATATAATCGGCGTAGATGAAGCATGATAAAGAAACTGAAGGAGGTTGGCTCCAATATTAAAGGAAAAAGAAAAAACAAACTAAGAAACAAGAGGTTTAAGGTTCCCTTCCAAATGTCAGGCTGGCAAGGTTTGAGACCAAAAGTAGAAACCTAAGAAAAGGAAATTACTTATTTGAAATCAAAACTGCCGCTCCTCTTTTGTTTATCCTGTTCTTGCAGCATCATTGCATACATTGTCATTTTGATCTTTACTCAGAGAAAAAGTTTCACAAAATTAGCCAAAGCTATAGTTTATCGATCTGATACAGACATTTTTTATTGCACACCCACAGCTATTGTTCATTATGAGCTATGATTTATTAATCAACCACAGATATTTTTCCTAATACACGTACTATTCTTTGTCAATCAACATGAGCGATTGTTTACTAATCACCTGCAGCCATTGTTTATTAACCTTTTACAAACATTCTTTTTATAATGATCCAAATAAATATTCCTCAGATATCAACAGTTATCAGGACTAAAGATAAAATTAAGATGTTGACATTCCACACAATTTCAAATAAAAGGTTAGTAAGGAAACCCTGATCAGTCACAACTAGAAAGAGTTATAACAGCTATTGGATTTGAGAAACCTATTGTCCTGAAAAATTGTTTTAGGAAAAAGATTTTATAAAATTCAACCAAAAGTAATACAAGTTGTTTGGTCATTGAATGATAGATGTTTCCTTATAAGGAAATAGTTAATATTAGTTGAAAAGTTATGGACGATTTTTTGAATTGAATCAGTCTTTCTTATGAAATCGTGAAATTATGGTTATCCAGAACAGACACTTGTCTAGATCCTTCTGTACTAATGCATCTGTCCGCCACCAGGGCTCCATTCTTGGTCCTACTTTGAATTTTCATTAACAACCTTCCTGATGACATCACCTCTCATCTATGCTGCTGACACAACCATTTACTTCTGTCTTGATAATAAATCTGATCAGTTTGATACAGTCAAATTGGTGGCTGACCTCACAAATTTCTTACAGTTTGTTGTTAACTAGGGCAAAAAATGGCTTGTTAATTTTAACACCTCTAAAACAAAACTGCTCTCTATTAATTATCTGAGAGACACCATTCTGCCTTCTATGATGCTAACCTCCAGGAGAGTGACTTGTTGTGGCTTCTTAGGTTGACATTCTAGGCTAACATGAAGTGGAAAGACTACATTGAATCCATTGCTAGGTCAGCTGCTAAGAAAGTTGGTTCAATGTGTCATGTTAGATATTTCCCGCCGCCCCCTGAATCTATCTGACATATCTATAAGTCTACCATTTGCCAATGCTTAGAATATTGCTGCCATATATTGTCAGGAGCTCCTGTTATATATTTAGAGATTCTTGATAAAATCCAAAGAATCAGCAAAATATTATTTGTCCTGACCTAGTGTCTGAGCTTCTCTTACTTTCTCACCATGTTAAAGTTGCTTTCCTGTGCTTTTTCTATAAATACTTTAATGATAATTGTTTGGATGAGCTCTTCACTATGGTACCTAGACTTTATGAACAAGATTGTATTAGACTGGCAACAAAGTCTCATCAATTTACAGTTGAATTAGGTAGATATAACAACTGATGATAATGTGATGAGAGTGTGGAAACATTCCATATCCCCATCTGAAATGAATTAACTAATAGAAGACAGCAATCCAGCTTCCCCTCCCCCAGCCAATGATGAAAGGATCTGTGTTGATGACATAGGTATTCTTGGGAAAAGAATGATCTTGGGCCAAAAAATCAACATTGCCTATGAAGAGGTCCAAAAAATAGAACTGAAGATAAACATTTTCATTGATATCGAAGAACTGGAATGAAAATGGTAAATGTCACATAACATGTGTAAAGAAAAAAAAGCTCTTATAGCTTCAGTATCTGTCTATATTTCTGAGATGAGGTGTTATGTACACTATTTACATTATTGTCTTCATCTTTGTTGCCATATTTATCACAACATTTCGGTCGTTGTACGCTCCGGCCTTCTTCAAGTGGTTGGAATGACAAACTGAACCCTTTATTTCACTTGCTAGGGTAGACTGTTCTAGTTCCACATGCCACATCTAATGGCATGTGGAACTAGAACTAATGTCAGTTATCAGTTATCTCCTGTTAATTCCCCTGCCTTAACCAGATATTGAACTCTGGGTACTATAAACCTATGTTTTCAGTATCATTTTTTTTACTAGTGCTCATATTGCAATTTTCATTGTTATCTTTTTTCTGGCACTCCTTTTTACTGGTTCCCATATTGTATTCATTTCTATGCTTGGTCAGCTCAGGAGATTTTTGAGGCCTAGCATATATGCTGATTTCTTAAGTTTATGAACTTTCCAAGGATGTTCTTTGTCTATAATTTCAACCTGATCCCACAGAGGGCAGTGATCTCCCTTTTCTCTTCATATCTGGTCAGCCACACCTGATTTTTCCACTTCCCCTCGTGTTACAGCTTTCTGGTATTCTTGAAGCCTTACCTTGAGGGGGCGGCCTGTCTCTCCTTTATATTTCTTTCCACAGCTGCATGGGATGGCATACACACAGTCTTTAGTCATGTTCTCCTTTATGGGGGCTCTTACTCAGGAGAGATATCTGCGAAGTGTCATCTAGCTTTTGAAGGTTGTCCTGATGTTATATGGACTGCAGATCCTTTGTATTTTCTCTGATAACCCCTTCACATAAGGCAGGAAAACCGTTTTCTCAGTGTTGTTGTCCTCCTTTTGTTTCAGACATATGAAGGTGACTTTCTGATCAAGGGGTCAATTATATCTACAAGGAAGCAACTCAGAGGGTGGCACACAGAGCCTTGGCAACTAACAATCAGCCTGAGTGGAATACAGTCTTTGTGAATCTTAGGGAGACCATATATGTGAGGTAGCTTGGTGTAATGCTGCGACAACTGCCTATACGTCTTAGGTGCGAAGTGATCCTTGTTCTTGATTAGGATCTGTGACAGTTTGCATTCCGTTTTCATTGTAGGATCCTTTTTTACTTTGCTGTAGCTGCCATTTCTGATGAGGTCTTTCAGCTTTCTTGTATAATCTGATTTGTCCATCACTACAGTTGCATTGCCTTTGTCAGCTGGTAGTATGATGATGTTTTCATCCCTCTGTAGGGGTCCAATTGCCAGCCTCTCCAGTTTTGTGATGTTTGACTTGGGTGGCTTGGCCTTCTCGAAGATCTGTCTCACCTTCCACCTTAGTTCATCGACCTGAGCCTGAGGGAAGTTCAAGGCCAGATGTCCAAGTATGGCACTCGCCTGATGGTTGTGGCAAAGTTGAGACCCTTATTTAATACTGACTCCTCAGAGGCACTCAGCTGATTTTGGCTGATGTTGATTACTGCTTTCATTGGTGGGTGATGGACCTTGTGCATTACCTTCTGATCTTTCAATCTGTTTAATTTTTGTACATGGCAAGCCTTGACTACATCGAATTCCTGTCTGAAGGATTTATCCAGGTCATTTTGGATCCTTCTTTGGTCTTCTTCATTGGTAATTCTGTTGAAGAAATCCTCAAGCCTCTGGAAGATATGAGCTTGTAGTCTCTGTTTTATCCAACAATTGTACTGGATTCTCTCTCAGACAAGGGTATGTCCCGCTTTTTCTGTGACCAGACAAGCTCTCCTTGAATTAATGGGAAGTCTTGGTGCCAAGCCTGAAGGGATGAGTTGTAGGTCTCTGCATCGGTGTAGGAATGTCAGATGGTTTGATATTCATGCCAGTTTCTGGTAGGACTTTTCAATTTGTCACCCTATTTTCAGTGTATTGGATCTGTACCAATCCTTCAGTATCTGTCTATATTTCTGAGATGAGGTGTTATGTACACTATTTACATTATTTGGACTATTGTCCTCATCTTTGTTACCATATTTATCACAACATTTTGACTGTTGTATGCTCGGGCCTTCTTCAGGTGGTTGGAATGTTGAACGGAACCCTTTATTTCGCTCACTGGGCTAGACTGTTCTAGTTCCACGTACCATGTCTAATGGATGTCAGTTATCAGGTTTCTCCTGTTAATTCCCCTCTCCAAGTTCTCCATTGCCTTAACCAGGTATTGAACTCAGACTCTTTGGGTCCTGTCATTGGATCTAACTAAGCTTGTAGAGACCCTTTATTCAATCCAATTTCACTACTGCTTAACAACCCTTTGTAATATATTTAAAGCCAGAAAATATTTTTAGAATGTAACAATTGGTGGGGTAGGATAATAATGATTTGCTGATATCAGTCTTACAAACCAACCCATAGCTGGGGGAGAAGAGGTGAATTTATATGTTTCCCAAAGGTATTTGTGTGTAAGGGAATATGACAAAGCTGACTGGAGCTGGAATTTGGTTCTTTCTGATTAACAATTTCAAGCTGTTATCCATTTGCAGAAATTTTGAAGGTCAGATAAAGTTGTTTGGTTTTGTCCATTTATCCTAATATTCATGAACAATTTTAACAAATCAGCCAAAAATATAAAATGGTTAACAAATGTTGTAAAGGAAGAGCAGCACTACAAAAAATCATAAAACATTATGGTAAATCTATTTTGTGTGTTAATTCAAATAATATTGGAAAAAAAATTAGCAAACAATATTTTCAAATACTTAATAATTAGATGAAGATAATTAATATGTTGTGTTAAATCAGATAAATTTCATATAATGAAACTGAATTTATATATTATCTTCATTTTTGAAAATAGACAACAAAAATAATAAACATTTTTTAATTCTTAGATTGTTAATTTACACTATTTATTTATTATATTGTTTATTGGAATGATTGATAAAACATCGGCTAATTGTTAATTGATTCAAAATTTATAAAATGGTAAATAATAAGGATTTCCTTATAGTTCTGTCTATCTGAGATGAGGTATTATGTACACTATTTGCATTATTTGGGCTATCGTCCTCATCTTTGTCTCCATATTTATTACATTTCGGCCCTTATGTGCTCCGGCCTTCTTCAGGTGGTTGGAATGTCGAACTGAACCCTTTATTTCTCTCACTGAGGTAGACTGTTCTAGTTCCATGTGCCATGTTTAATGGATGTCAGTTATCAGTTGTCTCCTGTTAATTCCCTTCACTAAGTTCTCCACCGCCTTAACCAGGTATTGAACTCACACTCTTTGGATCCTGTCACTGGATCTAACCAATGCATGCCATGTGTCCATGGGTTAAAACCCCCAGGACCCAGCATCACCTTGGGGGCACATGGCACAGTGCATAAAGGCATTATTTAAATCCAGTGACAGGACCCAAAGAGTGTGAGTTCAATACCTGGTTAAATCAATGTTGTGCTGGCATCTATATTCCACCAATCCTCCCTCATTGGAGCAATGAGGGAGATGTCACTGCAAGGTTAGAATCCCCAGCACCCGGCATCACCCATTTATTTGTTGTGTTCAGTCCAAAGACAGAAGCATAACTGAGAGATAAAATGTAGTTTTTCTGCCTGAAGGCAGATACTTCACTTTAATCCCAAACTGATGGCCACACCAGGTTTTTAGGCAATATAAAATACAAAAACATACTGCTCTCTCAAAATATTTCTGGCAATTAAAGAACGACAGTAATTCACCTTTCATCAACTAGGACTTAGCAAGAGTCCAATCTTATAATAGAAAAGGAAGTAGATGTAATTTACGTCTTGTTGAAAAATTGGTTATCTTAAAACATTTAAATAATCCTAGCTTATTAAACAAGATAAATGATTTGATGGTTACATGTTGGCATAAAAATAAATATCTCCTTAAATGTGTTGACCCAGATTAATTTTAATATAAATTACAGTTTATTTTTAATGTAAATTACAGTTTGTTTTTATTTTTTTTATAAAAAAGAACATGTAAAAATTAATATTCACAACTCTAAAATAAATTTTTCATTTTTTTCTTACATGTATACACAAATCCCATTTATTTTAAAGGCCAAATAATATTTAAAATTAAAAAACTGTAATCCCAGTATAATATATAACTGCACCAACATTGCAATAACCAGATCTATTTTTTAAATTTAAATTACATAACGGACAGTCTATACTCAACATTGAGTCATGCTATCGGTGATGGATAATCAAAATAGGGAATGGGTGGGATAGTAAGAGGACAAATATTACTGAGAGCTACAAACGATGGGACGCTGTGGAGAGCTAATTAAGCCCATGTCCTGAAGAAGAGGAAGATCAACTGAAATAGCTTTATTAATATTTATAGCCTAAATGTTGTCTCACTCAATATCTAGATAAAAATAAAGGAACCTTTTTCATTAATTTTAAAGTGTTCTTTGATATGCTATGTCCTTTCAGGATGTTAGGGATCATGGATCTCCACCATTTCTTGTCCTTTCTATCTCTTATTAAGGTTTGTCTTTTCATCATCCCTCTCTGTACTTCTTCTGCCAATCATTTACAAAAGCATATGTAGATTACTCGCTACCTCTCTTGCCTTCAAAATGCCCTGTGAGTATCAAATTCTCCAAGCCTTCTTTTTTTATTACATAGCCTAGAAATTTCAACTGTCTTTTCTTGATTCTAAGAATAAGCATCCATTTCCCTTAAAACTTCCTCAATATTCTCAGCATCCTTCTGGGCAACCTCATCTCTATTGTCTCAAGTCTCTTCTTCTAGCAATTGATTCAATGTAATCATTTCACAAAATGTCAAAGGTAAATATGAGACTGAGAAGGCTCAATGAGTTGCTTTTCTGTAGGTTAGCATCAGTCATGTTGATGAAAGGTAAAAAAGTTCCCTAAGATGATTGAAAGAGAGCAGTTTTGATTTGGAGTGTTAAAATTAACAAGCCATTTGTTGCTCCAGTTAATTGAATTGAAGTTTATTTTTGATATCAGCTGCCAATTTGACTTTATCAAACATATCAGATTAATAGTAAGTTTTATAGGTGTAAATAGTTGATACAAGTAAATAGTTGTGTCATTAGCATAGATACTGTGTGGCCGTTAAAGACAACTTTTAATTTGCAATTTGATAAGATAGATTGAATACAAATCAAAAAATTTGTCCAAAAACATCATAACCCTTCAACTTTGGAAGAAGTCAAGCATGCAAAACTCTGTCAAATTTATTCAAGATATCTAAAGCAACTGCCCGAGCATCACTATTCTTATTTAAAGTTTGATAGACACTTCCAGCAATAGCCATTAACATATCAGCAATTGACATATAGAAGCAAAAGCCACATTGCTTATCTGAAAGAAGACCATATAAGCTTATATGATTAACCAATTTGAGGTGATTAGAGTTTCTAGGACTCTACTAAAATGACGTAGAAGATTAACAGGTCAATAGTAAGAAGGATCACATGGTCCACCTGTGTTCTTAAAAACAAGAACAACAGAAGAGAATTTCTAACAAGCAGGAAAAAAAGAAACAGCAAGGCATTCATTATAAAGTTTATAGAGAACAGGGACCCCAGTTCAGCAGCACATTTCTTAAGGACTATTACAAGGATAGCATCAAAACTGCATACTTTGTGGGGATCCAGTTTAGAAATGATGTCACTCAGTAAAAAGTCAGTTCTAATTGGACATTAAAATTTGACATTAACAATATTTATATTTTAATTTTAAAACATATTTTAAGTGTCTGAACCTCAAAATGAATAACATCAGATTTTGCCCATTTAATAGGAGTAGATATGTTCACCTATAGCCTGGTTCACACTCCTCCCTGGTCTTTTGAACAGGAGTAGTGGTATATCCCTGGTTTCCTGATTAGGATTGTGTTTCTGGTTCCTTCTAAAGTCTGCTTCAACACTATACTTCTAACATCTCCACTTAAACACTGAAATTTTACTTACTATTTTTTTTTCATTAGGAGTAGATAGGCTCACCTATTGTCCAGTTCACACTCCTCCCCTGTCTTTTGAATAGGAATAAGAGTTTATCCCTTGTTTCCTGTTTAGAATTGTGTTTTCCAGTTTCTTTGAAAGTCTTTTCATTCTTTTTCAATCTCAGTATTCCCACCCCTTGTGTCTTGCTTGGGACAAATTGATTAAAAAAAAAAATTCAAAACTATTTAAGAAATTATATATTTTATAAACTGAATGAATAGACTCTATCAGCCAGAACTTACAATGCAATAATTATGGAGAAAGTAGACCACCCTGCCTAACCCATTTTTCATTTCTAATGGTACCAATGACAAATAAATTCTAAGATGTCTTTCAAATGAGACAGGACATAGGAGTTGTTTTTTTGGCTCTGTTTTTAACCAAAAAACAAATTTAGAACAAATTCTTTCCTCTCCATTTTGTGATGTTTTGATTTAAAAGACATCAAAAGAAGGTGGTTGAATTTAAATTATATCTTTCATCTTTCTTTTATGACATATATATTTTCTTCAGGATATGGCCGATTATGGTTCTCCACAGCTTCATTTGTTTAGATATAAGAGCTCTTGACCTTTCTTCCTCCAATGATTATTCTTGTCCATCTTAAGAGTCTTTCTTATTCTCAATTTAAATATCTAGTTTGTCTTGCCTTGACATGAGACTTTTGCTTTCATTACTTTCAGGCTCACTAAACATTTCTTCATCGCTATTGTGTTGCAATCTAACTTGGTCTGTATACACTGACATCCTATTTTCATTTTTTTTCTATTATCATAGTGTTCACTTTGCCTCATAGTGGTCCACTTTGCCCCATAGTGATTCACTTTGCACAATAAATCTTAACTGTTGTAGATTAGATTCATTATTCTTTTTATGCATAATTTTTCGCTGGTGGCATAGGACATGGTCAATGGAGCTTTAATTTGTCTACTCATGAGGGCAGACAGGTTTTTCAATCTTCCAGCATTTGGTATTGTTCTATAACTTAGCAACAATCTAGAAAAATGTTTCTATCTTTTCTTTACATTGTACACATATTTTCAATTTGTTTTTTTATAGTTTGCACCATCCTTTCTGTTACTCTGTTTGATTGCGGATGGCACAGAGAGGTTGTATTATATTTTTTATATCGCTACCAATAACTTGTTTTATAGCCCTTTGAAAAATCACACTTGCAGTTTTAATTACATATGGCATTCTTTTCCATCTGAATAATCCTATTTTCATGTTTATTGTTGTGACTTCTTTAAAGTCTTTGTCAATAGATATTTGATGCTATACTGACTTTAGATCATTTTTAGAGAATTCTTTCACACCTGCAAGAGAGTTCAAAGCCCATTGGGGATAGGATAGGAGTCTACACATATTTATGGTTTACACCTATTTTGTAGTCATTACAAATGTGCAGATCCCCATCTTCCTTTCATAAAATTATTAACAAGGAGGCCAATTTTCTCCCTCCTGATGAAATTCATTCCTGTAGATCTTGTTTCAGAAATTTTTTTAGTATTTCCACAACTATTTGTAGCAGATGGATTAGCACTTTTCATGCTTCAAAATATGAGGGGGAGACATTTTCCTTTCATCTTAACTTTGCTTCATAGTTTTTTAATATCCCAGTTTCTTTTGCCTTTGCAAATTTTGTTGAATTTATGTTCAATACATCATTTCCTATTAGGCCATGATTCTTTTCACATTTTGTCATAATAATTGGTTATATGTCAAACTTATTTTCTTAATTCCACATAGGCTTCAAAATAACCTGTTTTCATCACGGATCTGTCAAAGTGATTCAATTGCACATGGCTTTGCTTTAATGTTGGTTTTCCTAATTTCTTCCAGAAATATCTGGATATCAGTTTCACATCACTTCCTGCATCTAGTTGCATGTCCAATAAAACATTATTGACTCGAGTTTTTAGTAACCATTTTTCATTTTTTTTAAATGAAAAGATGGTCCCATTTATTTCCTTTTCATTTTGTTGGACTGTCTTTGCATTTTTCTTTTTGGATTTACTCATATCTTTAAAATGATACATTATGAAACACTTTTCTCATTTTTTTTATATGCCAGACATTTTTGCTTTTTTCTTTGATGTTGATATGCACAATAACTACACATTATTCTATCTTTTTTCTTTATCACGTATGTGTCCATTTACTCAACCAGATCTGGAATTTTTGTTCTATTAAATTTTCCAGTTAATTCTTGTTGCTGAACAATTTCAACACACTGTTCTCATGACAACTTTCCCAATTGTTAAATGCATTAGAGTCATTTGCTGATACTCCTCATTTTGAAGGATGTTTACCAATTTCATTTGGATCAAATCCTCTTCAAGTGACTGTTTTTTGATCCCAGTTTCTCAAATTCACAATATTTGGACACCTGTTTTAGACAAAGAACATATTCAATAACTGGTTCATTCAGTTTTGAGTAATATTCATAAACTTAACTCTCTCTGCATTCACTAATTTTTTCTTGGGTGCTATGTTTTTCATTATTAGTTGACTTATATTGTCAAATATCATTTCTTCCAAGTGTCTTGGATGTGCAATTGCTGATGATTTTATGTCCTTACAACCAGCAGTTGCCAAGAAGAGATCAGTTATTTGGTATTCTCTTCCAACTGATTTTAAATCCTTTAGCTTTTTTGTTTTTGTTTTAGCTTTTGCTGCTAGTATCCTAAGCCACATGTGTGTGTATTCATAATTATCGAATCATAATTGTTCATTCAGTTCTTTAGATATCTGCAACACCATTGTAGTGTAGTGTTACTGAATCACAGAAAGTAGTATGCACTCAACTGTCTCATGGGTAATAACTGTAGCTATTTATAGTCTTTGTAACTTCATATGTAAATGAGTCACCTCAGTTTGTTTTTTAACTATCCTTTCCATTCCTTATTCTGTCATCCATTTACACAAACAGATAGGTAGGTTACTCACTATTTCTCTCTTCACTTTTTGAGTTGCTTTGTTATATTCTCCTAAATCTCGTCCACCATCTGGAATCTTCTTTTCAACAGCAATTTTGGCTTTGGAAAAATGTTACAGTGACTCATATCATGACTGGCATAGGGCTGAAGCTTTACACACAAAAAAAAACTTGCACAAGACATGAAACATAGTCAGCCAAGATATTAAAATAAATGGATATTGACTAAACCCATGCAAGAGTGTCTATTCACTCATGTGCAGTCAGGTCCTCTCTGATTTTTTACCAAATTGCATCAAAGTTGCACAACCACTTCACAAACGAACATACATTGCATTTTTCTACAGTATGTATCAGCTTTCTTTAGGTTGTCCTCTTCAGTTTAACTTGGAGCTGCATCTTCTGAAGAAATAATGTATTTCTTGGTCTCTGACCTTATAATCCATTCTTCTTCCATGGTCTCATAAACTGTCTTTTTTGAGATTATGCTTCTAAACTTTGCTAAGTCATTCATGTCATTGCAATTGTTGTCAGGTCTTCACACACATCTCTCACTAGTTTTCTATCCAAAATCTT
Source organism: Acanthosepion pharaonis (assembly GCA_903632075.3). Lineage (NCBI taxonomy): Eukaryota > Metazoa > Mollusca > Cephalopoda > Sepiida > Sepiidae > Acanthosepion > Acanthosepion pharaonis. The sequence continues at coordinate 246,372 of CAHIKZ030001565.1, forward strand.
TTAAATCTTTTGCTTCTTACTTCTGTCAGTCTTGTTCTCTAATGTGTGTGGCTGTCTTTGAATGTCTTGATAATACTTCTCACTCCAATTCCTCGTTTTTTTGTTTTAATCATTTTACACTAAGAAAGACAATAAAGCCACTAAGATGCAAGGGGTGACTGACTATTAAAGAATATCAGATAAAAAAACATTATTAAGGACAATAAAAGAACAGGTTTTAAGAAGATAGAAGATATAATCCTAACAGTATAAGATGATTACTGATAGTGGATTCAGAAAGAAAACTGAAAGAACTCTTAGATAATGTAGTAAAGGAAAGCAAGAAGAAAGGACTAACTATAAAGTGTAAGATGGTAGAATGCATGGCTGCCAACAAAAGGTGTAAGTTATGTACTGAAATTTGTATTAACAGATGACAAGTGCTGGCACAGAAATCTGAAGACATATAGGAACAATAAAAAATGTCTTGCAGAAACTATGCAAAGGAATAAGATTAGAAACAAAGGAAAGATGGCTACATATCATCAAATCTCTGATATGGTAGTGAATGCTAAATGATCTATTCACAGATGAATGAAATACTTTATAAAATTTTCATTCCCGAGTAAATCTAAATTCTTGTGTCAAACACAAAAACCTACTTAATAGGAATAGAAAGGGAAAAGAGAACATGTGTTTCTCTTCTCCTTGAGGTTAAAATAGGTGCAAATAACAAAACAAAACTCAATCACTATGTAAAATTTTAAAGGAAAAACATTTTTTACACAAGTAAAGACAAAAAGATACAAATACAAGATTTGCATAAAAATTTCCTTTTGTGAGTTTATTATGGCAGGATAATAAATTTCTGATGTTTCAAAAAAGGATTAGCATTGAAAAATGGAAAAAATTACAATTTCAGTTTAGAAAAAGACACAAGGATTTTGAAAATGATAAAAGAAAAAGCAATTCAAGATGGCAGCAGAAAAACAAAGGTGCAACCACCTTTCAAAAAAATTGAAAACATCTACTTTTATTTGCATCTTTATCTGGAACATATAGAAATTTTAGAAAAAGTCCCCTTTAAATTCACAATGGGAAAATTTCTTTCAATTCTTTTTCTTCTTTGTTGTCCAACTGCAGGAAAATTTTCATTTGTGAACTTTTAGGCTCTCTGAAGGCTGGCTGGTAACTGGTGCCTTTGCGACTGTTTCTCCCTGGTGTCAAATGCCTTTTGTCATTGCTGTTAAAAAGTCTTCTCCTTTGTCCACTGACTGAGTGCTATTTATTTGGAAAAAGAGGACCACACAAGGCTCCCATTCAGGTTCTTACTAGGGCTTAAGACCATGTTTCTCATTGGTTAGTATATATGAAAACATAATTTTCCATAACTTGAAATGGATTCATAAAAATTTTGGCAGCTTTTAACTGCTGAGCCTAAAAAGTTATACAGTTGTAACAATTTTTTCCACAAACCATCTGGCCTTCATAAAAATACACTTCTCTCAAAAGAACACCTACTAAAAAATAACCTAGAGGATTAAACATTTATTCAGGACTAACATCTTTAAAATAGTAAAAATGAAATTTTTATAACTTGAGGCAACAGAGGATTGCTGCAAATACCATAGAACGAATATTTGAGCAACAACATAGTTTTAAGGACAATGCGAACTACCAGAGCAGGATGATAGGAATACCATAGACAGAACATCTGAGCAACAAAGGCATTTTAAAGGAAATGGAATAAAATAAGATGCTTATACTTAGAATCAAAAAAAGTTAGCTGAAATTTCTTGGACACAAGCTTAATTGATTTGATTTTCATGGCTTATCAACACTTTCCAGGTTATTTAAAGACAGAAAATATTTTTAGATTGTAAGAATTTTTTTGGAGAACATAATTATTTACTGATGCAAGTACTACTATTTAACCCATAGCTAGAGGAGAGGAGAAGAAGTAGATTCATACATTTCCCAAGAGTATTTGCATGTAAGTGAATTGGAACTCAGCTCTCCAATTTCCAATTTAGGCCATTATCCATTAAACCATCTGCACATCCAAATTTACAGCACAGTATTTTCAAGCAGTCACCCATCTAGGTACTAAGCAGGCACAAAATTGCTTAACTTTGGTTATCGTATGAGAACTGGTGTTTCAACACTTGTAGACTGGAGGATTTGGAAAATTTGACACTTACAAGGTATATCAAGGGAAAGAGAGACAGGGGAAAGCAGCATGTCAGCTACCTGATGAGCTTGTGTGAATGGATGGTAGAACATAGGTTTGGCAAAAGGGCAAGCTTTGATAAAGGCTACAAGGAATAGGAGCTTGATCACTCACATCCTGAAGGGACATGGCACATAGAAGAAAAATCTGAGAATACCATGGACCGAACATGTGAGCAATGAGAAAGTTTTAGTGAAAGTGGAAACAAAAAGGACATTTGAAGAGACAACTGAAATTTCTAGGACACATAATAAAGAAAGAAGTCTTAAAAAATGTCATACTCACAGGAGAAATTGAAAGCAAGGTGGACAGAGAGGAAAATAATGTATAACCTATCTAGCAAGCTTGAGTAAATCAATGGCAGAACAGGGTTTAGGAGAGATAACAAAAAGACAAAATTTATTATGAGCTGCAAAGAGCAGGAAATTGTGGAAAGCTATGACTATCAAAGTCCTGAAGGGACATAGCACATAGAAGAAGATGAATATTTTACTCAATTCCTGGAAAGTCTATTTCACTATTTCTGTAGAGTAGGGATTCTCAGCTGGGAGGAATCTCCAGGTTTTAGGTTGGGTCTGTTGCTTTTTCTTGTTTTTTTTTTGTTTTTTTTTACAGATTTTGTTTATTGAACGAGTTTTGTAATACAAGAAAAAGTAAAAGATAACCCATTGAAACTTTAAAGTTCACTGCTGGCATTCTGTTGAATTTTTTGTTTATTGAAGCATGCTTCAGTTTATTTATTTAATTAGTTATGAATTAAAACAAATTACTGTACATGTATTCAAGTTAAAAAATGCATCAGCATTTTCTATTGCTATTGAATTTGTAAAATTCCTCTAGGAAAAATCATCCATGTAAATGTATATGTAATAATATGGAAAAGAATGAAGATTTTCAATAATATATGCATATTATTTGGACTACAACTTTTGACTCAGATAATCTTGGAAAGGGAAGGAAGGACATTCTGACATATGGTGAAAAGGGTTCTTAGGGCAAAAAAGGTTAAGAACCTTCTTATTTCTTTTGTCCCATTTTTCATCGACCTTCATGATTAGGAAAGACTCATTTCTTGAAGGTTCCTGGCTGCCTTTCTAATTACACAATTGGTAGAGTTGTTGCAAATAATGCTGTTCCTCAGCCAATTAAATCTCAAGTAGCATTGTGATTATTTCAAAGAACTTAATTATATTTACTTATTGTTTTTGTTATACTTACTTATTATTATTGCATATTTCTTCATTGCATTCACATATTACTTAATTATATTTGCATATTGTTAAAATCTCATCATGAAAACATCGATGTTGAAAACCAAACAAATTATTTGCGTGTCATTATTTTCAGATTAATTTATTTTATTCAGTATTAATTAGACTTTCACAAGTACATGTGTATGTGTGTGAGGAAATATATATATATATCAATATATATATATATATATATATATATATATATATACACTACAGATCAAAAGATATATACACTACAGATCACCCACAATTACCATGGAATGAACTTGACAGAAGAGTGAAAAAAATGAAAAGAGCTCTTAGAGCCATTGAAAAAGGTATGGAATCAATTATCAAACTTATACTTTGAGAAACTTTTTGCAATGATTGCTAAAATTTTGTACCGCAGTAATCAAGGCTAAAGGAGGATATTTTTGACAGGAACAAAATTTAATCCTAAAATGCTTTTTTTCTTTTTGTCATAATAAAATTTCTAATTAAAAATCATGTCTCACTCTTTTTAATCATGTATAATAATTTTCTCTTATTTAACTACTTTTGGGGGCTAATTTAAAAATTACCAGGGGTTGCCTCAAAATTTGAATTGTAGTGTGTATATATATATATATATATATATATATATATATATATAGTCCCCTTCAATAGTATTGGAACAACAAGGCCAATTCATTTGTTTCTGTTCTCCACTCAAGACATTTGGTCATAAAATCTAACAAATAGACAATTTTGCTGTCACATGATTTGGACTATTTTGCTGTTACACATGCCATATATATATATATATATTAAGGCAAGGAATATTGTGTTTAAACATGTAATACTGTCACCGCTGGGTGTTAACCACAATGTCCACTTTTGTATTTACATATATCTTATCCCTGATATTGAGCACTTAAATAAATATGGTATACCTGAAAATATATATATATATATATATAATCAGATTTTAAGAAAATAATCATGTGTATATACACTTGCATGCATATATATATAAATTTATATATATACATTTTCCATCTATCTACACATACATCTCTGCTTCTATATATTTGTATATAATAATAATACAAATGAATAAATATATATATAATATATCTTCTGACTATAAGTAGAGAAAACAGATATATTAGTGTACAAGCACCCCAGTTCATTTACTCAATGTTTTTTTTTAATATATATATTTAAGATATCTATAAACAATCGGACAACAGCACATTTATAAAGAATTGGAGCACGTCCACATTTATAAAAAATGAGAACAAATTCCTATTTATAAGAATTAGACGATTTCTGCATTTATGAAGAATTGGGACACATTCACATTTGAAAAAATAAATGCATAAGCCTTTATAAACAATTGGACTGCATCCCAATTCATATGAGCGATGTAAGGAACTGCGCCACTTTCTCATTTATATAACATAACATACAAATAATGGGAAGGTATACACATCTATGGAGAAAGAAATGGACTTCATCCTCATTTATACAAGAGATGTTTCATGTTTCTACTATCACTAATAATGTATATGCATATATATATATATATATATATATATATATATATATATATGGTTATTGTCACTTCTTGACAAAAGAAGACTATCTCCACAAATTTCATTTTTTTTATAACTTTCAAACTCATCAGACCCATAAATCATGAGAGCGCAGATGACTTTTTCAACCAGCCTTACTTTTACAAGCTTTTGTACAAATGTTGCATCTGAAAGGGAGATTCTCAAACCCAACATCAATGTACATACATATATATATATACATACATATATATGTGTGTGTGTGCTTATATGTAACAAAAAGAATTGGCTAAAGAACTAGAGTTCATCCCCATTTATATAAAAGATGTTTTATGCTTAACTTTCTGGTATTGCTAATATATATATATATATATATATATATATATACACATTCATTTCTGTAGTTCACTGCTACCAACAAGCAGAAATATTTCTTCTCCTGATGATGGCCATTTTGGCCGAAACTAGTCGAGGAATCTAAATGAAATAATAAAAAAAAACAAAAGAATATTAATCTACAACCCAGTGTGTCTGAAGATTTTAATTTTTAAATTTTTTAATATTTTTTTTATTTTCAAATATATATATATATATATATATATATATATATATATATATATATATATATATATATATATATATATATATATATATATATATATATATATATATATATATGAAAAGTGTGTGTATATAAATATAAATATAAATATATATATATATATAATTATTTATATATTATATATGGTACTTATTAGAAAGCGCTCAATATCAGAGATAGAGCTAACATATTTGGTTGGATTGATATGAGTTTGTGATCCTGGGTTTCACGCTTTTGCAATCGTCAGACAAACTGATTCTTTTTTTTAAATTTGGGTTTATGTAGATTGCGTGTATTGGAATTGGATTCCCCCCTACTCATGGAAGTAGGGGGGAATTGTTGTTGTGATGTCACTCATGCTAACGCAAACATAAATGCATGTCTGTACATCCGTTGAGATACGCAGACACACATACACACTCGCTCGTTCGCCAGGGCTCATACAGACATAAACATATGTGGACAGTATGGGATTCGACATATGTATGTATATGTGTGCTGTTATCTATATACATACGCATTTCTATGTTGAAATTCAAAGATTGGAAATGTGGTGAAGATTTCTTGTGAATGTCTTGTAATCAGAGCATTTTCCTATTTTTTCACTGAATAATATTTCCTCACATACATGTATATATGTGTGGTGGGGACTGTGTAAAATTATGATAGGTAAAAATTGCTATTATTTTTAATTTTTTAAAGTTTATTTGTTATTATTTTAAAGCTGGTTTGCTTGTTTTTTATGACTGTGTATATATAACTGGTAGAAATTGCAGTTTGTAATCCTTATTGGTTATTTTTATGGTGGTATCAAATATGCTGGGGGAGGGGGTAGTTTCCGTTAATAATTATAGCGGGTCTATATGATAATAGTAGATGTGATGTGATAGTAATTTTGTAGAGGGATTGGTGGCAATGATAATATAAGTAGCTAATAGTTATTGTAAATTGGTAGAAGTGATTAGTAATGGTGGTGGGAGAATGATAAAAACAATAAATGTAATTATTGTGGTGGTAGCTTGTACTAAAAAGTGATTGTTGGTGTTTTATTTTATTTTATTTCATTTATTTATTTATTTTGGTATAAATCCTGATAATAGGTATTTATTCTCATACCTACATTTGGAAATTATCTCTGATCTTATTGGTTTTTATTTGGTGGTATTAAATATGCTGAGGGGAGTAATTTACGTTAATAATCATAGTGGATTTATATGTTAATAGTAGATGTGATGTGGTAGTAATGGTGTTGGGTGTTGATGGTAATGATAATATTAGTAGCTAATAGTTATTGTAAAGTGGTAGAAGTGATTACTGATGGTGGTGCAGTGATAATAACAATAAATATAATTATTGTGTTGGTAGCTTGAACTAAAGAGTGATTGTTGGGGTTTTTTTGGGGTTTTTTTTTTTATCCGTTTGGTATAAATTCGGATCATAGTTACTTATTCTCATGCCTACATTTGGAGATTATCTCTGATCTTTTGTTTAGTAAATTCTTTTGTGGGGTGTGGGATATTATTGCTACTTTTTCATGTAGGCAAAGTAGGCATTTTTTTGTAATGTTGCTGTAGGCAGGTGCTTTTTTCAATATTTTCCAGCTTATTGTTCGTGCGATATTTCTGTCTTTTTGCTGCCATATGTATGTAGATAGTGTAGTGCTGTTTGAGTATTTCCTGTTGGGGAATGAAAGGTTGGGGTTGTTTTTCCTCTTCTTGAATGGACCCTCAGTCGCACCGATGTAGTACATTGTGCTGTTGTTTGCATCTATGTTTGCGTTAACATGAGTGACATCACAGTGACGATTCCCCCCCAATTCCATAATAACACCAATACACACAATCTACATAAACCCAAAATTTAAAAAAATTTGTTTGTCTGACGATCGCAAAAGCGTGAAACCTAGAGTCACAAACTCACATCAATCCAACCAAATATATATATATATATATATATATATATATATGCATGTATGTAACATAAAGAAATAGAGTTCACCCCCATTTATATATGAAAGATGTTTGATGATTATCTTTTTTGGTATTACTAATACATATATATATATATATATATATATATATATATATATATATATATATATAATGATGAAGATGCATTCCAGTTCTTTACCCAATTGTCTTTTCTATTTATATATATATATATATATATGTAATAAAAAATGTATTGAAGCACCTCCCCATTTATATAAGAATGTTTGATACTTATCTTTCTGGCATGATTAAAAAATTTTTATATATATCTAACAAAGTCTGTGTATATATATGCCCATATTTTTCCTAAGTATTTTACATTTCAACATTTGCTTAAGACATGCAATGTTTCACAAGAAATATATGACTGTATGTCACAGCTTGCAAGTTACTTGTCTCATTTACAATGGCAAATTTTTAGTTTACTAGTAATGTTTAAAAATGAAAAAAACAATGACAACTCAAATTTCAACATTTCCATAGATAGTGTAGGAAATTCAGAATTTTTTTTTTTTAATTAACATCTGAACGACCAAATTTCAAACAATAATAAAACAAAAAATAAAGAAATCATGATCTCATGCCTGTTAATTAAATCATATGTACATGAATTCAAAAATCAAAAAGGAATAAAAAATAGTCTTTAGTTGAGTTTAAGTCTTTGGGTAGTTGGTCCACAGAAAACTGGTTTAGAAAAGACTTTGAAGATCAGCAAAGATTCACTGACCATCCAAGCTGTTGTTGTTGGAGATACTTCATTTGAAGTGTTTCTTTCATTGTAGTGTTTGTGAAGAAAAACTTTAAAAACTATATTAAATTAGATTTGGTAAAATTAGTTACACAAAATAATTTTAAGCTAATAATTAATTACAATTGTAAATAAATAAATATTAAATAATTTAAGTTTGTTTTATACACTTACTTTTGGGAGAAATGTATTAAGGGAAAGTCAGACCGTAAAAGTTGTTAAATTTGTGTGTAAAAGTATCAGAATTGGCTCTAAAAAGGGCTGTCAGAAATAACTGTCATGGCAGACTGTCAGTGATTCATTTTTTTTTAATTTAAAATATATCCACTTTGTATTCATTGTCTAATGGGAAAAATGGCTTCCACCCATGTAAATTTAATGTTGAGACCTGTTTAATCCTATTCTGAGGATATTTAAGAAGACTGGTTGGTAGATGAATGGCAGAAGGGACTTAGACATCAAATGCAAAGGAAACCAGTTGACTGCAAGGATGCAGAGAGCAGAAAGGGTTGCAGTGTTCACATGTGAAAGTTGCTAGCTGTCTCTAAGAGAGAAAATGGCTTAAAGGCTTTATCATTCTCAAGGACTTTGCTGACAACTTCTACTAGAATGAAAAAGAAGAACAAAGAAAAATTAAAAATGAACCATGCCACAGCTGATATTGAAAAGAGAACATAAAGAAAACAGAAACACATTTTAAAATATTGTTAAAGGTCCAAGAAACACCCATAGAATATGCCTAAGTAGGGTTTTTGTCTCTCTATCAGGTGGGTTCATCTTTTCAACAGAGTATTTTCTTCTTTTTTTTTTTTTACAGTTTTTGTATCACCTTCTCAAGATTTTTTTCATGATCTGAAGAATTGTATTATAAATCTTTTTTTAGAGTCTATAATTTTTGTTCTGTTATCTTGCCTTGTTTAAAATAAGGTACACAAAATTAAAACTTTGTACAAGCTTTTTTGCAAAAATTGTATTTTGTTATATTGTTTTATGCCTATGTAATACATTTTTGTATCTTTCAAGTTTCAAGTAGCAGTTTTGAGTCTTGTTTATTATTGTATGTACCTTTTTTAATAAGAGAGATGATGTTCTCTCTTCTTCCATTCACTCCCAAGAAAAAAAATTCTTTTAAATGAACAAATTAAACATTAAATTATAATGAATACATAATTAGAACATATTCTATTAATTAATCAGTTTTCAGACCAAATAAAAATCTCTTTTTATTGAAAATTATTAATAACATATAATATCCCTATTGAGTGACCGTCCTGGGTATGACGATAAACTGCATCTACATCCTGGATAAGACGATAAACTACGTCCAACAGCAAGGCCTCTTATCAGGAGGTTTTGAGGAGTGTGGAACCACCTCTTAATTGCTGGTATTCCCAGGTCCACCCTGACCCGGGGTGGTAGCACCTCTTAGGGTCACAGCTATGGGCAAATAGCTGATCCCCACAACCTGACTCAACACTATGAAAGTGTAAAAATAGATTTTAATGCCTGAAATACTTTGTAAATGTTGTGGTAAACCCTCCTATAGTAGAATGAACTCTTCCTCCTCTCATAAATACAAACTGCGAGAGTCGGATAGAAGAGTGTGAAGTGAAGTGGAGTAGTATTGTTTTGTATATATCTTCAATATACTTTTTCAACCTACCTTCGTCTTTCTTTCTGGCCCCTAAACAGGCCACAACAACTTGGATGATGAGGATTCGCACTTCACAAGGACCCCGCCAAAAAAAAATTAAAAAAAATTTGCCGTTGCCAGTGTCCACAACAACTTGGTGACAAAGTTTTACGAGGATTTTGCATGGACCACCATGATTAAAAGGAACTCTCTCAAAATACGGAAAATCTAGTTTTTCATGAAAGGCACACTTATCATGGAGGATTTCAAAAATATTTTATTAGAACTTGCAAAATACCAGAATGCACAGCAATTACAACTCCAAGAAAGAATGGACGAGAAGTGACAAAAACAATTGCTCTCTCAACAGGAAAAAATGGAAAATGTATTACTGCAAACCCAGAAGGAAAATCGAGAGAGACAGCTTGAACTTCAAAAAGAAAATCAAGAGCAACAGCTTGAATTTCAAAAGCAAGTGTTAGAATTGACAAACCATAGTAATCCCATTGAAAACGAATTTTCTTTTTCGCAAAACACCATTTGGATTGCGATAGAGAATTTTTCATATCATTCCTGAGGAAGACATAACCTTTGCGTCATACTTTAGGAGGTATGAGGACTTATATACATCAGATTGTGTGAAATAGAGTGACTCAAAAAAAGTACGTCTTCTTCTGAGGAAACTTGGCACACAAAATTCGTTAACTACATTCTGCCCCATAAGACTAGCGAATTGACATTTACCGAAGCAGTGGAATTACTAATGCAGCTCTTCAGCCCAAAGACATCTCTTTTCTATAAGAGATGGAAATGTCTTAATCTAACTAGGAAAGAATGGGAAGACTACACCACTTTTGCGTCAATTGTAAACAAGCACGGCAATGATTTTAGACTGATGGAGCTAAGTGCGAATAACTTCAAATGCTTGATATTTATGCAAGGACTAGTTTCAGCAAAAGATGCAGAAATTAGGTGAAGAATACTAAACAAATTGGAGAATGAGCCAAATATAACTCTACAGCAGATCACTGAAGAATGTCAGAGGCACATCAATTTAAAGCAAGATTCTATAAATATTGAAGAATCTGGTATTGCTTACGTCAAAAAGTATGCTACAAACAGAAACAAAGAGTCTCCTAAAACTGAAACAAAGAACAAAACAAATGTTGCCACCTAACCCATGCTATGGATGTGGGGCCCTACATTGGTACAAAGATTGTATGTTCCGGAATAAAAAATGTTACATTTGTAACCGAGTCGGACACAAAAGTTCAGATTGCCAATCTAAAAACAAAAAACCAATAGCTGCATAAAAAATGCAAGGTCGGACGAACGAGACGGTGCTAATATCAGGAACGTTTTGCACGTAAAAATGTTAAACAAAAGTGTAGAATTTCAACTAGATTTGGGTTCTGATTTAACTATTATAAACTTGCAAACATGGAAAAGATTGGGTAAGCCAACCATGATAAAATCTAGCAAGATTGCAAGATAAGTAACAGGTGAAAAAATTAAATTTGTGGGAGAATTGATTACAAATATAACGTTCAACGAGAAGACTCTTAAATTAAAATTGTTTGTACTGAAAAATACTAACAACCTATTTGGCACTGATTGGATGACACAATTCCAGCTTTGGGAATTGCCTATAACTTCATACTGCCAAAAAATTAAACTACAAGACAATGTCCAGCCAGTGTTCAAAAAGAAGCGAAATGTGCCTTTTGCCTTGTTGGAACAAATTAACGAGGAACTTGCAACAGTAGTAAGAACTGGAGATCTATCGAAGGTAGAAACAAAGAACAGTTCATCTAAAAAGGCTAAAAAATTAGCTGCTAAGGAAGTGAAACTGAAGAAATTAGCAAAGGTAAAGACAAAAGTGCTTCAGGTTGACAAAACGAAAAAGAGGAAAGTTCTTGTTAAAGGCAAAGTAGACAAAGCAAAGAAACTGGCTCAAGGAACCCAGGCCTCTATCCCAAAAAGAAAGTTGCATCAGTTTCAGCAAACTCTGATCAGAAAAACATTGTTAGACTTAAAAAGACCTGGATCAGTGAATGAGCTATTCTAAACTTCATATGGTTGCTTTAATTTCAGGTGAAAAATTGCTCAACATTTGGATATATTTTATTAAGCTGGTCCTTGATCTAAGCTTTCAGCTCACATGAGCCATCTTCAGAGTGTATAGAACGGCTCATGATCAGACATAATAGACATTCATTGTCTGTAATATTTAACAATATATGTTTAAATAATGATCTGCTGCCCCAATACACTAAATATTTATTTGTGCATATTCTCAGACTTAATACCATGTACGAATAAAAAACAATGTGTCAAGTAGTTTGTCCAAATAAAAGTCTGAGTTGAAGAGGAGACAGTAAGAAATATTTGTGTGTCTTGTCTATTTCCTGTCATACAAAAACTGTCTGAAAGTAAACTATAAAAAAAGAGAGAAAGAATTTTTTGTAAAACACCTCAGCAATTTCAGGAATATAAAAATCTTTGATTTATTCTTTATCTGCTTTCTTCTTTTATTTTCCTTTTTCTTTGTAGATGAGTTGAATATTTTTACAAAGTGAAATTTTCACACCTACCACAGTATTTGATTGATTGATTTGTTTTCTATGGCTTATCAACCACCTCAGGTTATTTAAAGCCAGAAAATATTTTTAGTGTTAAAACAGGATCTGGCTCAACAGAGTGACAGCATTTCACCAAACAACAAAAAAATATTCTCTGATGAGAAATTTCAAAAAACTTAAATACTGCCTAATGGTTAAATCCGCTTTAGCAGGAAGGGAAATAATTTACTGCCACTGCTTAAAACACATCCATTAAGCTGAGGTGTAAGAGTCTAATTTGTTAGCCAAGGATGGTGAGTTCAATCCTAAGTAGGAGTCAGGATGGTTAACATTTAGATCATAAAATTATTTTTTTCAATAATAATGACTTAGGGATACAAGTTTTACTAATTAACCTATAGTTGTGGGGAGTAGAGGTGGATTCATACCTTTCCCAAGGGTATTTACATGTAGTGAATATAACTTGACTCTCCAATTAATAATTCCAATCTGTTATCCATTACACCACCCACATATCCAAGCTTACAACACCTGGTATTTCCAAATGATCACCCATCTCGTTACTGACCAGGCTCAATGATACTTACCTTCTGTGACTGTAAGCCTACACAGTATTTGGCTTGTCAAATATAAAATAGATTCTTACAAAGTATCAGTGTAGTAATATTCCTAATATTTATTGCTGAAGACAAGAAAATAGAATTCATGGTTCTCTTGCCTTCAATATGTCCTGTGAGTAGAAAATTTTCTAAGCCCTCTTTTCTGTGCCCTAGAAATTCCAATCTTAGTGTCTTTTTTGTTCCCATTTTCTCCAAAACTTTATTGTTGCTCATGTGTTCAGTCCATATTGTTCCCAGTATCTTTTCAAAATCCATATTCCTGTTGCTTCAAGTCTCCCCTACATCAATGAGAAAATTATCCAGTATTCTCTTCCTCATAGAAAGATTGATATTACATAGCAGTTCAACATTTTTTCTTTGTTTCTAACAAAATTTTGCTGTTTCTAATACTTTGTTTAGCTTTGAGAAGGCATCTTTCATTCTTGCAATTCACCTTCTGATTTCTGTCTCATTTTCTGTCCTCTGTTAAAACACTTTCCAAATAAATTTCTGTACTTGCTTGATTCTGACATTTCCAATTTGTAGTTCATATCTTAGGCTCTTCCTTTTGCTGAAAAGCAAACATTTTGTCTTCTTACAGTTGATGTTTAGTCCTTTCTTCTTGCTTTCTTTTACTACCTTCTGTAGGACTTACCCTAATTTTCTTTCTGCATCTGTTATCAACACTGTGTCATCTGCATACTGCTTTGCTTGGGGTGTACTTGCTTAAAAAGAAGATTGTAGCTGACAATAATGAATCTTAAAAAGAACTTCTAATTTGAATAAGTCTAGTGAGAAGACATTATGCACCTTGTCAACAAATTACTGAGAAATTATTATCTGGAAATCAAAGTTTTTTTTAACAAAGATTTTCATGTTCTGAAGTCAAATAAAATTTCTGTGAAATGTAAAAATTTGCCATTCTGATAATAAGTACACTGCAAAAAAAGAACAAGTATTAGAACATAAAAATTATAAGATATTGAAAAAGTATCTTCAAATTGATCATGTTGAAAATGCAACAGGTTTTTTCCAAACTTTATATATTATTCACTTGTTCTTTTCACTGCAAGTATAACATTACAGCATCCATTCAAAAACTTTGTTACATCTTCATCTTCATTTAACCAAATAATTGTATTCCACTAATCATTCAACCTTTTAACAAATTAAAAAAAAACTGCTGATTAAGTTTTAATTACTGGTTGTGTTTTTTGGGCAAACCAAATGTGAAACCCTTATTGGTTCAATGATCTAGCCCATGATTTTGTATATAAAGCCATCAAATGATTATTGACAAGGGCAACAATCATAAATGTATTTTAAGAAGAAATCATCATCATCATTGGTTCCTGAACCAGTTCCCTCCACATATCTTTTGAAAGTTGGAGAGGTTTTCATTCATACATAGTATGTCTTGAGCAATAGCACTTGGCATAATTTTTTCTTCACCTGCAATCACAGCTGATGTCCTCCAACTTGGAAGCTTGCCTCGGTCACTGTTCTTTTGATCTGTCTGGATATTTTCACATTCTGAATAAATATCTTTTAAGACTCCTTCCTAAAATAATGTTGATATAGCACAAGAAAGGCTTCATGCATTTAGAAGTCATTAATTATGAAGGCATAGAATCAACAACATTTCACTCATGTCTTGATACAAAACAATAGAAATAGAGACAAGATAAAGATAAATCTTCAAAACAAGCTTGGAAATAATCAATATTCAGATGAAAAACAAAAGAGTTTTTGATTCTTTTATGAGCCTTCAGAACATGGGCAATTTTGTCTCTCCATGAATTCATATCCCTTGTAGCACTAGCCAATGTTTTACATTTACTATGCCCCTCTGTTCATGTTCTACCATCCATCCACATAAACTATGTTACTCACTGCATCTCTCTGCATCTCTTGCCTTCAATATGACCAGTGAGTGTCAGATTCACTAAGCCTCCTCTCCTCATTATGTGTCCCAGAAATTTCAATTAACTCTGTCTGATAATAAGCAAAAGTGTCCTTTTTGTTCCTATTTTCATTAAAACTTCCTCACTGCTCACATGTTCCATCCATGGTATTCTCATCATTCTTCTGTAGAGAGTTATGGCTACACCATATTGGAACACTGGTTCCCAAACAATCACCAAAGTTAAGCAATATCAAACATAGTCAGTACCTAGATGGGTAACGACTTGGAAATACCAGGTACTGTGAGCCTTGATATGTGGGTGGTTTAATGGATAATGGCTCAGAAATTTTCATTCCAATTCCTGCTGGGGTTGTTATATTCACTTACACACAAATGACTTTGGGAAAGGTATGAAGCCACCTCTGCCCAACTATGGGTTAATTAGTAACATTTGTATTACTAAACCACTATTATCTAAAAAAAAAAAACAATTTTTACAATCTAAATATATTTTCTGGCTTTAAATAACCTGAAAGGGTTGATAAGCGATAGAAAACAAATCAATCAATGAATCTTCTGTAGAACTATGTCTCTGTTGCCTCAAGTCATGCCTTCATCTATGAGGAAATTGTTTAGCATTCACTGCTATATAGGTGGATTGATATTACATAGCAATTCGGCAGTTTTTTCTTTGTTTCTATTGCCTCAAGCCTCTTCTTCATCTGTGAGAAAATTGTCCGGCATTTACAGGCATATAGGAGGAGTGATATTAAATAGCAGTTCAGCACTGTTTCTGTTGCCTCAAGTCACCGCTTCACCTGTGAGGAAATTGTCCAGCATTCTCTGCTAAATAAGAGGATTGATTTACATAGCAATTCAGTACTCTTTTCTTTGGTTCTCTTACCTCTCACCTTTTCTTCATCTTTGAGAAAATTGTTCAGCATTTACAGGCATATAGGAGGATTGATATTACATAGCATATAAACACTCTTTTTTATTTCTATTGCCTCAAGTTTCCTCTTCACTGGTGAGTATATTGTCCAGCATTCACTGCCATATAGGAGGATTGATATTACATAGCAGTTCAGCACTCTTTTTTTGTTTCTATTGCCTCAAGCCTCCTCTTCATCCATAAGGAAATTTTCCAGCATTCTCTGCCAAATAGAAAGATTGATATTACATAGCAGTTCAGCAGTTTTTTCTTTGTTTCTATTGCCTCCTCGCCTCCTCTTCATCTGTGAGGAAATTGTTCAGTATTCACTGCCACATAGGAGGATTGATATTAAATAGCAGTTCAGCACTCTTTTCTTTGTTTCTATTGCTTCAAGTCACCTCTTCCTCTATGAGGAAATTGTTCAGCATCAATTTTGATATTGGATGACTGATATTACATTGATGTTAACCAGTCTTTCCTTTGTTTAAAAATGTACTAATTACAAAGAGATTACTAAGAGAAGTAAGCCTAATGCAAGTTGTAAGCTAGTAAGAGAAATTGTGTGTGGGGGGGGGTAATACTTGCTGGTATTAGTAAAATAAACATAGGTATATAGCTGTGTTAATGATTGTAATAATAGTAATCATTAGCCTTGATGTTGTGTAGATGATTAACTCAAATGAGCAGTGGACAATAATTTGAAGATAGACTAATAGAACTTGGCTTGTGACTCTAAAACCAAATGCATCAAATTTTTTCTAATGAAGCTAATATTTGGTTTTTCATATAAGTACCAGTATCATACCTGTTCAAAAGATGATGACATTAATTACATATTTCAGCTGACATAAAATCTATACACTCTGCCTTGGATCAAAAGGATATTCTCCCACCCTCTGCTAAAGATCAGTATAACATCTATATATATTAAGTCTTGTCTCAGGAAACCTGAGTCCCCAGCTCAAGCAAATTCTTTCTAGTAAGAGGTGAGGTTTATTCCCTGCTGCATGACACATTCCCAAAGAGGCAAGTGCCAAGAATACTGAATTATGTTTAGTGCCTTATCCCATGTTCATGTGGGATTCTACTTTTAACTCAGATCTTCCATAAAATCAGTGAAGCAATAGTAGTTTTGTTACCTGAACAATTGCCTTAGATATCTTAAATGCTTTGATAAAGTGTGGCACGGGGGGGGGGGCTGCTTCATAAACTCCAAAGCTATAGTATCTCTGGAAGACCTTATGCAATCATCCTTTTTCTTGTGTAGGTTCATGAATGTTGTTGATAATGGCTAGTCTTCTGCAGTTTATGAGATCAATGCAGGTGTCCTCCAAGGTCTCCAGGCTCCTTCCTCAGTCTTACCATCTTTTTACTCTTTATAAACCATCTGCCTCATATCATTAGCCTTGATGTTGTCCGGAAGCTTAGCTCAAATGAACTACAGACAATAATTTGAAGACAAGCCAATGGAACTCACTTTCCAGCTCAAAAACCAAAGGTATCAAGTCTTTTCTTCTTAAGCCAAAAGAAAAACTGCTTTTGACAGATGGACAAAAGACAAAATCTGAAAAGAAAAAATAATGATTATCTTTAGTTCTTCAGATAAATACAAGCATCTTTTTCATTTATCTGCCATGTACCTTCAGGACATATGCAATCATGGCTCTCCACAACTTACAATACTTTATAGCGTTTAATGATTTTTCTTTATTATCACTTTCACTCCTTATAAACCCAATAAGAGAATATCTACAAACATAGAAACAAACAGAAAATATCAAAACAGTCAGAAAACAGTTATTTTGGGGGCTTTTTTAATTCTTTTACCCCATGCAAGGCAATAAAGCTACTAAGACACAAGGGGGTTACTGAGTGTGAAAGAATTAGAAAAAAGAGACATATTCTTAAGGAGTGAGAATAATAAAGGAGTAATTAAGACAGTCATCAAGTCACCTTTTCATCTATGAGGAAATTGTTCAGCATCAATTTTGATATTGGTGGACTGATATTGCATAGGTGTTGACCAATCTTTTCTTTTTCGCTAATTACAAAGAGATTAGTAAGAGAAGTAAGCCTGATGCAAGTTGTAAGCTAGTAAGAGAAATTGTGGGGGGTTAATACTTGCTGGTATTAGTAAAGTAAACATAGGTATATAGCTGTATTAATGTTTGTAATAATAGTAATTATTAGCCTTGATGTTGTGAAGATGCTTAACTCAAATGAGCAGTGGATAATAATTTGAAGACAAACCAATGGAAATTGTCTTGCAGCTCTAAAACCAAATGCATCAAATCTTTTCTAATAAGCAAAATGAAAAACTGATTTTGATAGATATGTTTTTCTTATTTTTTAATCAATTTAACTCCATGCAAAGAAGTAAAACCACTGCAACACAAGGGGTTACTGTTTGTTAAAGAATTAGAAACTGAAACTAATGAGCAAGAATAAAAAGAGTAAGTAGAAAGACAATAGTGATTGACATTGCCTTTAAATTTTTGAAGATTAAAGTTAGCTGTGAAACATGGAGCTGAAAGTGAGTTCCATGAGCGAGAAGTGAAACAAAACTTCTGCCGGCATAGGACTTTTTGAATTGATGAGACCTTGCAACCAATCTAGTACTACATTTAAATTCATAAAGTCTTAATACCATACAAGAAAGTTCATCCAAACAATTATCATGAAAGTATTTATAGAAAAGGCATAGATAAGCTACATTACGGTGGCGGGAAAGTGACTGAAGCCAAGATGTCAGGTCAGGACCAATAACACTGCTGATTCCTCTTTAGATTTTATCAAGAATCTCTATATTTAGAAGCATGAAAAATAGAAATAGTTGAAGGTAAGGAATGATGAGAAATTTCCAATTTGAGAAAGTCAAATACCATGAAGGAAGAATTGAGTAAGAAATTTTAAGATGAATTTCATGGCAAAAATGCATGTTTTTTTTAAAGATACATTCAAAATTTCTACTTTCAGATTTGATTATTGGCTCATATATGTGAACTAAATATTGATTAAATACAACATTCTTTTTTTCTTATGGTATATTCAGCAGAAATATTTTTAAGTTGTATAATTGTTTCTATATTATAATTTATTGTTTCCTTTCAACAAAGATCATTTTTCATGGTATCTTTAGTTGTGATATTTTTAAATTGAGTATTTGGCTTTTGGTTTTTAATTAAATATTGATTCCTTTGAATTAAATATCTATTTTTCAAGGCACTTTCACCATTGACATTTTTCAATTGTATGATAGCCATTTGCTTGTATTTTTTATCATTTCACCTGAAAAATGACTATAAAGCCACTAAAATGCAAGGAATTACTGAGAGTAAAAGAATATGAGAAAAATCATTATTAAGGAAAGGACAATAAAAGAACAGGTTTCAAGGAGACAGAAGATAATCATTGACATTGCATTTCAATTTTTGAAGATCAAAGTTAACTTAGAAGCAAAAAGCTGGAAAAGTGTTCCCCAAACAGGAAGTGCAAGTGAAGAAACTGTTAGCATAGATCTTATGGTTAAATCTAGACATTTCAACTGTAAAATGATGACACCCAGCTGCTTATCTATCACTGCACTGCACTTAAATTTATAAAGCTGATGAAGGAAAAAAGGAAAGTTCATAAGAATAGTTACCATGAAAATATTTATAGAAAAGGCATGGAGAATCTGTGTCATGGCAGTGGGAAAGCAACTGAAGCCAAGATGCCATGTCAGGACCAACAACATTGCAGATTCTTCTTTGGATTTTGTCAAGAATCTCTAAATATATAGCAGAAGTAGTAGACCAGATGAGGTATCAATATACCAAACATTGATTATCTAAAATATCTATCTTGTTTAACTGAATCTTAATTGTAAATTAAATATTTATTCCTTTGAAATGGGCATATAGTTTTTAAGGTACATTCATCATTGATATTTTTCAGTTGTATGATTGGTTCTTTTTTGTGAAACAAATATTTATTATTTAGTGAAAGAAGACAAAATATATGGTTGTCAGCAAACGGAACTGTTCAACATGCAAATGACAAATTGGAGATACCAAAATCAAACAAGTACAACAATTTAAATATCTGGGAAGTGTTTTAACAGAGGACAGAAAGTGCAACACCAAAATCAGAAGGCACATTGGGATAGTGAAAGATGCTTTCCAAAAGCTAAGCTAAGTACAGTGAGCTATGATAAGTTTTTAGCCACCCTTGATTTTGGCTTGTGTAATAACATCTCATCTTTCTTTTCAGACAATACCATGTTAATATCAAGCTATTCTCCTCTATGAATGATAGTTGATAGTTTTCAATGAAAGTTTACAGAAGTAAGTAAATTGGTGAATTTGAACAAGGGCAAATATTGGATGACACCAGTGTGGCAAGTCAAATAGAGAAATTACTAGGTTTTTCCAGGTTAATTATCAAACTGTTAATAATATTGTGAAGAAATTTAATGAAGAAGTCCATTGTCATGTGGAACAACATTCAGGAAGACCAAGCATCATGTCTGAGCAAACAAAAAGGGTGCTGAAGAGGGAAGTCATTAGAAACCATCGTCAGAGCATCAAAGATGTCGACAACAGCATGGAAATGTCACCATATGTGGTGAGAAAGACTCTGAAAGAGCTTAGCTATCAAAGAAGGGTTGCAAGAAAGAAGCCCTTGATTTCAGAGGTTAACAGGAACAAGCATATGGACTGAGTGAGAGAATTCAAGAGCAAACATTATGAATTTTGGCAGTCTGTATTTTGGTCAGATGAAAGTAAATTCTGCCAATATTTGAATTCAAGACAGGTTTATTTTTGAAGAGATCTGAATGTCTGCAGGTGACCGTGAAACATGGAGGAATTGGAGTAATGGTGTGGGATGCTGTCTGGTTGGGAGGAAAATCTGAGCTGATTCTTGTTGATGAGCTATTGAATGATCCAAAATACTGTCAAATATTAGAGAAAGTACTATCCCACTATTTGAGACCAATCAGATTGACAAGAATGTCTACCTTTTTCAACATGGTAGAGCACCATATGAGTAAAGTAGTAAAGGCCTGGAAATCAAGTCACTTCCATGGGTAGCCCAAAACCAATCACTGATTACTTACAACGCCCATTATTTATTTTCAAAATACCTTCAACCAGTTTCTATTTTCAAGGTACCTTTAGCAGTGATATTTTTAAATTGTATGATTTGCTGTTGATTGCAAATTCAATATGGATTCATTTAAAATAAGTTTTTTTTTTTCAAGATACCTTCAATATTAATATTTTTCAACTGTATGATTGGCACTTCTTTGAAAACCCAACAGTTATGACTTACAACATTTTTCTTTGTCCAAGGTACCTTCAATATTGATATCATTAAATTATATCATTGGCTTTTTTTTGGGAACCAAATATTTATCATTTTCAATATAACTTCAGTACTGATATTTTTAAATTGTATCATTAGTTACCTTCAAGACTGATATGTTTAACTTGTTTGATTAGATCTTGATAGTGAATTAAATACTGAGTCATTTCAATTGAGTGTCATTTTTTCAAAGTACCCTCAATATTGATTTTGGTTTTCTAATTGTAGTATCAAGTCTTCTTTGAGAAACAAATATTGTTTCAATTTTACCAAGGTATCTTTGGCAATATTTTTAAATTTTATGATTTGTTCTAGTTTGTTATTCAAATATTGATTACTCAACATTTTTTAAAGCTAACTTGATTTACATTTGTAATACTCATTTGCAGGACAGACTTTGTAAATCACAGATACAATAATAGTAACACCTTAGAACAATACTTGGTCAGATGCCACTAATTCCCATATATATTTTTTTCCTTTACCTATCATGAGATTTAATTATTTCAAGATGAGGTTGACTGTGCTTGCTTTCTGGTGATCTATGTTCAAACCCAAATGTCGGCAGCAGCACTATTCCTATATGACACCTCCCCATTAAGATGACTTCCTCTAGAATCTATATTTCTTTAGATTTGGTTCAATATTTAGACATTTTCTTGCTATTCTTTTTCTCTTAACATAAAACCTTGGTTCAACAATTTCTGATGGTGTAGGTACGTCATACAAAATTTCCATAGGTACCTCTTTTCAGAGACTTTTTAAATCAGTGACTCTGCATTTTAACTGATTAAGGTGTTGCTTATGTTCCCACTTTTGTCTTTGTACCATGTATGTAATTTTGCCAATCCGTTTTTAATAATGACATCTTCCCAGAATACTTTTCCACTTTGATACATTTTAAAAAATACCTTATTTCCAGGTTTGAAGTATTTACTTATATTGTCATTTCTTGATGCTCTCACCTTACATTCTGGTAATAATTTATTAAATAGAGACTTAATCTTCCTGAGAAACATCATCTCTACAGATGACATTCCAGACATGGTGTTATTCTGAAAATACTCAGAAATTCTTGTAGCATTTCTTCATCTGACTCCTCTCCCTCTGACTTTTTTAATGCCCTTTTAAAAGTATCAACAAACCATTCCACTTGTCCATTTGATCTTGGGGGATAAGGAGGAATTGTAATATGTTCTAATGCTAATGATTTACAAAAAACCTTAAATTCACTAGACTTGAGTCCTGTTATCTGAAATAATAGTCAGGAACACCGAACCTTGCAAAAATCTCACGTAGGAAATTTATCATTACTGCAGTAGTTGGTCTTCTACATTTCAATATTTCTGTCCCTTTAGTGTAACTATCAGCTACCACTAGATATTATATTCCGTTTAACGGTCCTGCAAAGTCTATATGCATTCTGGACCATGGCATATTGGTTTTCGGCCAATGATGAATTTTGATAGGCAGTGACTTTGCTGCCAGAGCACAACCTCCAGTGGCGTAGCTAGGGGGGGTGCCAGCACAGGAGGGGTGACACAATGTCACCCCCAACAAAATTTTTCAACCAGGCTAAGGTGCTAAAAATAGTCTGAAAACAGTGGTGGAGACACAGGGTTTCGCAGGCCGGCATATGACCCCCCCACCAGAAATAATTTATGACCCAAGACCCCCCCCACCCGTTTTGTCCCTCCATCAGAAATTTTCTAAATAATTGTCGGGAAATTTGTGAGTAGGAAAAATAGCAATGTTTTCAGCTTTCATGTGTTTCAGTTGCTACAATCTAGGTTAGTAACAAGAGACATTGTTGTAACATTTTATCGGATGATATGGTGTTTTAACTCTGCATCATTAATAACAACAAAGCGAAATACGAAGCCAAAAGTGCAACAATTTCAGTCTTGCCTGTGTATCAATTCGCTGAGATACAATTTTCTATTGAGTGAGCAATATACTTTTGAATATATCTACTAGTGTTGGGATGATTAATCGGAATCGAGAATCGAAAAAAATCGGAACTTTTTGGAGTATCGGAAACGGTATCGGAATCGGAAAAATTTGTGCCTATTTTCCGATTCCAAAAACGATTCTTTTAAATTTTTAACTTAATTTTCC
The DNA here is from genome assembly GCA_903632075.3 of Acanthosepion pharaonis. Lineage (NCBI taxonomy): Eukaryota > Metazoa > Mollusca > Cephalopoda > Sepiida > Sepiidae > Acanthosepion > Acanthosepion pharaonis. The sequence continues at coordinate 269,827 of CAHIKZ030001565.1, forward strand.
ATTATTGGTACTAATGATAAATATTTATTGTTTTTAAATTATCACTAAAACTAAAATCATAATAACATCAAAATACGATGGAAATTTATTTTACTTGTATAAAGAAAAACAAAAAAATATACTTTGCATAAATTCTCTAGGTAACCTTTAAAAGAATGCAGTTGATTTAATGTTCCGAAAAATGCTTAAAAATTAAATAGAACATTTTTGTCAAGAAAAATATTTTCAAACATCATTGATAATTAAATGGTACCCAGAAAATGATGCAACGGAAAATTGGACACCGGAAAATTAGCAACAGAAAATTACGTCAACCATGAGCCAGTCGAGACTGTCGGATCTGGCTGCGCTGCCCATTGAAAACGAGCTGACAAGACAAACAGATTTTGACGATGTCATTGACCAGTTTGCCACAATGAAAACAAGAAAACATTCATTCTAAGACCATAGTATCGAATGTCATTCTTTTGTGTATTGCCGTGTTTTGTATTTAGTTGTTCTGAAAGTGAACAGTTGCATTTTAAAAATCTTTTGATTTGAACTGATTATTTTGTGGTATTGGATTTTGTCTTGGATCATACATGTAAACAGTAACGTACCGGTCAGTAGAGTAAAGTAGAGATAGAGCATGTATGAAAATTTAGCTACAGCTAACCATTCAGCATAGGGTGAATCGGGGTCACTGGGGTGACATTTGAGCGGACTGCCCCGGGTGACGTTTACTCTAGCTACGCCACTGACAACCTCTGCATTTCACTAAATTTTTGATATCTTGATCCATTTTTGACCAGTAAGTATAACACCTCATTAAGGATTTCATTTTAGATATGTCTGTATGCCCGATATGAAATTCTTTTAGCATATGTTTTTGCAACGATACTGCTATCACAATTCTTTCTGTGCATAATGCATTTTCATTATGTACATCCTTACATAATGAAAATGCATTATTTCCAATGATATTATTTTCCCTTAAATCTTAACATTTTCTTGATTTTCATTATAAAGTTGTCTTTTTCCAACTTAATTCTTATTTCCTTCAATGTTATGGGCAGTTCTCTTACAGTATTGTATGATACATTATTAATTTCATTTTCGGCCCTTATCACCACAATTACTGTGTCTTGAAGCTGTTCGCAGAACTTTGGTATTAGTCTAGACAATCCATCTGCATGAGTTAATATTTTGGATGGTAGAAACTCCATTTTATAATTATAATTCAATAGGATAATTCTCCAGCACTACAGTCTATTTACTGTATGTGTGGGTGTTTTTTTTTGATTTATATATGGACAATAATGGATGATGGTCTGTCTGTACTATGAATTCTCTATCATGTTTGAATTTGTGAAGCCTTTTCATAGCAAATATAACAGCCAGTGCTTCCTTTTCAATTTGGCTGTAGCTTTTTTTTCAGCTGCAATTAAAGCATGAGCTATTGGTTTAGTTGTCCATCTTCATATTTGTATAATATCACTGCTCCAATACTTGAATCACTTTCATCTGATGCAACCACAATCTTTAATTTAGGGTCAAAATGAGGTAGTGACAAATACAACGTTAAGACTTTCTTGATCTCTTCGAAAGCAGTTTGACATTTATCTGACCAATAACATTTCACATCTTTCTTTAGTAGGTTATTCAAGGGGTTAATTTGTAATTTGTATATATATATATATATATATATATATATATATATATATATATATATATATATATATATATGATAGTAATTTAGCAAATCCTAAAAATGCTTGTAACTTTGTTACATTTGTTGGAGATAGTTATGTCTTTTATTGTGCTTGTCCTTGAAGGATCTGTTCGTCTACTGTTTTCATCGATAATTTGTCCTAGATATTTAAGTCTGGACATAAAAAATTCACATTTTCTTTCACTGATCTTAAAACCATATTCCTTAATTCTCTCAAATACTTTTTACATTTTTCATATGTTGCTTTCGGGTCATACTCTTAATAAGTATGTCATCCAAATATGCTTGTGCTTAATCCAAACTGGCAAGCATTGTATCCATTATCTGTTAGAATTTGCATGGTGCTACCTTTATACCAAAAGGAAGTTGGTTAAATTTGTATAACCCTCTACGGGTGTTAACTGTTAATAGTTCTGAGTACTCTTCGTTTACTAATACTTGTGGGTAAGCATCTGTCATGTTCAATTTAGAAAAAAAATTACCACCATTTAATCTGGACTTGGTAACAGGTAGTTATATTGTTTTAGACTTTCATTTAACCCCATTGAAAAATCAGCACATATGCAGATTTTATTATTTCTATTTTTAACGTAAACTGTTGGTGATACCCATTTGGAATAATCTATTTTTGAGATCATACATAATTTTTCTCTTCTCTTTAATTCCTTATTAATTGGTTCTAAGGCTGCAAAAGGTACACTCTTTTTGTGCTTAAATGTCAGTGTTACATTCTCTTTTAATTCAAATTTTGCTTTAGTTTTTGTGCATGTCCCTAGACCTTCTGAGACAACTTCCGGAAAACTCTTTTTCAATTCATTCTTTAATTTTTCAGTTGCCGTATTAACACCGGAGTTAACAATATTTATTTTATTGCAAAAAAAGTTAATTGGAAGGTCCCAATGATCAAATAATGCAATCCAGTCTGTTCCAAATAAATTAGCAGTATTCTTTAATACAAACAACACCATTTTCTTGGTTTTTCCAACAAAAGAAATGTCACAGGTGAATTTATCCCCAAAATTCAATCTCTTTCCTGAAACTCCATGCGCAACTTTATCAGAAGTCAATAAATTGGGTTTAACAATTTTTCTCCATGTCTGTTCATTTATGATAGTGATATTAGATCCTGTATCTAGTTGCAATTTTATTTTTACATTATTAATTTCCACAAAAACAAATTTCCTCTTTTCAGATGTTTCTAACTCAGTTAAAAACATTCAAAACAAAGTCTTGTTAATTTTCCTTTTATGCTTCTTATGTTTACTCCATGTATTTATCATGTTAACACGTTTGATTTTTCCCTCATTACAAATTTTTTTTTGTATCTGCAACAAGTACTTTTGTGTCCTACCCTCACACATTCATAGCATTTTTGTTGTTCTGAAAAAATTAATTATATTTTTGAAATGATTACCTCCACAAGTATTAGGTACTGAGGGGATTTATCATCTCTTTTTACTGTTCTGTTAGAAGTTGAAAAACGTCTACAGTCTTTTCTCTTAGATAGTTGGATGCTATGTGCTTTTAAAATGTCTATTTCCTCAATCCTTGTGGTATTGAGTTTTAGATTTACAATATGTTGACGCTCTTCTGCTATTTCCTGGAGAGTTAATTTGGGATCCATTTCTAATTTAGCAAGTATCTTGGGTATTATTTTCATGTCCTTATTAGAAGTTAGACCCTGTATGAATATTTGGAATTTAAATAAATCTGAAGTTAATTCATTTAATTTTAATATCTCACATTCTCGATTCACAACTCCTGCATAAGTGACAAAATCTTCATCGTCCCACTTTACTAAGTTAAGACATTGTCATCGTGTATTAAATAATGAGCTCCTATCCTCCTATCACCAAAAAAATTTGATAATATTACAACAGTTTCATCAAAATTTATCTCACCTGTTTTTTTTTTTGTGGGGGGGAAATATAATTCAAATATTTTTCATGTTCAGCAGGGGACAATTTCCTTAATCATAAATGAACTTTTTTTTATCATTACACTATGAACAATCCCTTTTGAAGATCCCTTCATATCTTCTATAATAAGTTGGAAAAGTTATCCCTTTATCTGGATTGTATCCAAATTCACTGATTGAATTAGCAACAGCATCTGGAGTGAATGAATCTGAAGTCTTTTTTGCCACAGTTTTAGTAAAAATTAAAAAACTTTTGTTGTTGTAGTTGTAATTGCTGTTCATGTTGTTGTCTTTGTTGCATATAGGAAATTAAGGAGGAGTTAACAAGACTTTATAAATCACAGGTACAATTATAGTAACACCTTCAAACAATACTTGGTCAGATGCTGCCAATTCCCATATATATATTTTTCCTTTACACATCATGTGATTTGATTATTTCAAGATGAGTTCGACTGTGCTTGCTCTCTGGCGATCCGTGTTCAAACCGAAGTGTCAGCAGCGACACTTTATTCCGATATGACATTTACACAATTTATATTTGGACTACTCTCATTGGCCATTGTTGCGTTCAGCCCTCATCAGGTGCATATTGATCCAGGTAACCTACAAAGAATTCTGAAGTGAACTCTAATCTACAGGGGTAAACTGTTTTCATTCCACTGCTCAATAGTCTAGTGAATTAAAGTGTTGGTTCATGAAATTTGTTTGTTTGTTTTTTTAATCATTTCACCCCAAGCAAGGCAGAAATGCCACTAGTATACAGGGGATTATAGGGAGTGAAAGTGAGAGAAAAAACTGAATATAGGGAGGGATGAGGAAAGGACAAAAGAGGGACAGGATTCAAGAAGATAGAAGATGGCAATTGACATTGCATTTAAATTTTTGAAGATTGTATTTATCAGCGAAGCAAATAAATGGAAGCGAGTTCCACAAATGGGAAGTGCAAGAAAAGAAACTGTTGGAATAGAAGTGGCAGTTGCATTTAGCTATTTTAACACTAGATGGGTGGGACCTAGATGCCAATCTAGTAGCATGCTTAAATTTATGTAGTCGGGACACCAGGGAAAAAAGCTTGTCATAGCAGTTCCCAGGAAAATATTTGTAGAAAAGATAGAGAGAAGCCATGCCACATCAGTTACAGAGTAATTTTGAGTTCAGTCCCTGGGCTGGGCAGTGTGTAGTTGGAAACAGGTGAGCACTAACTGAGCAATACTAAAATAAGAACTAGACGAGATATCCCTAGACATGAGCAGTGGAACAAGAACTGTCTACTCTGTAGATTAAATAAAGGGTTCTGTTCAGAATTCCCTGTAGATTACCCAATTCGATATACACCTAATAAAGGCTAATAGGTGCAATGTCTGGAATGTTATGATAACAACAACAAAGATGTGGACAATAGTCCAAATATAAATATGGTAAATGGTAATAATGGTAACTTCTCATCCCAGGAATTCTTTATATTTTCAAAGTAGGTGATTAGTTCTTATTTGTGAATCAATTATTGTTTTTTTTTTTTCCATGGTATCTTCAGCATTTATCTTTTGAACAATGTGATTGTCTCTTGTTTGTGAACCAAATATTGATTACCTACAAGTATGTTTTTATTTTTACCATAACTTCTGTATTTTATACTTTCAAATTATGTCATTGGCTTTTGTATGTGAACTAAATATTGATTATCCAGACAAGTAAGTTTTTTTAAAGATATCTTCATTTTTTATATCTTAAAATATAAATTGTACTATATGAATGATACTATCAATTATACTATTATAAATTGTATTATATGAATTATTTTCTCTAAATACTCAACTGTTAAATTAATTTACTTTTCTGTTTTGATGAAATTTAACTTTTCAATTGGACAGTTACCATTGTATCTTCTTTTGCATGAACATGAATCTCCACACCTTACTCTCCTTTGTAGTTCTAAGTAATATTTGCCTTCTTACTATCTCTCCCAGTCCCTGTTCTGTCATCCATCTACACAAAATCATTAGGTAAGTTACTGCTTCTGCCTTGCCTTCAATATGTCCCATGAGTGTCAAATTCTCCAAGCCTTCTTCCTTCATTATGTACCCAAGAAATTTTAATGGTCTAAATACCAGTGTCTTTTTGGTTCCCATTTTCTATAAAACTTCCTAATTGCTCAAATGTTCCACCCATATTCTCAGTATTCTTCTGCAGTTGATTGATGTGTTTTATGGCTTACCAACCCTTTATAGGTTATTTAAAATCAAAATATATTTTTGATCATAAGAATACTTTCTTTTTGCAAGTGAATATTGCATTAAAAATTTTTTGGATAAAATCACTCTTACTATTTAACCCATAGCTGGGAAGAGAAGGGATATATACATACATTTCCCAAGGGTATTTGCACATAAATGAAGTAAAAAACTCAGCTGAAATTTGAAATCAGCTCTGCAATTTCTAATTCCATGACACCCACCAATACACATAATTCTTCTGTAGAACCATATGTCTGTTGCCTCAAGTATTCTTATCATCTGTGAAGAAATTGCCCTGTGTTCATTACCAATATAAGAAGATTGATATGACAGTAGATCAAAAATCTTTTCTAACAAAATATTTTCCTGTGTCTTAATACATTGCTTAACTTTTAGAAGAAAATAGATTGAAAACACAGCTTTAAATTCAAATAGATTTTTAGATAAAATTCTACAGATATTACAAAAAAATCTTCTCAAAATTTCAGTTGTCTCTTTCTGATTCGAAATACAAGATCCTTTTTTTCCATTTCCTTAAAACTTGTTGCTCCCATGTATACAAAAAAATAAAAATAAAATAAAAACTCTGGGTAAACCCTGAATTTACATGTATCATGATGGATTGGTGTTTTCTCAAGAAGGTTCCTTGTTTTGGATGCCTATTGGAATTCATTTACGCCCTCATGTGGAACTCATATATACTATCCATCCCTAAAGACACTGGAAAAATGGTCAGGCTAACATTCTTGGCTGACATGAAGTAGAAAGATTATATCGAATCCATTGCTAGGTTTGCTACTAAGAAAGTTGGTTCACTGTGTTATGCTAGAAAATTTTTCTCTCCTGAATCTATAAAATATAATATTTATTCATCCATGCTTTCAATATTGCTACCACATATGGTCTGGTGTTCCTGCTGGATATTTAGAGATTCTTAATAAAATCAAAAAAAAAATCAGTAATATTATATGGCTTTAGTTCCTTTCTCACTGTCATAATGTAGTTTCCCTCTACTTTTTCTATAAATGCATTCATGGTAAATATTCAGATGAACTTCTTTCTTGTGGATCTCCCTTCTAGCCAACCTTGATATTCAAAAATTTAATTGCAATGTCAATCGTTATCTACTGTCTTCTTGATTACTCTTCTATTGTTCTTGCTCATTAATAATGTTTCTCTTTTTTCTTATTCTTTCACACTCAGTAACCTCTTGTATCTTAGTGGCTTTACTGCCTTACATGGGGTGATATGATTAAAAAAATAAAAGTTCTTTGTACTGCTCCAAAAAGTATCTGACTCCTACAAGAGTCAGATCAATACGAAAGTTGAGTATTGTTGCCATATCTGGGCTGGAGCTACTTGGTCTTCACTTGCCTGTCTTGATAGGTTTAAAAAGCATCTCCATGTCCTTGTGGGTGATGAATTATTTTCCACCCTGCAACACCTTTTCTACAAACAAATAGTTGCAAGCTTCTCATTGCAATTATTTCCATGGCAAATGTTCAGACAAGTTAAATCATATCAAGAAAATTGTTCAAAATAATTGTTCAAAAACAATTATTCAAAAAACATTCGAATTGTAAATTGTTTGAATGAAAATTAATTGAAAGGACAATTATACTTAACAGTAATTATTTGAAATGTCTATGTTTGAAATACATATGTGATCTTGCTTTGAGAGAGTCAATGCTGATTTACCTAGAATTAATAACATCCTTGAAAGATGGCATAGGGCTACTTTGCAGCAAGTGTCATCCCATCATCTTGCAAGATGAAAATTTTTAAATGCTCTTAAAAGAGAACAGGACTTGCAAGAAATTCATATTGCAAAAATGAGAGCAGGTTGCCAAAATGGTGACAAGAAATACAGCGATGTAAATGAAAAACTTAAAAATTAGTGGCATCCTTTAATAAATATTCTTCAGTAGTTTTTCTATTTGTGTGCATTATCATATAACTTAAGGTTATAAGGATTTTTCTTACTAAATTGTTTTATTACCAATATTTGTATTTGAAATAATTATCATTCATGTATTTCCTTTTTTAACTTTTACATTTTAATTACAATAAAGAATTTTGCATTCCAAATAATTATCATTTAGTATAATTGCCCTTTTGATTAATTTTCATTCAAGCAGTTTACAATTCGAATAAATTTTTTTCGAATAATTGTTTTAAAACAATTATTTTCGAACAATGTTCACATAATCAGTTAAATTCCTTAGTTCCCCTAGTCGTGATCTTTACAGCTAAGACCTGCCATGCAATGTACACTGGGATGGATCATAGCCATTCCCTTCTTATTCCTTCAGTAAGATGAAATTCTACTTTGATAGCTTCTTCCTTAGAACTACTACTTTGTGAAACAGACGCACGACAGGATGTTTTCCCAATCACTACAAAGTTAACCTCTTCAAGTCTAGGGTTAACTATTATCTCGCTTCCATAATCACATAAACTGTACTTCTTACCTCTTCTTATGCTCATACAACATCATTCAGTAACCCTCTAACTTGAGTGGCTCTTGGGCCTTGTATTAGGTGAATATAAGGGGAAAAAAATAAATGAGTAAATAAAACATTATTTTACCAGCAACTGAAATAGAGAATAACATGGCCTGCACTTATATAAACTCTAATTATCGATGTTTGTATAATAAAATACCTGTAGGAATTTATCCAAGTTGCATGTGTGTGTTTGGCAGTGTATAGAGTGAAATTAACAAACCCAAGGCTTGAAATAACTGTTTAACAGCTTTTATTTGTGATCAAAAAGAGAATGCAAAATAGTTGTATTTTGCAGGAAAAAGGTTGGGTTTCCCAGTTAACAACATTCTTCCCTTGAGTAGATGTTTCATAGAGAGAGATTTCTCCTCCCACATGGAACAAGAAATTTTGGTGTCAAGCTGCTAAGGCTGGTACATGTCTTCTGTAGCAAGGGTTATGTCTAGTTTCCCTTTGGGTAGGTGTCTTGAAGGGAGACTTCTCAGTTTGTTCCCACTAGGAACAAGAAATCTCAGGTCAAGCTGCCAGGACAGGCCACATGTCTTCTGTAGTAAAGGTTGTGACTAGTTTTCCTTTGGGTAGGTGTTTCGAAGAGAGACTTCTCTCTTTTTTCCCATGAGGAACAAGAAATCTCAGGTCAAGCTGCCAGGACAGGCTACATGTCTTCTGTAGCAAGGGTTGTGAGTACTGCTTTGAGCTGGGCCTTGAAGATAGCAGCTGCTGAAAAGGAAAAGTGAAAAAGATGCCAAATAGAGCTCAGTCAGCATTTTTATGAGTTCTGGGACTTCCAGTTGTTCCCTGCTGATTACTTCCATTACTGCTACTGCTGAATCTAGCAAAGTAAGGAAGACCACACATGCCACAATAGCCAACAAATATATATATATATATATATATATATATATATATATATATATATATATTATGAAATGGACAAAGTCCAACAATTATTTTAAGACATTTTTATGTTTAACTTTCTTTTTATAGATACAAATATTTAAGTAAATGCTCTGTTTATAATAAAAAGTATTAAATAACATTGACCAGCCTGAATGTCCGAGAAATTTTCATACAAAATATTCATCCTCCAATAGCATTCAAAACTTAAAAATGTCTTAAAATAATTGTTGAACTTTGTCCGTTTCATAATGTGTGATGTTATTTGTTTACATTTGATACGCCATGAGCAGACATGAATGTACATGAGAGATTCATGTATGATTGAAGTTTAATGTAAATTCAACCTTGCTAACCGATCGATCCCCTGTGGTGAAATTGGTAAAAGCACGTCAGGCTATATGACAGTTCCGTATAGGATACAGGTTCGAATCCTCTCGGAGAACGAATATTTTCTATGAAAATTTCTCGGACATTCAGGCTGGTAAATGTTATTTAATACTGTTTATTATAAACAGAGCATTTACTTAAATAATTGTATCTATAAAAAGTATGTTAAACATAAAAATGTCTTAAAATATATATATATATATATATATATATATATATATATATATATATATCAACATTTTGTCTGAATTTCTGCGATAAAAGCCTCCTTCTTTGAACCTTGTGGACTGGTGCAACAGAATCACAAACAAAGAACTGTACCAAATAACAGAAACCACATGACTTGAGGACTTTCAACAGTAGCAACAATGAAATGGATAGTACGTATAATTTGAAGAGAAAATAATGACATAATCAAGATGCTGACATTCAACAATACTTCAATCAATACTGGAAAGAGCAGTAACAGTTACTGGATTTGAGAAAGCTATATATTCAACAATTGTTTTCAGAAAAATATTTTATAAATTTCAACCAATGATAACACTGGCTACTTGGTCAGTGAATACTGAATATTTCTTTATAAGGAAAAGGCTAATATTAACATTACAAAATAAAATCTTTGCATTTGCCTTGATAAAGTCCCTCAGAGGACAAGTCACATTGACTAAGATGAGTTTTCCTTTTGTCTTTATTCATATAGACACTGAAATATTTTATATACTCATACACACACAAACACACACATATATAATAAATGGTGTTTATTACATAAGTGGTAACATATAATTTGCATAACAATTTTGTACAAACATATTTTAATAAATCTTTCATCTGTATTATTCATTTTAAATTCAAATTTCAAAAATTACCATATATTCACTGATCAATGTAAGGTCCAGTATAAATTATACAGATGTTGAAGTGGTATAGACTTTCTGGACATCAGAAGTTAAAGTGGCAAAGGTTCCTCAAGCATCAGAAGTTAAAGTGAGAAAGAGAAATTTTAACCAGTTTATATTTGGTTCATTAGGCAAACACAAGTTGGCAGGAAGGGAGACAAGCCTGCTACTGCTGCTGCTTGGAATCATCCATTAAGTTTGGGAAAGGGAAATAACTGAATTAATTAACACAAACAATGTTACACTTGATATAGATTTTTAAAAATAAAGAATTTATATTTTCCTTATTATAACTCAGTTGTAAATTAGCAAAAAATATCAGCATTTACATTTAAAGAAAATGTCAAATAAATGTAATGTTCACTTCCTAAAAAAGTTTTTTGATTTAATTATTTATTTTTTCAATAAGTAGATATAAATATTTTATTTAAAATATTCAGATTTTTATAGAATTATTTAATCTCGGGCTCATTAATGTCTGTTACAGTCATGTACGATATGATTGTTGTCATCTGCAATTTCATCTTACTACAAATTAGATAAGCAAAGCTGAAAAAATTTTACAAAATTGTCTAAATAAGTCAAAATAACCTGTTTGATTATATTTTTTTTAAACTTTACCAGATTAGTTAAACAAGTGAAAAAGCAGTGAGTTTGCTGAATTAATTTTTCTATTTTTATACTTGTATTATTTCAAACTATTGTTCTCATCTTGGTTGATAGAGACGTTATTATAGACACAAAATTTCAGCCAAGTACCCTCTGGTCATTGTCAAGTGTCTATTGCTTGGCTGATATAGGATTAATGTTGATTATTGTCCCTGCGATGCTAGTTCTTGTTTGTTCCTGCTGAACCAATGCTTCACTATCTGATCGAGGGATTGAATTCATGACCACTCGACACATGTATAACCAAGTCCTCTCTCAACTATACTACCATCAAAACACGGGTGTTTTGGGGGCCTTTTTATATTCAATGTCACATGGTTTTTGACATTTGGTTATGATAGTGGTTTCATACTTCTTTTCATAATTTAATATTTCATTTATAAGATGACTAATTGTCAACATACTTTTATTATTTCAAACTATTATTCTCATCTTGGTTGATATTGATGTTGCTATAGACAAAACATTTCAATCAAGTACTTGCTGGTTATGTGGGAAAATTAAATAAATAATATAATAATAAAGAATAAAAAAAAATGAATTTGTTTTCCCATGATGCAAGTTATAAAGAAACTGGAAAGGGTTTTTGGCCACATGCACATTTTTATAACACCACTTCCAGCAAGGACAGAATCTCTCCCTTTTCTACTTTCCAATGATATCATTCAGACATGTTTTGGCAGCCTTACTCACAAAGTAAGTGTATTAGTTGTTCCAACTTAGCAAAAAGCTGACTTGAGCTCAACTATTTTAACCATTGTTGTCCTAACTTACTTCTGAACCGAAAAGAAAAAAACAGATGTACCCAAGTGACATTGAGAACTACAGTTTTACTACAGTTACCATAAAAAGAATAAATGTCCGTAGTAGAACCCAAGTTTTTGTATGCTTTTCTTTTATCTTTCTTTACATATTGGACATGCACACACCTTCACCTAACATATGCACAAACTTACAACCTGTTAACTTCCATAGTCATCATCAGGTGTCCATTGTTTTGCTGCTATGGGATATCTGTTCATTATTGTATTGTTTTTGTCCTTCTGGTATCAGTCAATTTTCATTCCTGCTGAACCAATGCTTCACTACCTGATGCAGGGATTGAACTAACTACCTGAAAACCAAGATGAGAACAATAGTTAGATTTTTTCCTCTCCCTAGTGATTAAAAAATAAAATAAATTGTGGGCAATAAGGGTAATTTAGTTCCATCCAACTTTAATCTGCAAAAATTTAAATGCAATATCAATCACTATCTATTGTCCTCTTGATTTATCTCTTCTCTTTCTGCTTATCATTAATGTTTCTGTTCCTAATTCTTCTACACCTTGTGTTTTAGTGGCATTACTGCCTTGCTTGGGGTGATTCTGATTAAAAAAAATATTAGCTGGTGGTCACAACTTCATAATGAGACACACTTTATTGAACAGGATTAGAGGTTTATCCTTTGTTTCTTGTTTAAGGTATGGTTTACTGGTTCCTTTCTTTCATGGCCTTAACTTTTTGGTAACCTGACTGATCTGTTGATACAATTTTTCATTTTGAGAGTACCATGTTGGCAGTTTTCTGGTTGCTGCATTTCAACTGGTAGAAAGGGACCCAAATTCTTTAGTAGTGCTTAGAGAGGTCGTTGTGGTTGACAGTAATATAATATCAAGGTTCTTGCAGTGACTTGTCATGCATGGATAGGACTGCCTATAAGCAATTCTAGGGTCAACCCTGAAGCTATGCAATGTTGTAGTCTTTGCCACCTGCCAGACAACATGTATTGCTTTAGATGATGAGCAGTGATTATTATTTTTGGAATCTCCTAATTAACATCCTCTCATTTTCTTTCACTCATGAGATTCTTGACAAAATCCAAAGAAAGGTCAGCAATATTATCAGTCTTGGCCAAGCATCTCAATTTCAGTCACTTTTCCACTGCTGTGACATGGCTTCCCTGTGTCTTTTCTATAAATATTTTCATAGTAGTTGTTCAAATAAACTCTACTCTTTTGTACCTAGACTGTATGAATTTAAGCGTACTACTAGACTGGCAACTAGGTCTCATCTATTTATTACTGAAATAGATGTAATGATATGTTCTAATTTTCAATAACTTAAATGCAACCGTCATCATCTGCCTACTTGAATTCTGTTCTTTTATTGTCCTTTCTCCTCAATAAAGTTTTTTCTCAAATACTTTCACTTTCAGTAACCCCTTCTGGATTCATTGTCTTGCTTGGGGTGAATTTTTTTTAATCATTTCACTCCAAGCAAGGCAATAAAGCCACTAGGATGCAAGAGATTACTGAGAGGGAAAGAAATGGAAAGGGCAATAAAGAGAGCAGAATTCAAGGAAACAGAAGACAATTGACAATGTGTTTAAATCATAGTTGACAGGAAAGCAGGAAAAGAGATATGTTTAAAAACTGATGTCATTGAAAGGTTTTGTTTTAGTTCCTTGTGGCCAGTGATCAGCATTCAAGTTTTCACTAGTGTTGAATTCCTCACCAATTATATCATCAGCTTTTAACCAAGCACACAGCGCTTCAACAATCCAAGAAAGCTAAGTATTTTAAACTATCTCTCTTTGTCTACTTTTGAATGTATGCAGCCGTATATCCCTTGTGTGTGCAATGAACTCTCGTCCTTTGTTTTAAACATTTTTGAATATTATTTTGTGTCAGATCATTTAATCTGTTATACGAACATTTCCTCTTTGTGACACTTCATTAAATCTATGAATTTTTAAAATTTCTGATTTATTTTCCTGAAACAAGCTACTGATACAACTTTCAGTGTGTAAATTTGTAAATAAATTCCTTATCTTGTTTTGTTAAAATTACCCATATTTCCTTGTCATTATTACCATTCATCATTAATCATCTTGACATGGGTAAATCCACTGTTCATTTTAACTCCTAAAACCCATGCCACTAGAAATTTTTATAAATCTTATTCTATAATTTATATCATATTCACAGGTTCATGCTTTTGTTGTTACAGAAAATATAGTAAAAACTCTTTCATTTCACCTGGGATGGAATTCTTTATATGATCTACAAAAGCATGTTGTTTTCATTCTTATACTTTGTTTTTCTTTTCTAATCATTTCACCCCATGCAAGGCAATAAAGCCACTAAGATGCAAGAGGTTACTGAGAATGAAAGGAAATGAGAAAATGTTAGTAAGGAGAAAGGAAGTAAAAAACAAGATTTAAAAGCACAGAAGATGACAGTTGATGTTACATTTAAATTTTTGAAGATTGTAGTTGACAGAAAAGCAAGAAGCCAGAAGAGAGTTTTTCCTTTTCTTTTTTTTTTTACATTAGTGTTCACCCTGTACAAAGCCTGAGAGCCATTCAGGGTAGAGGGTTACAGAGTAAGAGGTGCAGCTTATGTAGATATGTGGGGAAGATAACGGTTAGCCCTAGATTTGAACAGATTAAGATTGTAGTGATCAGGGAATCATCCTCTTAGAAGTCAGTTCCACAAAGCAGCAGTGTGTGAAGAGAATCTGCTTCAGTGGAACTTACATTTCACTAATAGAATAAGAATGAAATGATGGTGGTTCACTACAATGTGAATTGATTAGCCATGAAACTTAGAATTGGTGGAACTAAGGAATGTAATCCGTCTGTTCTGTTGTAACCTAGGGAAGGTTACTGAATAGAATAATCACACGAAGGTTGGTAATGAATGATAATACTTAGGACAAGAACAACACATATAAGCATTGCCAGCGGTGCGTAGAAGCAGTAGTCAATTGCTAGAAGTGAGTCAAGTGAATTCCACAATGAATCTCCAACTGCAGACCAACATACAGTATTTAATACTGTATTTATGTAAATGGGACACACCCATTATTTTCTGTAGGTATGCTACAACACTTTCCAAATAAAATAACAATAGTTCCACAAAGCAGCAGTGTGAGAGAAGAAACTATTAAAAATTATGGTTCTATCAAACTATTTCAAAATGATGAAACCTATTAGCCAACCTAGTACTACACTTCATGAAGTTAAAGTACAAAAGAGGAAAGCTCATCATAATAATTGTCATTAATATATTTTTAGAAAAGGCACAGGGAAGATATATTACAGTAATGGGAAAGAGACTGAAGCTGAGATGCTAGATAAGGACTAATAACATTGCAGATTCCTCCTTGTGTTTAGTATTCTTCCAAGCCAATTCTTGTTTGAATTTCTGAAATAAGGTGTTGTTAATATTGTAGAGATAGAAAAAGCAATTATCTCCCTGTTTATAGGAAAAATTTGATAATAATCAGTTGCTGACAAGTTCCTGAAAGAGTCAGATGGGATAGCTAGTGGCAGCTTGGTGAACAAGCAAATGATATGCATCCTAAATAAGGACCATAAAAGATATTACCCAATCTGACAGTATCCCTCCAAGAAACATTACAATTAAGGCTTTGCTTATATTCATCCTTTCATTTTTTTTATCCAGCTTGTATTTTCATATATGCTATAATTTACTGCATGGGACAAATTGTAATAAATATGTTTATATATAACATTTTTGTATATTATTGTGCTAATAAATGTAAAATGTTTTTAGGTACACTGGAATTAAATTCTTTGAGTTATTCTCGTCCTCCCTTTAATTGTGTTAAACTGTTGGTATATCAAAGATATACTAATGCCTAATGTGGATCTTGGAGACACTATTACTATATACATAGATTCTTTCTGACTAGATTCCTCATCCTTGTCATTTTTTATTACCAAATTTTACCTTTTATAATCTCCAATATTCTTTCTCTGAATAGCTAAAAGTAAAGATTTTTAAGGTAACTTCAGCTTTTAAATTTTTAAATTCTATAATTGTCTTGGCCAGATGAAGGCAGAATAGACTCCTTCAGGGAAGTCAAGTGCAGGGGTGATATGTGAGATGACCTCCCAGCCAGGTGAGGAGATCGGCGATTCACCTGATATCAGTGGCTGCTCTGACAAGTGAACCCATGATTGACCAAGTTATACCTAAGATGTGCACATATGGGAAAAAAGATATTTGACAGGCAAATATATAAACATCAACACTAGGGAGAAGAAAATTTCTTACATCCAAGCGTAAATGTGGTATCCACATTTGGGGAATAGCCTAAAGTTAAACACCCACAAGCTGACAGAGATAAGTGAAGATCAGAAGATTTAAAACATTTTTACTGAGAGAGGAAGAGTATCAATCCATAAAGTCTTATATGTCTGTTGAAGACAGAGAAACTGAATGAAACATCATCAGGAATGAAACATGGAAGAAATGAGAGCACCATTCTGTTTAATGTCTTCCTATTCTTTGTGCAAAGACAAATATTACATAATGTACCTAAATCATTTAAATATTCTGTACTACATCCCAAGTGAAACCAGTAATAGGAAATGGTGCAATTATTTTCCATCCAGTGGCCAATGTACAAACAATGAAGGAAGCTAATGATACTGGTGTTCATAGTTTGTATAAAAATGATCCTGAATAAAAACATCGACATGCTTTATTAAGTATACCAAGAAATATGAATTAAAATAAAATTTGCAAAAATAGAAATTATAATATGATTAAATGGAGAATGGATCAGTTGAAATGTTCAAATAAAAACAACAAAGATAAAGAAACTGATCTGAATGAATTATGTCAGAAATTCAGTCAATGTCCCGGGAGTACTGTGTCTGAACTATTATGCTAGGAACAACAAAAACAAAGAAACTGGTCCAAAACAAATCAATGTATAAAATCAGCCAATGTGTATTGGTTTTCATTTACGACATAATTTTCTTTTCTATTCTTCCTTCTGTGACCATAATTGCACTGTTTTGGTTATCCATGATAAAAAGAAAAAGAAATAGTTTTGTACTGACTCTTTTCTGAAAATTTGGCCAAGACAAAACCTGTTTACTCTGAAGGCTCCATTAATGATAAGCATTTTTTCTTTTATTATTCTTCTGAGGCTCACTCTTAGATGAATATTCCCTTTTCTTTGCAAAATAATAGAACTTACTTTTGTTCCACCAAGGAGGAAGCCAAACGAAAGCTATTGACAATAATTAAACATCAAGGAAGCCATACAATCAAAGGAAAATCATTATGAACAACAATATTTATGTAAGGTAGATATGACCAAAAATGTCCTTCATTACAATTTATACAGCATGCCATCACATGATGTATATGTATTTTTGTTGATAATTGCTGCTATGGTTATTATCTGAAAGTTCATATAACATGATATTAGTAATAAATATTACAATAAAGTTTAGACCGACAAAGGCATCAGATGTAATCATCTATAAATTTCTTGGGTGAAGCATTGTGATTATTATTAATTTTTAACAAGTCTTTTTTTTTACAATGTTCCTCTTATTTTTTATTGCAAATTTCAGGTCATCAGCAAACAAACTTCACCTGTGTCTTATTTTTTATTTCCATTCTACTCTTTCACATAATCTGAGAATTGCGATATAAAGCAATGAGAAAACTCACACACATGCATGCATACACACATCTTGTGACTAAATGATTAAAACATTTGTTTTGTGACCATGAAAGGAACATTTTTTAAGCAAATGTAAATATAATAAGGATATGAGTCAGTAGAGTTAGTGCCAATCCTAGAGAGAATAGAGAAATAGAACATAGTGACAGATTCCACAGTGGCAGGCCAACTGCTGCTATGAATGTGGATAAAGCTGAACTCATTACAGCTGACAGAAAATTTGTATTGCAAAACTATATGAAAGCCTTTCTGCAGATGATTGTAGCATTTGCAGTTTAGTGCTGTCTCTCGACTGCTCAAATGTCTGGGCAAAATGATTCTATGAAGAAGCAGAAATTTCTTCTTGCTCAACTGCATTCTGAAAACAGGAGTTCTCCAATACAACTTGCATATAGCTAAAAAAGCAACCAAGTCACTATGATGTGGTGGTTATCTAGGCTGCATCAGGTATTTCAGAATAAATTCTAATTTGAGTTAATAATCTTATTTAATATAGAAAATATATTTTACAGAATTTAGTATAAATGCCTGATATATATATATATATATATATATACAAAGAAATAATCACACATAGAATCAATCAGCAATATTAATGCTATTATTGGCGACATCCATCGCTAGTAGTGTATAATGTATGCATTAAAATACTGTTAATCCATAGAGTGATGTGATCCTCATTTATAAAACTGTTGTCTGTTGTTTCCAGTTTATATTTTTTTAAAATGCAAGTACTTTCAAATAATCCTTTATTCATCATCAGGCATATCTTTTCCTTATAAAATCAAAAACTTGGAGACGAAATAATTGTTTGTAGACCGAAAGATGATTTTTTTGAGAATGTGCTATTATTGACGGTTGTGTACAATATCAGAACGTGCAAAGACGCAACGCTAAGTTTTTCAAAATTTTAAGTGAGAATTTTATTTGAACTTTTCTTGTGATGTGGTAAATCCATGTATTCTATTTTTACAAATGTTTTCAGTTAATATGTCATGATCTAAGTATATAGTTCAATTAATATAATGTTATGTCTTAGTATTAGTTTTTTTTCTAAATTTTTAATAACACTATGCATAATTGAACTATATTTTTAACAATACATTTACTATTATATAACAAAATAACAAATGAAAAAAAAACAATAGCAATAAGCTGCCATGTGACAATATTACTGAAGGGAAAACGGATAGCCCTCGACACGCTGACAACAGAGATGACCTAATCGTGATGTTAGGCTGACAAAGGGGGTGCGACAGTGATCTGGGAATCAAAGAATACATTTAAAGAGGCCAACAAACAGCTAGCCGACAATTAAACCTAAAAAGCTTACCTACAGATCCCCTTCCCGAATACCAAAAAAATTAACTAGCTCACTAAAATAATATTGATTTCGCAACAATCTA
Source organism: Acanthosepion pharaonis (assembly GCA_903632075.3). NCBI lineage: Eukaryota > Metazoa > Mollusca > Cephalopoda > Sepiida > Sepiidae > Acanthosepion > Acanthosepion pharaonis. Next base: position 288,955 of record CAHIKZ030001565.1, read on the forward strand.
ATCGACAAAAACATACACAGCACTTACATTTATTAGTGTTTTACACCTGCTCGTTTCTATCTCCTTCCTAAAATACACAAAAAAACAACCCAGTAAAGGCTGGTCATTTCATCGTTCAACTGCCACATGATAAAAAATTTCCAAATACATAGACCATTACATACATATGCTAGCTAAGGAAGTAAAATCCTACATCAGACACACAACAGATCTACTGAACAAAATTAATCACATACAAACAGTTCCAGAGAATGCTATTCTAGTGAATATGGATGTTAGGTCACTCTATTCAAACATTAAACATATTGAAGGGCTAACCGCCGTTAAGGAAGATCACTCATACTAAAAAAAAGAAAACAAGACCCCCCAATACAGAAGTTATCATAAAAACTCATGGAGCATGTCCTTACATTGAATACTTTCAACTTCAATAGAGCACACTGCCTTCAAATAAGAGGTTGTGCCATGGGCACCATTGCAGCTCCAAATATGCTACAATATTCATGGGAAAATTTGAGGAAACCCATATTTATCCAATCATTGGTAGCTCATGTATTCTATGCAAGATATATCGATGATATATTCTTTGTATAATTGGGTAGTGATGACAAACACCCAATTCCTTATGACCCTAAACACAGTGCACGACTCAGTTAAGTTTGACTATGAAAAATCCACAACATCAGTAACATTTTTTAGAATGATGCATTTACATAGATGAAAACAGGAAACTGCAAACGACACTACACACTAAAATCACCGACACCCACAACTATCTACACTTTAAGTCTTCCCACCCTAAACACCTCAAAGAGAACCTTCCCTATTCACAAGCACTTAGACTCAGAAGGATATGTTCCAACAATGAAGAATTAAATAAACACATTGAAAATCTGGAGCATCAATTCACAACACGTGGTTATAAACAACACCTAATCAGGGAACAAATAAATAAAGCAATTTCCACACTTAGAGAGGAAACCCTAATGTAGAAGATTAAAAATAAATCTAGCCTCATTCCTCTAGTAACCACTTTCAACCCCACTCTGCCTCCACCATCCCAAATAATCAAACGTCGCTGGGAAATACTACATCTTAAACCAGACCTAAAAAAATTGTTTAAGGAACCCGGCCTTCTAGCATATTGTAGACCTAAGAACCTAAAAGAAATCATAGGTAGTAACCACATTTCAGGGGACAAGGTAATCCATAATAAACTAAAAAAAAAAAACAACAGGATTTTCCCAACCATGTAACAACAAAAAAAAGTTTATGTTGCAACCATATTAAAAACACGAATTCATTCACTAGCTCAATCACTAAATCTACTTTCAAAATCTACCACGATTCTAACTGTAGAAGTCATAACATAATTTACCTCCTAGAATGCACAATATGCCAGAAACAATATGTAGGAAAATCTGAATGGCCCTTTCACTACAGAATTAATAATTATCGTAATCGAATTAAGTCGACTCCCCATGAAAAATTATTACCTGTAGAACAACATTTCCGCCTGAAAAAACATGATTTCAAAACCCATGCCAAATTCACTATAATTGAGAGAATAGAAAAGTTCAGAGCATATAACATTAGAAAGATTTTAGAGTTCCATGAAAATAAGTAGATACAACGTCAAAAAAAACACAATATCCAGCTGGGCTAAACCATAAATTTAACAATATAGATAGTACTAATATATAACCAACAAATCAAAACCTACCCACATTTCTCACCCACACAAGACAGACATGCTTACGGAGGTGTTGAGGCCTCACACTTATACACACACCCACACGAATATACACACTTACACACATCATACTCACTCACTCCCTAATGAGCCAAATGATAACACACACCCACAGCAATACACACGCTTACACATATCATACTCACTCACTCCCTAAGAACCAAATAACACACACAAAAACACTAAAACAGAGACACATCCCTCTCCAGGACCAATAAAACTGTCAAACTGACCAGGGAATTCAGAGAAGCATAGATCCATCCAGCTCTTATCTCAAATAACAACTTAAAAGAGACTGTTTGACCAACACAAGGAATGTTAAAAGATTCATGTTAAAAAGATAAAAAAATAAAAAAAACAAATGAAAACTACAGACAAAAGTTCATTTTCTCCATCAAGACATTCATTTCTGTAGTTTACTGCTACCAGCAAGCAGAAATATTTTTTCTCCTGATGATGGCCATTTTGTCGAAACTAGTCGAGGAATCTAAATGAAATAATAATAAAAAAAACGAAAGAATATTAATCTACAACCCAGTGTGTCTGAAAGATTTTTAATTTTTTTAATTTTTTTATTGTTCAAAATATATATATATATATATATATATATATATATATATATATATATATATATATATATATAAAAATATTGGTGATTCATATGGATCCCAATAGGAGGATGAAAAAATTTGAAAGATGAATGTTAATTTTTTGAATAATTTAATTTAAAAAAAACATGAAAACAATTTAAAGGCTGTGTAATAATTTAATTTTAATAATTTTTTTTTTAATTTATTCTCTAAACAAATAAATTATTACAATGGAGCTTTAAAAAATATATCTATTTTTTAAATAAATATATAATATATATATATATATATATATATATATATATATATATATATAAATAATATAAAATGTGTGTATTTGTAATTTTTAAATAGGGCAAATATTTTTTATGAATTTAAATGCCCATTAAGGAATTGTATTATTTGATCAATCAAAATACGTAAATAATTGTAAGGCCACACTACAACATGTTTGACATGCAGAAAACTTAAACACCTTTTTCTGACCATAGCTCAATTAGATCTCATTTAAATATTCATTTAGACATACCAAACTATTTTTATCTGGTTTTTAAAACAAAACTTATAAAAAAAAAGGCTAAAAATAATGGAAGCTTTATTAATTAAAAAAAAAACAACACTCAATAACATCAAACTATAAACATGGACACAATATCTTGATTGTGTTTTGAAAAATGAAAACATTTTATTTTTACATACATGCAACAAACTATTTTTTATTTAACAGTTAAAATATTTAATCCTTGATTTTGGCTAAATGTCTTTTAAAATTTCAGATAATTTTTTTATTTTGGGCATTTTTTATATAATTTATCATCTGAAAAAAAAAAAAAATTATTAGATCGCATGAGAAATTGTATAAAAAACTAAATAAAAGCATGTTGTCTGTTGTATTCAATGAAATGTGCATGAAAAAGGATTGAATATAAATATACAAATATATATATATATATATATATATATATATATATATATATATATATATATATATATATATATATATTTATATATTTATATATACAAAACATATCTATTCAATATAAGTGCCAGGTACTTTTGAATGTTGATACATTCATTTTTAACATTCAAACATTAGGATCCCAGATCTGGGCAAGTAGTAAGTATAAAAATATGTTTTAATAATAAAAATACCAGCAATACATTTTTATATAAAAAGGACCAACAATACATATTTATAGTAAAATGACTAACAATATATTTTATCTGCAGTTGAAGGCATACAATTACATTAAATTGTTTTTTTCAATCATTTCACCTCAAGTAAGGTGAGAATGCTACATGTATACAGGGGGTTACAGAGAGTGAAAGTGAGAAAAAGGACTAGGTAGTTTCAAACATATTACTAACATATAAAAGGATAAAAGATGAAGAAATTCAAGAAGACAGACCATGGTGATTGACAGATATTTAAATTTTTTGAAATTGTGTTTTTGACAAGGAAGCAAAAAAAAAAAATAAAGAGAGGCGTGAGAAAAAAATATGTTGGAAAGAAGTGGTGGTTATATTTAACTACTATTTTAATTCTTAAACAGTATTATTTGGGACCAAAATGCCAATCTAGTAGCATTGCTTAAATCGAGTTTACATAAAAAAATTTCAGGGCACCAGGGATAAAAGCTCATTGGAGGATAAAACTTTGGAAATCAAAATAGAAAAAAGACAGGGAAGCCATGTCACATCAATGATTGAAAATGATTGAAATTTTTTTGCCAAGTCAGGATCGATTGGAATTACAGATGAATTTTGTAAAATTTTGTAAAGAATAGAAGATAAGATGAATATCAGGAGCACCAGACCAGATATTGCAACCGTATTCAATGCATGGACAATTATTTAGATTTCAGCATTAAAGATCTTGCCGTTAAACAAAATCAACAAACCACCATTCAAAAGTACTCAAGAAAAAAAATAATATAAAATAAAAATAAATATGAACTTTGGCAAATTTATCTAATATAGAAAATATATTTTTACAGAATTTAGTATACATGTTCTTATATATATATATATATATATATATATATATATATATACACATACATACATAAAACATGTCTATTCAATATAATAAAATTGGAATATTCTTTTTGAATATTTCCTACAGTCATTTATAAACAACTAATTCATAAATTTGAAAAATTTAATAGATGGAACATGTTTGATTGAATTATTGTTGAAATAAACCTCAAATATATATATATATATATATATATATATATAATTTATAAAAATGAATCATTTCAAAAAATAACAAATATAGCATTTTTTGAACACTTAAACAAAAATTTTCAAAAAAAATTTTCATTTAAATTTAAAAATTATCAAATGTTTTATATGAATAAAAAAATAATCAATGAATTTAAAAAACATTTAATTAAAAAATATATATATATATATATATATATATATATATATATTTTTATATATATATATATAATGCAATGAAAAATGGTGAATTAATATATAAACAAAAACATTTCATGTAAAAAAATAATAAAAAGCCATTGAAAAATTGATAGTTTTTGCGATAATAATTTTTATACATTTCAAAGGTGTCGATTTAAAATTGTCGATGCCATGAAATGCATAAAAAATTGTTTCTTCTTTGTTTTTTTTAAAACTGTTTTGTCATATATAAAATAAAATTATATATATATATATATATATATATATATATATATATATATCCATCACCATCCCATACACCATTTGAATGCTGAGAGTTTCATGCCCCATGACAATTCAAAACATATTTTTTGAATTCTGATCAAAAATTTAAAGTCCATGTTGGTTGCAATCATGCTTTTTGAAAAATCCCATGAAAAATCAAAATCATAGATGTCTTTATCAAACTTGCATGCCATATGAACTAAAAGTGGTGTTTTAGTTGCAAGATAATTTATGAATTTTTTCCCTCTCCAGGCTAATTTTGAATTCAGAGTTATATCTCCTAGACTGGTTCCTACCCTGAGGATATAATTTTTTTATTCTAATCTGTCCTGCTATTGGAATAGTAAATAATTAGAAGATCTTATTATTTTTTCCAAAGAAAAAATTTAAATAAATTAAAATTAATGGATTTAAATTAAATGAATTTGATTGCTATTGATCATTCAAGTTTGAGCCATTAGCCAACAGATATTAAAATTGTAGATTGCTTTTTTCTAATTCCAAATGCCATCCTAATGGATAATACAAATTATTGTTTCAAAAATTAAATAGCTCAACTTCCAAGTAAAGTTGTTACAATATAATTCTTTTGTCTTTAATAAGTCAAAGGAAAATTTTAAAAAAATATTTGATGTGTCTTTGATAAATAACAAAAGTTTTTTTTAAAGGATTTATAAAAGACAGAATGTATTTTTTAATAAATTCAAAAAATCTCACAAACATAGACAGATTACTTTATTTAGTTATTTATTAAACAAATGAAATACAGATTCTGATTGAAATTTGCTGGGGAATGCTTTTTTATTCTAGGCAGAGTTAAAAGAAATTAATGAAATCTTATGTGGAATTTTAGTCATATATAAATGATCTTATCATTATTTTTATTGGATACTATAATGCACAGATGACACAGTGCTGATGACAGAATGTATGGTTTTCAGCAAACATCCAACAAATGCAAGGCTTGCAATCAAAATAAAGTTAAAAATGTCAAACTCAAGTAAGTACAGAAATTTAAATATCTGGGAAGAGTTTTAATAGAAAATTCAAAATATATATCAAATCTATATATATATCCATTACTCATGGCTGAAGCTAACCTCCAAGAAAGTGGACTTGTTGCACTTTTTGTTAAAACAAATATTCTCAGCTGAAATGAAATGGAAAGACTATATTGAATCCATTGCTAGGTCAGCTACTAAGAAAGTTGGTTCATCATGTTGGGATAGACCTTTTTTCTCTCCAGAATCTATCATGCATATTTATATGTCTACCATTTGCCCATGCTTAGAATATTGCTACCACATATGGTCCAGTGTTCCTGCTATTTATCTAGAGCTCCTTGATAAAATCCAAAGAAGAATCAGCAATATTATTGGTCCTGATCTGGCTGCTCAGCTTCAGTCACTTTCCCACCACCATAAGGTTACCAACTATTTTCTATGGTAATTTTTTGGATGAACTCTATGGTATGGTGCCTAGACTCTTTGAATTTAAGCATAATACTAGACTGGTGATGAGGTCTCACCAATTTGCAGTCAAATTTTTAGATATTAACCATAAATTCTATGCTAACAAAAACAAAAAATTTTTCTATTCTTGTGGAATTCCCTTATTGGCTTCATGCTTTCCAGACAACTATAATCTATGCAGAAAAAATTTAAATGCAATGTCAAAGGCTCACTATTGTCTTCCTGATTACTCTTCTTTTTTCTTGCTCATTAGAAATGTTTTCTGTTTCTAAGAATAAATAAACACCAAGTAACCCTTATATCTCAGTATTTACTTTCTTTCATGGATGAACTCAATTGGACAAAAAACTGGGCAAGTGAAAATATACCTTCCAAAAGCTAAACAAAGTATAGAGAGTGGAAATTTTCATTAAAAACAAAGAAACAAGTGCTGAACAGCTATTTAATGTTAATCAATCTATATGTTAGTGAATTCTGGACAATTTCCCTACAGACAAAAAGAAGACTTAAGGCAACAGAAATGTAGTTCTATAGAAGGATGCTGGGAATACTATAGACAGAGCATGTGAGCAACAAGCACATTTTAAGGAAAATGGAATCAAAAAATTACTTGTGATCAGAATCAGAGACAGTTGAATTTTTTGGAACACATAATGAAGAAAAAGGACTTGGAGAATTTGACACTCACAGGACATGAAGGCAAACAGGAGAAAGAGTAATAGTGTGTAACTTACCTAAGAAGCTTGTGTAAATGAAATGAGTAAGATAGTAAAAAGACAAACATATACAACTACAAAGGATAAGAAATTGTGGCAATCACCTGTCCTGAAGGTACATAACTCATAAATTAAGACAATGCTTGTATTTATCTGAAGCTTCAGTCACTTTCACACCACTGTTTTCTACTGACATAAAGTGGAATGATTATATTGAATCAATTGCTAGATCTACTGTGAGGAGAGTTGGTTCACTGTGCCATGCAAACAGTTTTTCTTGTCAGAATCTATCTTGTATATTTATAAATTTACCATTCGCCCATTCCTTAAATATTACTGCCATATCTGGTCTGATGCTCCTACTACATACCTCGAAATTCTTGACAAAATTCAAAGAGTCTGCAATGTACTCAATCCTGACCTGGCATCTCAACTTCAGTCACTTTCTCACTGACATGATGTGGCTTCCCTCTGTCTCTTCTTTAAATATTTTCATGGCAATTGTTCTGTTGAGCTGTTCTTCTTAATGCCTCGACTACATGAAATTAAGCATGCTACTAGTAACCTGGTCTCATCATTTTACTGTTGAACTAGATAGATGCAACCCTCAGTTCTATTCTAATAGTTTATTTTCTCACACTTCACAGCTGTGGATTTCCTTTCCAATCCTTGCTTTCCTGCCACCTACAATCTTCAAATATTTTAATGCAATGTCAATTGTCATCTTTTGTAATTCCTGAATCCTGTTCCTTCAATAAGCTCTTTTCATTCTCTTTCACTCCATCTAAGCCCCTGCATCCTTGTGGCATTTTTGCCTTGCTTGTGGTGAAATGATTAAAAAAAAGGAACTAAAGATAATCATTATTTTTTTCTTTTCAGATTTTGCCTTTTGTCCATCTGTCAAAATCAGTTTTTCTTTTGGCTTAAGAAGAAAAGACTTGACACCTTTGGTTATTGAGCTGGAAGGTAAGTTCCATTGGCTTGTCTTCAAGTTATTGTCTGTAGTTCATTTGAGCTAAGTATTCATATAACATAAAGTCTAATGTTACAATACAGAGTGTTTATAATGAGCAGAAAGAAGGTAGGCCTAAGGAAAAAGTCTAGAAGACATTGGGGGACACCTATGTTGATCAGGAGGGGGTAGCACTTGTTAGGGTCCCAGCTATAAGCATTTCATGAACTCCCCCCCCAAACAAAAATCAAACCACTAAAAAAGTATAAAAATACATTTTTATGGTAAAAATACCTGCAATACATTTTTTATAAAAAAAAATTACCATCAATACATTTTTATATATAAAATCAATCAATACATATTATAGTAAGATTGAAGACATGACATCCTGTTGTAATGGAATGTCCCACATTCCCTATCGCCTATATCAGTAGCTATATATAGTGAGCACAGGATATACCTGGGGGCTTGCTTTGGCAATTAGTTGGAGATTCGTCTCCAGCTAAGCTAGTCGAACTCTCTACCTTTGGGCAGAGAGGAACCCAGACAAGGCTATGCCAAAAGACAGAGTTTCGTCTGGGGTTTTACAGGGTCTATGGGAAATTTTTGCCTGAGCCCATAGGCTCAGTTTTAACATCGCATTAAAAACGGCCTTGTGCCACATCCTGCCTCATGGAGAGGTGAGGTAAATAACCTTGCTTCGGGAATTATTAGCCTACTATCTGATTCCCTGCCTTTCAGTAATATATTCTCTAATACTATAAACCTCTCTTTCTTTCATCCACGCACGTGTTGCTGTTCCTTCACTCGAGTATCACCTTTGTCTGTTTGTAACCTCTTTAAGGAGACAACACATACATTGTCAAAACCATTAAAAAAAATAAAACAAAAAATTTGCTATAATTAATCTCATTTCTTGTTTCTCTCCTTGCTCGATTTTTGGTAAAAAAAAAAAAACAGTTATTTAATTAAAATTTAATTATGAAATAATATCATTCTCTTGAATCAATTATAAAGTTTGAATTTTCATATTTAGATTTCAGCATTAAATAACCCATAGAGGTGTTGATATGCCACTAAACAAAAACAATCAAATTATATTGATCTCATAAACTGCAGAAGACTGGCCATTATCAATGACATTTATGAACCTACACAACAAAAAAGATTATTGCACAAGCTCTTCCAGAGATACCATAGCTAGGGAGTTTATGAAGCAGTCCCCCCCCCCTGTGCCACACCTTATCAAAGCATTTAAGATATTTAAGGAAATTGTTCAGGTAACAAAACTACTATTGCTTCACTGATTTTATGGAAGATCTGAGTTAAAAGTAGGAGTCCCAGATGAACATGGGATAAGGCACTAAACATAATTTAGTATTCTAGGCACTTGCCTCCTTGGGAATGTGTCATACACTAGGGATTAAACTTAGCCTCTTACCAGAAAGAAACTGCCTGAACTGGGTACTCAAACTGCATGGGACTGGACTTAATAGACATAGATGCTATACTGATCTTTAGCAGAGGGCTGGAGAATGCTATTTTGATCCAAGGCAGTGTGGAAAGATTCTTTGTCAGTTGAGACATATATAATTAATGCCATCATCTTTTGAACAGGTATGATACTGGTACTTATATGAAAAATAAAATATAAACATCATTCTTTCTTTTCAGTTTTTGTCTTTGGTTCATCTATCAAAATCAGTTTCAAGATTTGATGCATTTGGTTTTAAAGCCACAAGCCAAGTTCCATTGGTTTGTCTTCAAAATAATTTTCCACTGCTCATTTGAGTTAAGCATCTTTGCAACATCAAGGCTAATGTTTACTATTATTACAATCATTAACACAGCTATATACCTATGTTTACTTTAATACCAGCAAGTATTATACCCCCACAATTTCTCTTACTAGCTTACAACTTGCATTAGGCTTACTTCTCTTACTAATCTCTTTGTAATTACCACATTTTATACTATTTCTGTTGGTGACAGCATTCAGAGAGAAAATCCTCACTTAATCAAGCCACAACTTATGAAATGTCATACTGGAAAAGTCAAAAAGAAAAGAAAAGAAATGGTAAAACTAGTAGAGTGCATGCTTCCTTCTCCATTGGGATTTGAATCAAACATTTTCCGAAGATTGAAAAATAAATAAAACAAAATTGCAAGGGTTGATGGAAAAGTAAGTTCTGCAATCCTATAAAACAAGTTTTAAACTAGATAGAATAATGAAACTGGTATCAAAATAAAGGAAATTTATTTATCTTCAAAATTATAAGGGTAGGGCCTCTGACCCCACAAAACAAGTTTTAGACATGATAGAATAATGAAGCTAGTACTAAAATGAAGTAAATTTATTTCTTGTAAAATTTATAATTTTATTTTTCAACAGTCACAATTTAGTGTGATGCAGATTGATTGATAATGTCTGTAAGTAAGATCCTATGTAAGGCCAGGTAAAATAATGAAACTGGTATCAAAATCAAGTTAATTTACAGTTTAATTTTTTCCCACACTGAGCTTGTAGCTCAAGAGACTTGTATCACAAATCATTTTTCCCCATTGAAGTTAATGGGAATATTAAAAAAGATCACCCTTATTTTCCTAAAACTCACCCCTATTTTTGCATTTGTGGGTTTCTTACAAGTAAAAATGTGTGAATAAATGAAATCTCGTTCACAAACAATAAAATAAAAGAGAAAAAACAAATTGTAAAGAAATAAATTGTACTAAACCATGAAGTTCAGATGAGTCATAGGCCAACTGGCGGAGGAAAGAGAGAGACAGAGGGACAACAACAGCTAGCCTAGCAACTGCTAACCTAACCTAGCAATGGCTAGTCTAGTCTAAGATACTGAAGATTAACTTTATCACTTAATTTTTAAATTTTTTAAACCATTTACATTTTATCCATTACTTTAACTAATTTTCTTTTAATTTTTCAAATTTTATCATTTTTTATTTATTGTTGATGTAAAATGCTCATACTGTCTCCCTCATTATTTGTCTTATAATTTCCTGCTTTACCTCAAACAAAAATCATACATTTTGGCTTTTCATCACTGCTCTTTACACTTACTTTCTTCGGACTCAAAGATCAGTAACAGTTACTGGACTTGAAAAAAACTATTTACCTGAAAAATTGTTTGAACAAAAATATTTTATAAATTTTAGCCAAAAGTAGCATTAGCTATTTGGTCAATGAATGCCAAATGTTTCCTTATAAGGAAACAGCTAATATTAGCATTACAATAATCATTGTCATGAAGTAAGAAACTTTCTCCTTTTAGGCCTTAGACTTTAGATGACTAATTTGTGTGCTTATAAAGGTTTTAAGTCAGGTCATCTATGAGTTCTATTGGTATTATGCCACCCAGTACTACTTGACATATGGTCAGGTCATCAGTGACTACTTGTTCCACACCGGGCTTTTCTGGTGAGGAAGGTGACAAGACATCCAACAAGATTAAGAACAAAACCTGACAAAGGGCAGATGAAACGTCTTGTAAAATCGCAGTCATCTAGCATAATGGGGTAGACTGGGCTCTATAGCATATCTGTAGCTGCTGTTGTTATGACTCAGCCAGGATGCAAGGTCCCCCTGATGAAATCAACTACATCATGACCATAGCAAGTGTTTTGACCTGAAATCAACCTGATTTACTTGCTACAAACAATGTGTGAATGAATACTTCTCCAGTTTTCAACCTGGATATACGGAGGAACTGGTCAAGTACTCAATTGCAGAACCACTATATGATCACGAAAGGTCATGGAACTGATGATAATGAAAGTTCAATCAGTGTGGAACTTTCTTGAGCATTTTAACACTAACAGTACTTTTGACTAATGAGCATTGTTACTTAGTGACACTAAGCATATTTGAACAGTACTTTATATACTACAGTATATATGATTAAACATGTTTTTGTTATCACTATTAGTCAAGCTATGCAGTTACTTACTATTAATGAACCTTCACAGTTTTATTATGTATAGTGTACCAATTCTTCCTCTTCTATGTGCTATGTCCCTTCAGGATATGAGCACTCAAGGCTCTCCATAGCTTGCTATCCTTCATAGCTGTAAGTCAGGAGTCAGAAACCTTTTGAAGAGAGCTGTCCAGAAAGCTATTCAGTTTCTCAGAGCAGGGCCATGATATCAGATGTATTATAATAAATTGTATCAACCTCAGACCACTCCATCCAGAATGCCATCTTGGTCTGGAGGTTTAAAGAAAAAACAACAAAGTTAATGTTATATTCTTTAAACAATGTTCCTTATTTTACTGCAGGAATAACAGGATAACAACTAAGACAATCAACAAAAAATGCAAATTCCTTGCTGCATAAGAAATACACTTGTTTCTGCTTATTGTTCGATAACTTTTCCACATCAGGTGAAATATTTGCTGATGACAGAAGCAAAATATTAAGAGGGTCATTACCTAACCTTGTTTTTAAACGACTTTAGTATATTTTATATTTGAAAAAAATTGTTCACAGGCATATGTACTTCCAAATAATGAGGTATTTTCATATTCAATAAGCTTTTATATTTTCCACTTGACAAAATATATTTCTTGTAGAAGTCAGCAGTGGATTCAGAATGAAATTGTGATTTTTAAAATTTGTCACATTATAAGTTGATTGACTCCAACAGATATTTTTCTTCCACTTGCTTCACATCTATTACCAAAGAATTTAAATTGATTTCTATATTGCTGGAAGTCAGTGAAACGAGTAGAAAACTTGCTTCTCAAATCCTGGATAGAGCTCACAAAGATGTCTGATAATATATCTCTCTTATGATTTGGGAGATTTGGAAAATCAGAGGATTGATATTACGTAGTAATTGAGCACTCTTTTCTTTGTTTATAATTAAATTTTCTGTTTCTTAATATTTTGTTTAGCTTTTGCTATACACATATGGCTTCAGATTTCTGTGTAATATTTTCCATTGTCTGTTATGACACTTCCCAGAATGCTTTTAGTATTTATTGCGTCCCGCTATATGTAATCATTTGAATGAATGAAAATTTTGAGGGATTTGTTTAATGCATTTCTATAGTAATTTTCAATGAATTTCTATAGTAATTTCCAATGAATTTCTATAGTAATTTCCAATGAATTTCTATAGTAATTTCCTATCCATTTTTATAGCAATTTCCAATGCAATTCTATAGTAATTTCCAATTAATTTCTATAGTAAAGTAATTTCAATGAATTTCTATAGTAATTTCCAATGCATTTCTATAGTAAAGTAATTTCCAATGAATTTCTATATGCACTTTCATTATTTCTTCTAGACTTAGCCCTGTGGTCATAGTTGGCAACCAGCCTATGGGAAGGACAACTCTGAATTCAAAACTCAGCCACCTGTAGCTGTACAAATATGAATAAACATGGGGTGCAGAAAACATTACTGTAATAGAAAAACATGATAAACTATGCTATTTATTAACTTTCCCAAGAAGTCATGCCAGTTTGCAGATAATTTAAAAAATGAATCTGTAATGAGCCATAATTGCTTATGTCATGAAGAATCATGGTATTTAATAATTTTGTTTAATTTTTAAAGAGAAAAAGGTCAAAATAATTATCACTGTCCATTGTCTATGGCAATACAAGCTGGCTGAAATGTGGCTAAAACTAAAGCATAATGTGGCCTCAGTTTTGTCCACTGGCTGTACTTATAAGGACACCTATCTGTGCACAACATAGCACCACAAACAACTCAATAATATGTGACTATTGACCAGAGCAGCCTCTCTAAGCACTAGCAAAGAGTTTGTACTCCTTACTACCATTCAGAGGGAGCAACCAAAAAACTGCCAACCCAGTACCCTCTGTCTACAAAAATCTGGAGTCAGGATGCTGAAGGTAACATCAATCAGCTAAGTAAAAAACCTTTTACATCTTCTTGGAATGAGATTGACTATCTTAAAATTACAAAAGTTATCTTCCATATGCACTGTACAGAATAATATGTAGCAGACATTAAACCTTTTTGCCAGACACATATGTGTGAAAAATTCTATCAGCGGAAGTAACCCCTTTTCAGCTTTTGGTTATGGTTAAAAAGGAAAAAATCTTGGAACATGCATGCTGTAGTTGTGAAGAGGCTAGTTCGCTTTCACTGTGAGTTGCCATCAAGAAGAGATTTTAAAGTTACCACTCAATGCAATAGACAGAGACATGGCACAGATAGTACACCTCACTGTTATAGACAAGCATATGGTTGCAAGAAAGGAATATGACAACAGCAGAAATAGATTTACGTGATTTATTCAATAGGAATGTGCGGATTTGGGACAGCTACCTTGTGGTATAGTTCATAGGCCGGCTGAAGAAATGGGTTGATCTCGCATAGTAGTTCTCGCTGGTTGGTGTGGCACTACTGCTGATGGCTGCTGCTGACCGCTCATCCTGACCGTGACAGGTCTCTTCCCTGGCCTCCTGTTGACTGCCTGGTGTACTTTTATGGCATTGTTTTATGGCTTAACAGGCTCAAAAAACGACGCGAGTATAATTAGGAGGGAAGCATTTTTATTGGTTGAAAAATAGAAACACTTTAAAATATTATTTTATTTTTCGACCGGAACTCATACATCGAGAACATGCGTAAACGAAGATAATGTTCATTTTGTGACAGAGCCTTGTCCCGTTCACATCCGGCTCTCGCTCATGAGTATGTTGGTTTATTTGCCTGCTAATCAGCTGAGATATGTCTTATTTTATTTTATAACATCACTCACTCACCAGCAGAGTAAGATCAAATTTTCCTTCATTATTAGGTTATAGTGTTTGTGAAGAAAACCTTTAAAAATTTCAATATCTGTCTATATTTCTAAGATGCGGTATTATGTACACTATTATTTATTTGAGGATGATAGTCCGAATAATGTAAATAGTGATTTAAAAATTTATATAAATTAAGATTTGGTAAAACAAAACAGATACATATTATGCCAGATGCATTATTATTTATCAGTTTCAGACAAGATAAAAACTTCTTTTTATTGAAAATTATTAATAAGCTACAATATCCTTATGTAATAGATACTAACTTAGAATTAATTTAATTAACTGATAATTAAGGAAGAAAAATAAAATTACTAAGCATTTAAAACATATATCAAATTATTAATCTTAAAATGTTTCAGATTTTAAGCATGTCTAATTATTAAGTTATTAGAACATTTATACTCTACAAGTAATACACATGTGTGTTACTTGTATATTTGATGTTATTTGAATGTATTCAAATAACATCAAATATTTTTCTGATAAATATGGTACCTAATGCCAGTTACGATGAATGGATGTCTCCTCAGGGAGGCTTTGTGCCTTGAGAGACTACTGGGCTTTAAACTCACCCCAGACCTCAAATGGAACACTTACATAAGATCCATCACCAAAGACACAGGAAAAATGATCATCTCCCTGTACCACTCTAGTAAGTACCTGACCCCTCATGTTATCCTCTACTTTTATAAGAACCTGATCAGGTGGAAAATAGATTACTGTTGTCATATTTGGGTGGGAGATGCCCAGTCCTCACTGTCCAGTCTCGAGAGGGTTCAAAAGCATCTCTTAATCATTTTAGGTGACAAATTATTTTCCACCCTCCTACCCGTCTCTCTGCTCTATTGCTACTACCATGGAAAGTGCTTGGACAAACTACATTCCTTGGTTTCTGCTAAGTCTAACCTTCAATTCTAAAATCTACCATGCCACTTATATTGTATCAAAGCACCCACATTCCTCCTGTGCTCCATTGGTGAGAAGTCAGTTTCATTTAAACAACTTCTTCTGTGAACCATTGCTCTGTGCAACTGACTCCCAAGAGGTTGATTCCTTGATCACTACAATCTTAACCTTCTCAAATCTAGAGTTAACCTTTTTATTCCCTTCCTATCAATATAAACTGACTCTTAATGGCACCTGGTCATTGCACAGAGTGAACCTTATTGTAAAAAAATATTCATGTGTCTACTACTATGTCCATGAACTAGGTAATCAGTCCAACCAGCAACTGGAGTAAAAGCCCAAATTGAATTAGTAAAAGGAGTCATTAAGAAATCTTCCTATGTTTAGACTGTTTCCTGTCATATAAAAACTGTCTTCATAAGAAGAGATGAAGGAATTCAAGTAACAGTTCAAGTTGTAATTGTAAAAGGAATCATTGCAAAATATACCTTTGTCCTGTCTATTTCCTCTCATATGAAAATTGTCTTCATAAGTAGAAACTGGAGTAAAAAAATTATGGAAAACATATTATAAAACACCTCAACAATTTCGTAAATATAAATATTTGGGATTTTCACTCAATCTACTTTCTTCTTTTCCTTTTCTTTTTCTTTGTGGACAAGTTGAATTTTATTTACAAGGCTAAATTTTTATCCCCCTCATCCTTCCACAAGTTCAATAGTTGAGACAAATTTTGGAAAGAGATTGACCCATCTCACAAATTATAGTCATTATATCCCACCTCAAACTTCTTTATTTATTCACAGACATGAATAAAATAAATGTTTATTAAGATAGAGAAAAAGGAATTTAGTAAAAAAAATAAAAAAGGGCAGAAAGAAAGAATAGAAAATAGAAGACTGATTTAGCCAAATTTAATTGACCTTATCAATTCAAATACAATTTGAGTGGTTGGAAAGTGAATACAAATGGAAAAAGAATCCTATTTCCATATTAATAATAATATCAATTGTAAGTGAAAGTGTCTGCTTCAATTATGGACCTGTCTCTACAAACTTGGTATTGTACAGCCATATTGGTAAACCAAAAATAAAGGAAAACATTTGATTGGTCAACCAGAAATAAGGGAAAGCAATTGATTGGTAAACCAAAAATGAGAGAAAACATCTGATTGGTTAGTTTTGGAGTCCTTCCATCTGCACTCTGAGCCAACAAACAAATTGTAAGGTGATCTCCACACAAGTGTAGCATTGATAGTGGTCACTAAATTGACACCTTATTTGTATTTATATTGCAACAAGCAGAGGCAAGTTTCCAAATGCTTCACACTTTTATGAATTCTCATTAATAACTTTATTTTTACTCTGCAGAAGCTTGAAGTCTTTATTTCTGTATATACCACTGCTCAATAGTGATAAGACAATTACTACTAACAGTAGACAAAAGAGCAAAATTGCACATATAGTATAGGATTTCAGGTGCTAAACCTATTGCAGTGAGTGGTTTGGTTTGGCCGTTATATTCAATATCACTTCTGTTTCTTAAGAAAGTCAAAATAAGATAAAAATAGCTTTGCTATTGCTGAACTTCACCTGCAGTGTGAATGGCCATTGACCCATCTCCTATATATACTGCATCACAAATGACGCAGTGCGAGACATCAGATGAGAAACAAGCCCATTGAAATACCTCATAATTACTGTTGAGAAAAGGAAGTTAAAATAGTATAGCTAGATCATAGGAGTCAATAATCTTTCCACTAGCATCCTACAAGGTACCAACTTAGATAAAAGAATAAGAAGCAGACAGAGGAAAAAATGTCCTGACAATGCCACTCAGTGGACTAGAAGATCATTCACTCAGATATTGGCATGCAACTGAGACATATGGAGGGAGTTGGTCAGGTTCTCAGCTGCAAAGCAACTCTATGACCACAAGAAACTGATGATGGTGATTATAATGTTGATGATGCTGTTGCACAGAACTGTATATTAGAAAACAGAGCTTTGCTGAACTGTAAGGCTCACTGTAGCAGCAGATCAAATGAAGGTTTCTCCTGCAAAGGGGAATTCAGGTTCCATCTCTGCTGGAGAGTACATTTTCTTTATTAAGATTTCTCAAATATGCAGGACAATAGTAAAAATAAAAATGAGGCACATCTATTTCACATACAAGTATCCACTAATAATAATGTTTGAAGTGTTGGGAACTGTCTATCCAGGTCTTTGTTTCAATCTGAGTTTTGATATTCCAAAAATTTAACAACATCAACACCATCACATCATTTAAATAAAACATATAAAAGGTTATTTTCTGGGAGAAAAGTAGAAGCAGAACATCAGTGAAATAGCATTTATAGATTCTTTTCACACTGGTCCATGGAAATCTTTTTCTTGAATTTACAGGAGTGGTGAAGGGAGTTATTATTGTTAATTTCTAAATGACTCCAAAATAATGCATGGTAAGTCTACAACTATGCCTACTAATATTTTAGCAGTTTTTATTGTTTATCAATCAAACCTTCTGATGGGATTTTATTGGTTGAAAAATATATATAGACTTCAACTCATATAGAAATAATAAAAATATCAGATAAAAATAAATCCATTAATTCTTTTAAAATTGTTTTGTTTACGTTTCAGATATAAAACTGAATAAATACGGGTTTTCGAGAAAAATATCTTAGTGAGGAAGTATGCCTTCCTTAGAAAGGGAACATAGAGCTTTACTGAACTGTGCTCATTATATGCCCCAGACAGTTAAGGTTTCTGGGGCATATAATGAGGAAAGAGGGCTTAGAAAATCTGATACTCACAAGACAGATAGAGGGTAAGAGGGACAGAGGAAAACAATGCATAACATACTTAGTGGGCTTGAGTAAATGGATGGTGGAACAGGGTTTAGGAGAAATAACAGAAAGACAAATTTTATTAAGAGCTACAGGAGACAGGGAGTTGTGGAGAGCCATGATCGCCTACGTCCTGAGAGAACATGGCACATGAAGAAGAGGACCTTATTGGCATGCAGCCAAGAGATATGGAGAGAGTTGGTCAGGTTCTCAGATGCCCAGTAATTCTATGGCCATGGCCAGTCATGGAACTGACAATGGTGATTATGATGATGATGATGATGCTATTGTGCATCACTGTATCTTGTATTCAAGCTTTTTAACATTAAAAATTATTTGCTATAGAAGAGGTGGACTTGAAGAACCACCACAAAAACTCAGAGAGTGGCATGCAACCATAACATAGAAAGACCTGGTCAGGTGGCATTTTAAAAAAAGAAAGGTAAATAAATAAAAATTGAGAACATTATATATTTTGAAATATTCTATACAAATATTTTACTTACTGTAGTTTGCCTTACAGAAATCTAATATTTTCATCAGTTGTTTGCCTTATAGAAATCTAATGTGCTATTTGCTTTATAGAATTCTAATAGTCTACTTACTGTACTTTGTGTTATAGAAAGCTTATAATCTCATTCCACTAACCATGTCTAACTGTGAGTTCAGTCCCTGGGTTGGACAGTGGAAATGTGGCAAGCAATAACTGAGTAGTACTAAAAATAAGAACTAGACAAGGTATCCCTAGATATGGGCAGTGGAACAAGAACAGTCTACCCCCATAGATTAAATAAAGGGTTTGATTTAGAATTCACTGTGGGGTACCTGGATTGACATACATCTGATGAAGGTCAGAGGACCCAATGGCCAAAACGTTGTGAGTAATTGTAACTGTTTGTTATAGCTGAATTCAACATCCTGGTGAGTGGCTTCATCAAGGAAATGCAAAAAAAAAAGAAAAAAAAAGGGTGTGAAATAAGCATGGCCACAAGTTTATATAAAGAAACTATTTATTCAACACAACTAACAAAATCTAACAAAAATTTCTTCTATGTGCCTTGTTCTTTCAGGATATTGGTGATCATGACTCTCCACAATTTCCTGTCCTTTGTAGCACTTAGTAAATTTTATCTTTTTGATATATTAAAATATGTTTCACCAAGCATTCACACAAGCTCATTAGATCGATTTTGTTGTTTCCTCCCTCTTGCCTTCAACATTTCCTGTGAGTATCAAATTTTCTAGGCTCTCTTTTCCCATTATGTGCCCTTGAAATGTCAACTATCTCTTTCTGATGCTAAGTAGAGTGTTCTTTTTGTTTCCATTCTTTCTAAAATGTTCAGTCCATGCTATTCTCAAAGTCCTTCTGTAGAACCACATTTCTGTTGCTTCAAGCCTCTTCACCTGCAAGAAGAGTGTCCAGTATTCATTGCCATAGAGGAGGACTGATATTATATAACAGTTCAGTACTCTTTTTTTAGTTTCTAATGAAATTTCCCTCTTATCAATATTTTGCTTAGCTTTTGAAAAGCATCTTTTGCTTTCCCAATGCACTTTCAGATTTCTTTGTCACACATTCTGTCCTCTGTTAAAACTCTTCCCCCAGATATTTAAATTGTTAGATCTTCAATTTGTTTGTTGGATTATTTCCTTTTGCTGACAACGATATATTCTCTCTTCTTTCAAACAATGTTTGGTCCTTTCTTCTCCCTTTCCTTCATTATCTTCTGTGGGAGATCCTGTAGTTTCCTTTCTCTATTTGCTATCAAAACTGTATCATCTGCATATATTATGTTGTTAAGATTGTCTCTGCCAATAATGAATTCTGGTAGGACTTCTAATTCTCTCATTATCACCTCACTGTGTAAGTTGAAAAGGTCTGGCAAGAAAAAGCATCCTTGCCTTAAGTCCCTTTCTATTTTTGTATATTTACTGAATTTATTTTCTGTCCATATGCATAGGGGGTTTGCTCTTAGTATAGGTTCTGGATTAATCTAATATCCTTCCCAAATAGGTCAAGGTTTCCTAGCAGTTCTAACAATTCTTTATGATATACTTTATCTATAATTTTTGCATAATTGCTAAACCACAAGTACTCATCCTTTTGCATCAATATTGCTAAAAACAAGCAATATGTACAAAATGATAGAAGATTGAATATACTTACAATCATATTGCTTTTGCAGTAATTACTCCATATCTAAGGAAGTTTCATAGCCTAATGAATTACACTTAACTAAGTACTAAAGGTTAGAGCTGAAAAGTTTCTCTTTACTTATACATGTGTTATCCTTTAGACGTCATGTCTGCAAGGGTTTGAATGAAATCAACATGAACTGCTGCTGATATTTCATGTCTCTTCTTCTATATGTATGATGCCTCCTGTTGTTTGTAGCTCTTAATAAATTTTGTCATTTCATTATTCCTCCTAAACCCTGTTCCACCATCCATTTACTTAGGCTCATCAAGTATATTATGCACTGTTATCATCTATCCCTCTTTCCCTCAATCTGTCCTGTGTGTATCAGATTTTTCAGGCCCTCCTTGTTCATAGTGCTTCAGAAATTTCAGTTGTCTCTTCCTGATGCTAAGTATAATTTTCCTTTTAGTTTCCATTTTTTCTAAAACCTCATCGTTGCCAACATGTCTCTACATGTTAATTTTTTTAGTCTGTTGATACAAAATGCTTTCATCACCAAAATTGTATTTGCAGTACTTTTTAAATGGTCACCATTTTATCATGACATTGATAATTGCAGTTGGGTGCCAAAAGTGTCACAAATTGTGGTGGTTTTAAAAATATTAGAAATTCTCCAAGCCTTCTTTCCTCTTTCCAGCTTAGGAAAGGTATTTTGTCTCTAAATGTGAATGTAGGTTCATTGTTTTCCCTCTGCTCCTCTTGTCTTCAATATATCATGTAAGTGTTAAACTCTCCAAGCCCTTTTGCTTCATTACATGTCCCAACTTGGGAAATGCATTTTATCTATTGATGTGTATATGAATATATTTTTCATAGGATCTATTAGTTTGAGTCCTAAGTAATTTTTGTTTGGGGAAACCAATTGTCATGACAAATATATCATTCTAACTAACTGCTCCTTAAATAAGTGATGAACAATAGATTGTATAGAACAATGTTCAACACAAAAGGGAGTGGATTCACATGGATAAATCTTCACAAGTGACCTCAAAAGTTAATTTCATTCGAAGAAAGGTAATATTGTGCATGTAGTGGGATGTCAGGGAATTATTCATTTACAGTTTGTAAAATGCAATGTAACATTAAATACATATTTAAATGTCCAGGAAGCTTAAAGTGTTCATAAATGTTTGGTCAAAAAGTGCTCTGTGCTCATAAATATGAAAAACATGGTCCTGCATGATAACACAAAGCTGCATACAGCAAGAATGATACAAGATAAAAAATTGGAACTCAGTTGGTCTGTTCTACACAACCAGTCATATTCACCTGACTATGCACTGAAATGATTATTACATTTTGGTTATCGTCATATTCACCAGTCCTTGCACTGACCAATTATTACCTTTTTATTACTGTCATAGAATATTGCCGCCACATAGGGTCCTGTGCTCCTATTATTTATCTATAGCTCCTTGATAAAATACAAAGAAGAATCAGCAATATTATTGACCCTGTTCTAGTATCTCAGCTTTAGTCTTTTTCCTATCACCATAAGGTTGCTTCCCTGTGTATTTTCTATAAATACTTTCATAGTAATTGTTTGGATGAGCTCTTCACTATGGTGTCTAGATTCTTTGAATTTAAATCCAGTACTAAATTGGCAGCAAGGTCTCATCAATTTACAGTTGAGTTGGTGAGATGTAACCATAAGTTCTATGCTAACAATTTCTTTTCTCTCACTTCTTGCTTGTGTAACTCCCTTCTGGGTTCATTTTTTTTCAGCTAACTTTAATCTGCAAAACTTTAAATGCAATGTCAATCGCTATCTACTGTCCTCCTGATTGGTCTGCTTTTGTTCTTGCTCCTTAGCAATGTTTCTGTTTCTAACACTTCCACACCCAGTAACCCCTTGTGTCTTAGTGGCTTTACTCCCTTGTATTGTGCTTTTTATGACATTAATATATATATATATATATATATATATATATATATATATATATATATATATAGTGATTTTCTAAGCGCAGCTTAGATGTGGCACAAGGCGGAAGTATGGAGCACCCAGTGAGGATCGAACTCACTACTCAGTCATAATTGTTCTAGCGAGACAAGCTTGCTAGCCATTACACCACTTCGAGGTGCCCAAATTTATATATATATATATATATATATATATATTTTATATATATATATATATATATATATATATATATATAGTAAATGCTATTACTTACAGAGAAAGGAATTACAAACATATTGACTTAGAGAAGATGTCATGCAGTTTCAGTTGTCAGTGAGTATTTTAATCTCAACCTACTCACTTCCCTCTTTGGAGTAAAGGGGCTGCTCGGTGCAGATTGAATGGACGACCTGGCATTTTTAAAGTTGACAGATCACAGATGCTTGCAAAATCTCATTTTTATCTGTTTTCCTAGAAGACAAATTCCAAGGTTTTTCTGAATTTACCGAAACCAATAACGATTGATTGAAAAGACTTTTTATCCATCATGAAGAGAACTAGAAGATCGACCAGGATTTATTATTAGCTAGCCTAATCTTGACAACATATGACTCGGAAAGGAAACTAAAAGAATTTTCAGACTCAAAAAGGAAATTGAAGGAACACTGAAACAAGTTAGAAAAAAACTATGATGTGTAAGAACATAGAATGCATGTTTAGCGTGTTAACTACTTCTATAAGGTTTCTCACAAGAATATTTTGCATTACATGAAATAATGATGGTGAAAACTTGTACATGCACAAAATAACAGACCAATTGATTTTCCTACAAGAAAATTACATACACAACGAAATCTTAATGAATATATTTGAGTGTGATTTACTGTGTTGGTGTGTTTTAGTGTGAAGTGTCCACATCCCTTTTAGCTTCAGTGTGAAAAGTTCATGTCATATAGTTTGAAAGAGAAAAACCTAGAAGAGAGAGCTACTTAAGGCTTTGCTTGTTTTTATGCCCCAGAGCTGCTGCTGATACAAGGTTCATTAAGGGTTGCTACTATTAGGTTTATTAAGGCACAAAACATGGTTGTCAGCAAAAGATGGAGTCCAAGATGTACACTACATATTGGAGATGTCAAAATCTTACAGGTACAGAATTTTAACTATTTACAAAAATTGAAATATCTGGGAAGTGTTCTAATAGAAAGTAGAAAGTGGGATACTGAGATCCAAAGATGTATTGGAATGGCCAAAGATGCATTCCAAAAACTAAGCAGAGTTTTAAGAAACAGAAAAATTTTGTTAGAAACAAAGAGTATGAACTGTTACGTAATACCAGTTTTCCTTTATGGCTACAAATATTGGACAATCTCTTCAAAGATGAATTAAGAGACTTGAGGTCACAGAAATGCTGAGAATAGCATGGATTAACATGTAAATAACAATGAGGTTTTAGAGAGAATGGAAACAAAAAAGAAACTTATACTTAACATCAGGAAGAGGCAGTTGGTGCAGGTAATGAGGAAGGATGGCTTGAAAAATCTGACAGGATAGATTGAGGGAAAGAGGGACAGAAGAAAGCAACTCATAACATACTTGATAAGCTTGAGTAAATGGATAGTAAAACAGGGTTTGGGAGAAATAACAAAAAGACAAAACTTATTAAGGACAGGAAGATGTGGAGGACCATGATCACCTACATCCTGAAGGGGCACAGCACATAAAAAAGAAGAAATGTTGTGTGTTAACAGACAATGTAAAATATGACAGAAATATGTTTATTGGAATAGCAAAAAAAAAATCTTCCCGAAAACATTCATTTCATTTATTTCATTATTAGCGCATTTTGCGCCTCTGTTTTTATTGTAATTGCAATTCATGATGACATTCAAGTCAAAATAGTGTAATGGCTTTGTCAGTTCCTTCTATACTGGGGATGTTGACGTTACCCTATCCTTCCTCTTAGAAGTTCCTCAGCCCACTGGTAAAGCTATTAAGCTCCGAAGCGCATCACCTATGCCCAGGCTGGCGACTGCCTTGTAGCCACTTGGCACAGATGGATTGGAGAGAGGAGTTCCCTTGATTGGTCAGATCAGGAAACATTTCCAACTACAGTTTAGCCAGCAGGTCGATGGTGTTGAGCGGGGTGTGAGCATCAAAATTTCCAAGCTCTCTTTTCTTAACATGTGCTCTAGAAATTTCAATTGTCTCATTCTGGTTCTAAGTATAAGTGTCCTTTTTGTTTCCATTTTCCTTAAAACTTTGTCATTACTCATATGTTCAGTCCATGCTATTCTCAGCATCCCTCTGTAGAACCACATTTCTGCTCCTTCAAGTCTCTTCTTCATCTGTGCAGAGAATGTCCACCATTCACTTCCATATAGGAAGACTGAAAATAATGTACGAGTTCAGCACTCTTTTCTTTGTTTCTAATGGAATTTTCCTGTTTTTTAATACTTTGTTTAGCTTTTGGAAGACATCTTTTGCTATCCCAATACACTTTCAGATTTTGGAGTCACACTTTTCATACTCTGTTAAAACACTTACTAGATATTTGTACTTGCTTGGTTTTGGTATCTTTAATTTGTAATTTTCTAAAAAAATATAACAGCTATATCAAATTTAAAAAATGAAAAATCTTTCTTCAAGTTTTAATTTTAGTTTTAATTCTAAAATAATTGATTAAATTTAATATTACCAAAATAAGCAAGATACTTTTGTGTACTTCAAGCCAAATTTAGATTTAACGGATTCTATTTTTTCTCCTTTTCAGTAAAATTCATAAATTTTTCCATATTGACAGATCTGGCAACACAGATTTAAAAAACAATCTTACAAAAATAAAATTTACTTGTCTGAAATGTTATTTGAGGAATATCTATTGATTTCAAGTTTAATTAATCTGATTTGAAATAAATATTACTAACTTTTAGCTTAAAATAGTATAGTAGAAAATATATTTTTTTTTTTTTTACTTGGAGGGGTTGAGAACCTGGTGCTTAGGAAAATTAAATAAAGAGAACAGAACTAACATAAATTGATGACTGCGATGTGAATGCCTTTTTGTGGTACAGATTTTGTTTGACTTTTCTTTTTTTTCTTTCTTTTTAATCAAATTCACCCTATGTAATGTAGTAAAGCCATTAAGGCATAAGGAGTTACTGAGTGTGAAAGAATTAGAAAACAGAAACCTTATTAAGGAGTGAGAACAATAGAAAAGTAATCAGGAAGACAGTAGATGATTATTGACATTGCATTTAAATATATAGCTCAAATATATAAAGTTGGCTGGAAGGGTATGTAGCTGGAAGAGTATTCCACAAGTGAGAAATGTGAGAAAAGAAACTGTTAGCATAGAAGTTAGTTAAATCTAGCTAATTCAATTGTAAATAGATGAGTCCTTGTGTCTAATTTAGTACTCACTTAAATTCATAAAGTCTAAGTACAATAGTGAAGAGCCCATCTGAACAATTACCATGAAAATATTTATAGCAAATGTACATGGAAGCAACTTTACAGTGGTGGGAAAGTGACTGGAGCCAAGGCACCAGTTCAGAACTGATTATTCTTTGGATTTTATCAAAAATTTCTAAATATATAGAAGGAGAACCAGAGCATATGTGGCACCAATATTCAAGGCATGTATGAATAGCAGACTTATAAATATGTAAGGTAGATTTGAGTGAGAAAAATTGTCAAGCATGACAGTAAACCAACTTTCTTAGCATCAGACCAAGCAATGGATTCAATATAGTCTTTCCACTACATGTATGCTAAGAATTTTAGCCCAAGGTGCAATAGGTCAATCACCTGAAGGTTAGCATCAACCATGTTGGTGGAAAGTAGAAAGGGGTCTCTCAGATGATTAATAGAGAGCAATTTTGTTTTGGAGGCATTAAAATTAGCAAGCCCCAGTTAGCAACAGACTGTAGAGATCAGCCACTAATTTGACCTTATTGAACTGATCAGACTTACTATCGAGACAAGAGTAAATGGTTGTGTCATCAGCATAGATATCAAGTTGAGAGTTCATTAAGAAGGTCATTAATGGAAATTAAGAAGCAAGTAGGACAAAACCCTGGGGGGACACCTCCATTAGTACAAAAGGATCTAGAATAATGGCCATTCAGGACAACTTTCATTTTATAATTTGATAAGAAAAACTGAATTAGTTCAAAAATTTTATCTGGAGACACTATAATTTTTCATCTTGTGAAGAAGACTGGTATGCCAAACTCTGTCAAATGCTTTCAAGATGTCCGAAGCAACAGCCCAAGATTCACTATTCTTATCTAAAGCTTGATAGACTCTTTTGGTAATAATTGTTAATACATCAGCAGTTGATCTACAGAAATGAAAGCCATATTGCTTGTCTGAAAGAATGCCCTGCGGTATAAGATGCTTAACTAATCTAGCATTGATTAGGGCCTCTAGTAGTTTACCTAAAAGAGTTAGAAGGCTAATAGGTCAATAGATGGAAGGGTCAGACAGTTCATCTGAGTTCTTAAAAAAAAATGAGGATTTCCAAGAAGCAAGTGGCAGCAAGGCATTTATTATACAGTTTCTAGAGAAGAGGAGCCAGCTTGGGAGTACATTTCCTAAGGATTATTACAAGAATACAATCGGGTTGACATGCTTTGTTGGGATCCAGATTAGAGATGATAGCAAAAACCATGGAAGGGCTTATATGCATATCACTCAACAGAGACTTAGTTTTAAGTGGAAAGACAGGCAAAGATTCTCCAGTTGAGTCAAAAGAAGAGTTTAAAGAGAATTTATGAGCAAAACATTCTGCTTTATCAGCAGAAGTTAACATGTCAAATTGATTGAAGTGGAGAGGAATAGAAAACTTACACTTATTTAATTCACTATTATAGAATGGCCACCAGTAGTCATGAGAGCCAAAGTTGTTAGATGCAAACTACCCAGTTATGTTAAAAAGTTAAGAAAATATTTTAAGCAGTCTAATATTTTATTGAATTTTAATACTTTTGGCTTGATAGCCTTACTTACGAGGATACTCATTGAGAAAATGTTAGAAAATTAACAATATATTCTTAATTTATTATAAGCCCCTCTCTAATTTAGGAAATATTATAGTATTTTTTTATTTTTGTTATCGTATTATTACTATTATTATACATTTTATAAATTTTAATTTTTACTAATTTGTTACTCATTAATTTTTTTAATTATTGTTTATTTTATTATAATTTTAATTTTTTATTAATTTTTTACATTATCGCAGTTCTGACATTTAAAATTATTATTTTATTATTTATAAAATTTTTATAGTAGTATTTTAAATTTTATTATTATTTCTGAAATTATTTACACTTTTATATCTTAAATAGAAAATGAAAATTATTATTAAAATATTTTAAAGATTTAAAAGCTTATAAATTGTTCTAATTAAAATTTAAAAGAAAAATATGTAAAAAAATTCATAATTCAGTGAAAACTTTTTTTCTTAAAACAATAATGTCTATATTTTATTCATAAAAACAATTAAAAGTTTTTAAATAAAAAATGTCTTGGTTTGAATGCATTTTTATATTACAATTCAGGCCAGATTTTCTGCAACTGGATCTTCTGTTTGACCAAAACATTTTGATGATTTAAATTCTACATGGACTTATCCTTATAACAAATTTGAAAATTTTGCAATATAAAAGAGAATTTCTTGAAATTTCATAAAACTTAAATGGTGGTAGTGGGTACAAAGATTTATTAAAAAAGAAACATTTAAAAAATAATTTCATTCATTTCTGAGTAATTCCTGAAAGTTTCATCAAATCTGACAATTATCTGTTTCTTTAAATTTTCAAATCAGTGCTTTTTTCAAAGAAAAAAAAAAAAAAAAAAAAAAAAAAAAACAAAAAAAAAATGTACAAAAATTCAAAGCATCATTATGATGCCAAAAATCAAAATTTTTAACCAAAATTTTCAGTGTTCCATAAAGAATGGAAAAATAATATTTAAATAAAAATACATCTTTTAATCTTTCCTCTTAATAATGACACAAAGATTTTCTTGGTAAAATTTTGCTTTTTATTATGATTTATCATATTAAATATGTATGAAAATGTAAGAATTATGGAACACAGGTGGAAATGAATTATCACTTTTGTCCCATAACAATTGTTACATTTCAGACATTAAAGTTGTATGTAAATATAAGAACTCTGAAGAGTTGCTAAAAAGTTATTGGCACAACCTGCTTCTCAAAATCTGACCAAAACAACCAAATATTAGGATTTGTCAGGGAAGGGCTTTTTAGTTGAACAGTGAACTTTTTAACATCCTCACATATTATGGAATCTTCTTCTATGTTTCATGTCCATTCATAACATGAGCCCTCCACAATTTCCTATCCTTTGTATCTTTAAGCAATGTTTGTCCCCTTACTATCTCTTCCTATTCTATCAGCCATTTACACAAACTTGTCAGTTAGGTTACTAGCTGTTTCCCTCTACTCTTCTTACCTTCAATATGTCCTGTTAAAATCTCCAAGTCATCTTTTCTCATTATGTGGCTGGCCCAAGTTGGAAAAAGCATTTTGTCTCTAAATGTGCATGTAACTTTATTGTTTCCCTCTGCTCTGCTTAACTTCAATATGTCCTGTGAGTGATGAACTCTCCAAGCCCTCTTTCCTCATTATTTATCCCAACTTGAAAAAGGCATGAATTGATCTCTTCTCCTTCCCAGTCAAAAAGAAGAAAAATTCTGAATTATAAACTGTGGGGACAACAACATTAAACCACTCCATTTTCTTTCTCAAGAAGGTGTGACAATTCACATATAATAAAGGAAAAGAATTTGTGGAGAGCTATGATTGAATACATCCTGGAGGGACATGGCATTAAAAAAGTAATAGTATAGTAACATTTGTAGAAAAAAAAAAAACAAAAAAAAAAAACACAGAACTCTAAAAACTATTTTTCTGACCTTTCGATTTTGGTACCATTACTAATAGTGGTGAAGAATTGATTGTTTTATTGTTTATTTACCTTTGACTTTTTTTTGTCAATTTGGTTACTGTAATTTAAAATCTCATGTCACCCCTAACTGCACTCTTTGAAATCCTGGGGTGTTACAACACCTTGGTTGAAAAGTACTGCTGTATTCTTTAACACACCATGAAATTTCCACAGTTTCTGTTTGTATAATAACTTCTTATTTATTTTTTTTAATTGATTTCACCCCAAGAAAGACAGTAAAGCCACTAAGAATTAGGAATTATTGGGTGCAGAGGATTTAGGAATAGAAACAATATTAATGAGTTGGAAGGGAGTTCCACAAGTGAGAAGTGCGAGAAAAAAACTGTTAGAATAAAATTTATGGTTACATTTAGTCATTTTTTTCATAAAGTTTTAGTTAGTGTGGAGAAAATCAGTTTATGAATAGGAAGAAGGAGATGATTATATTTTTATTTAAAATTGGTAATGTTTTTATATATAAAATAAGTAATAATTTTATTTGGTTTATATATCTTAATAATAATATGATATATTTCAGATATGAGTAATAAAATAGCTTAGTAAACATTTAGTTAATTAAAATACTATTTCATTACTCTAAATTAAATGTCTTTATTTGATTGTTATGTGGTATTAAAATATAACCTATTTTAAATGAAAATATTTGGTTTTTCCATTCCTTTTTTTACTATTTACAAAAAGTTACAATTTCTCCTCCTTTCAACCATAAGTAGAAGTAGATAGGTTTGCCTATCATCCACTTCACACTCCTCACAGTCTTTTTTAACAAGAGTAGATTGTTTATCCCTTGTTTCTTGTTTAGGAGTTTCTAGTTCCTTCTAACATCTACTTCAACTCTGTACTTCTGATGTCTCCATCTAAACTCTGAAATGTTATTTACTATTTATTTTTTTTTCTTCAATAAGAGTAGATATGTTTGCCTATCATTTGGTTCATACTCCTCGGTTTTTTGAACAGGAGTATAAGTTTATCCCTTGTTTCTTGTTTCCAGGTCCTTAATGTCTACCTTCCACTCTGTACTTCTGATGTCTCCACCTAAACTCTGAAATGTTATTTACTATTTATCTTTTTCCTCAATAGGAGTAGATAGGTTCGCCTATCGTCCAGTTCACACTCTTCCTCAATGTTTTGAACAGAAGAAGAAGTTTATCCCTTGTTTCCTCCTCATTCTTTTTCACTCCCATTAGCAGTCCCTTGCATCTTAGTGCCATTATCGCCTTGCTTCAGGTGAATTGATTAAAAAAAAATTGCAATCAGTTTTCTTGAGTCATTTGTTAAAATTTACTCAGTGGATTTTGATCAAATTTAGCAGATACGTTTCTAAATTTGATCTTTTTTTTTTTTTTTTGGTTGGCCAAAGTAAAATCTCAAAAACAAAAAAGTCGTGTTACATTGCAAAGCGCTTTCGTTTTTGTCCTGTTTTGCACTTCTTTGTATCCACTTGTTGATTATTAAGCAGAGTATGATTCAATAATTCTATTTATTACTCTTCTTATTATTATCGCAACATAAAGTTTACGTTTGTTTAGTTGCTAGTAAGTACTCCACTGTTTAGTAACATCATTGGTGTTTCAAATTTTTTCTGCGTGAAAAAAAACTTCATCCATTTTTTCACGTTTGAATTTATAAAACATCCAACTTGGCTTAATTTCTAAAACTTAGAACAGCAGAATAAGTAGTAATCCGAGATAATAGAAAAAAATAACTTATTTCTAATTTCTACAAATAATAAAATATTTTTTAAAAAATAAATCGATCCATATCTTTTTTTTTTACAAAAAATTTTTTATTTGATGTTTTTTAGAGATTTCTTTCATGTCAGTAAAAAACATAAAATTGAAATGTACAATTTAATAAATGTCAGATATCTTCCTTGTTTTGTTTTTGAATTAAATACAGTTCAACTGGTACAAATATCAGATAATTGCTTGTTTTTAAATGTTGCATTTAGCTTGCTTGTATCAAGTTGCTAGTTTTACAAGTCACCATCTTGCGACAATTACTGCTACAAAACACAATCATAATAATATCTAACTATTTTATTAGGATTTTCTTCATTTCTATTTTACAAATGTTTTTTGTATAAACGTAGACTATCAATATTGCAACAATTAAAATAGGTTTTTGTTGTTTGCTTTTTAATATTCTTAAAAAAGTGATTCAAATTTCCATTTTTACACTGAGTGTATAGTACTCATCAGTATTCTAGTAACTAGTTAAACTTGAACTAAATGAAATGTCACGCTGTTTATTGTATTGTTAGTTTTAAAATTAGTCGTATTGTAAAACTATTAAACTAAACACCATCATCAGCACAATTTGTTAATAATTTTTATTCTTCTTTAAGGTGTTCGTTCTAGTACTTGCTTTCGCTTTTTAACTGGATTGGTAGTTAAAAACACTAACATTTAAAAAGCGACTTACAATTTAATTGTAGTAATTGCCAATAAAGTGTCACTGAGTTGCTTATTATTCTTATCCGCACATACAAAAACAAAATTAACTGTTTTTACTTTTTATTTACAAAATTTGGCTTTAGTTTTTTTGTTTGACGCAAGGCTAAAAATTGTCGGGGTACTAAAGTTCGACCACATTTACACAGCAGTAAAGGTTTGTTAGACAAACTCGCTAACCACAACGAAGCACGCACTTAATATTTTTTAAATTTGCTTAGTTTGACTAATTAACCAATGAGGATTAACACTGAACTCACTATAAGTAATAAATCTGTTAATTTTTTTTTTTATTCCTTTTAAAACATTAACAACGAAATGTCCAATAATAATAATAATAATAATAATAATAATAAAAAGCATACGTTTGGTTTGGTACAAGGTCCAAAGTGGAAGATTACTACTTAGTACTACTTACTTAACTTACTTATGGATCGAACTCACTACTAGCGACTTTTAAATTTAGTGTTTTTTACTAGATTAGCTTGTTAGCAACTATTGGCAATTATCCCATCCCAGGCGCCTCATCTTTTTATACTTTTAGGTTAGTCTGGCACAGGGCCACAAGTTCGGAATACTAGTGTTTAATAGTCAATAAATATCGAACATTGCCTAGATCAGCTCGTATACGAGAGGCCTCGCCTAAGCTAAGGGACATTAGTGTGGGTGGGGTAATCAATAAGGGTCGTAGTACACTAGACATTAGGTCACTGTATATAGCCACATTAACGTCCGTAGCTTCTGACACAAGGCTATTAGTATTGGAGTACTCGGTCATAAAAGAAATATCAACTACGCTACACTGACTATTAATGATCTGTTTCGACAAGCTTATTGTTCAGCATTACGCAACAGCTAGAGATGCACTTAGTAATTGCTGTTAAAAAATGCAATGTCAGGTTGTTTTGTTAGTCAAGTGTGTGTACCTAGTATTTTAGGTAAACTAACGAATTAAAATTAAACTTATAAGTCGATCCACATTGCTTTCAAGAGTCACCTGATGGCTTCTTTTTCATATCGTTCATCATAAGCATTCCATTATTATCAGTGTTTGCATGTATTTTCTTTTTGTACAGCTACAAGTGTCACCCTGTTGCTTGTGGCAGTGCTACTGTTTAGTTGTTTTAAAAGCCTTAGTATTTCTACTATTGCGGACAAGACCAATGCTGCTGCTGCTTATATCACTACTACTTCTATTAATAATATTATTACTACTACTACTACTTGTAGCAATAACACTATTGCTGCTGCTGCTGCTACTACTACTGCTTTTGCTGCTGCTGTCGTCGTCTCAATAGTAGCACGGCAGTCTGAGGAGGCAATGGTGAATTGCGCCTGGCCTCTCATGGAAATGTTGTTACCTCTCGCACAACACAAACGACATTTGACATGTCAGCGGTGATGGATAAAATGAAAAAATTCAAAATAAAAGGAGTGTTGGATGGCCTCAGGTCGTCCGTAAACACTCCAGCTAAGACTGACTTGGAAATTACTGAGACTCTTCGTTCAGAACACTTCGAAGTCTGCAAGGTAAGGAAATAGTCGTGAAATATCATGAAAATATTATCATTATTAAATACGACTAGTAGTAGTAGTAGTAGTAATAATAATAATAATCATAATATTAAGTAAGTACCATCCGATCGGTTTGTAAATATGATGATAATTAAGAATTATTATTAATTCTTTTTACGTTTTTTTGTTTCTTAAAATTGAAATTCATTCTTTTTAATTAAAAAAAAATCTCTTGGTTTTATTTTAATTAATTTTAATGAAAAAAGAAGAGAAATCGGCCGCCCCCATCATATGGAAACATTAACTTGCATCTTCCACCCACAATAATCATTTGTTGTTGTTTTTTTTTTGTTTATTTTTAATATGACAATAATATTCAATAGGTTAAAAACTATATGATTTTTTATTTATTCAGTAATTTCTCTATTTAAAAATATTTTTTTAACGCAAATTTAAAAAAAAATGTTTTATTGTTTTTTTGATCCTACGTAGAATTTGCTTTTAAACTAAAAGAATATATTTTAAATTTTGTTTACGCTTTTTTCTCTTTATTTACTTTTAATTTCCTACCTTTTTAAATATTTATTTAAAAAGTTAATCCTTATCAAAAATAAATCTTTTTTTTTTTGTCAATGAGATTTTTTTTTATAAAAAAAGAAATTAATTTTAAACTCCTGTTTTCCTTGTTAAAAAATAAAAATAAAAAAGTACCTGGAAAAATGTTAAAAATCTAAAAATATAATAAAAATATTTTGATTGTTAGATTTTTCTTGAACATTATTCATTTTAGGTTGAAAAACAAAAAGTTAACTTTAGACATTATTTTATATTTACAATTTATTTTTACATTTAAAATTAAAAATATTGAAGTTGGGAAACATTCATTTATTTTTATTTTTTTATTTTAGTGTTTTGTAGTAGTGTACTTAATTAAAAAAAATGTTATATTTTCCTGGTTTCCACATTGATTTTAAGCTTAAGCTCATCAAACCTTTTTTTAGTATTTCTTTTTCTTTTACAATAAAAAAGTCAGTAAATTTTATTTTACTTTCTTTTTTTTTTTTTTATGTATTTTACTTTTTTACCATTATTTTACTTTCACTTCTGAAACTTTAAAAAAAATCCTTTGTTTTCTTTTTTATCGTTTTTTCAAAAAATTAGAAAATACTTAAATTAAATAAAATCAGTTATTTCATTGAACTTTAAAACTGAAAATGTCTTTATTTTTAATTTAATTAACAAAAAATAGCAATTAGTCTTTTCAAATACACCAATGATAAGTCTCTCAAGAAGTGAAAGGAACCTTAAACAATTTCACGTGTAATTGTCCCTAAAAAGATTTTTTTTGTGAAATAAGTAAAGTAATCAACATTAAACTGACTGTGATCATATTTTAATTTTATTTTCTTAATAAAAATTACCTACAATCTTTTTTTTTATTTTTTGCAAAAATACCCTCTCTAAATTTATGTCCTCTTGAGTTTTCCAATCTGTGGAAATCCTTGTTTGCTATTTGCTTTTCTTGTACTTTATCAACAACACCTGTTAATGTCGCTATATTAGATTTTACATTTTTTGTCTCTTTTTATACTTTTTTTTCCCTTGCTTTTTTTAAATGTTGATATTTTTCTCTATCTTGTGTTGTGCTTGTCTGTCTGTCTTTACAGACCGTGCGTCACGGATTTCCTTTCCAACCCACATCGGTTGCTTACGACCCTGTACAACATATTCTGGCAATCGGGACTAAGAGCGGATCGCTCAGGATGTATCCTTCGTTCAGTCATTTATTTTTTTTAGTTTTCTTCCTCTTTTTATTTTATTTTTCATTTGGATTTAAAGTTTAAAATATAATTCTCAGGGTTTGTCAAATAGATCCAATCAATTAAAAATGTACCCCACCTTTTTTTTTCTTTTTACAGGGAACTTAAGATAATAAAAAAATGTGTCAATGGAACCTTTTCTCTTTAAAGTTTCAGAAATTATGATAGCTAAATTTATTTTAAAGCCACCAAAAAAAAAAAAGAAAAAAAGGTTTCTTTTTTAAAGAACAAAATTTGAAATATTCCTTTTTAAAGTTGAAAGATAAACGATTTTTTTCTTAAAGTAATTGAAAATATATCTTTGAAATCATTACAAGATCTTATTGATAAATAAACTTTGGTATGGTTTAAATAGTCTCTAACTACTTTTATTTTAGAGAGCATTTCATAG
Organism: Acanthosepion pharaonis; assembly: GCA_903632075.3. NCBI lineage: Eukaryota > Metazoa > Mollusca > Cephalopoda > Sepiida > Sepiidae > Acanthosepion > Acanthosepion pharaonis. Next base: position 324,972 of record CAHIKZ030001565.1, read on the forward strand.
CAAATAATAATTGTTATTTATTCCATAAAATGAAAATGTAATAAAATTTTTTTTACAAAAATACGCTATTTTTTGTCTTTTAGAAAAAAAAATAGCGTATTTTTGTAAAAAAATCATTTACTTTCATTTTGAATTTGATGCACTTTTTATCTTTCAATTTTCGCTATCAATGATATTTTTTAAAACTAATTTTTATATTGTAATCATTAATCTGAAAATGAAAAGGCTAGTGGTCAAATCTCTTTTTAAATGCTAAAAAAAAAACACTTGTAGATAATTATGTGCTTTTGTTGACGCTCCATTGAATTAAATTTTAAGGGATCCAATTGATGATTGGAATCTTTTTTTTTTCTTTACGACAGTCACTTTCTTCATCCCTCAACCGCGCTCACGATCGTAGAAGAAACATTAATGATGCGTCGGGGTGGGTGGGGCAAAGAGGTGCGTCGGGTCACGTGACCGTGTTGCTGCAAGCGTCTCTTGTTTAATGGGTGGCCTTTTCTGCTTTCTCTTTCATTCTTTTCCGGGTGAATTTAAGTCTCTTTCTTTGGTTGGCCTATGTATTGTAGTATAAATCTTTTTTTTTTCTTATTCTTCTCTGACCCTTAAAAAAAGTATTTAATTCTCCCACAATATCCTTTTTCTTTGTGAATTAAAGTTTGGTTATTTTTTTAACACCTGTTTTTAGTGGCATGACACTCTTCTTCTTGACTTAAATGATTATGGAGATTGTTGATCACTTGGGTTTTTCAACGTCACAAAATTGTCTTTCTTATTTTGTCTCCCGCATTGTGATATAAGACCTCCCAAAATACGTAGAATGTGTTGATAATAAAATTAAACCTTTTACAGCACTTTATTCATAATCTGGATCCTTTTTTTTCTTCATAGACAACATAGTTATCGAAAACATGGCTGAATATAATTATTCACTTCAGTTCAAGTTTCGAATCCTGTCTATCAACCGATGCTGTATGAAATCTGAAACAGATTTCTCAGTTTTTTGGGTTTTTTTTTTTTTTTTTTTTTTAACAAGTTTTTTTCTATTAGTCTATTATTTCTCTATTCACCAAAAAGTAAAATAAAAAGAGAGGAATCAGTTTTACTTTTAGTTTTATTGAATAAATGGTTTCAGTATTTTCCATCGTCTGCTCCAATGATTCGCCTTTTCTTTCCATTGTTCATTTTACGACAAGTTGTGTTTTTTTTGTTTTAGTTGATCTCCGTTGAAATTTCATTTGCATAAACCGCTTTTCTATTTTTTCTTAATAAAAAGGAGAACGTTAAATTTAGAAAATATTAATAATTCTAAAGAGATACAAAAATTATTGATAGTTTAATTTTAAAATTCAGGTTGACAGATTTTATTTTAATTCGATCTCTGGAGAATTCTTCATAATTTCTTTCTTAAAGTCTTATGTGAAAAGATCTTTTTATTCTATAATGATTTCTATTTATTTAGGTAAATAATGGCCAGATACATGCTTTTTGTTACTTTGTATGTGAATCAGAGTAAAGTCTTGGTTGTGTAAAAAATAATCGATAAACATAGCGAAAGCAAATTGATTTGCTTTTCCTAAGACTTTTTCTCTTTTTATTCATCAAGAAGCGGAGACGAATGGACACTTGAATGTTGTGTACACGACACGTCAATAGTAATAATGGGATGAACTGCTTTGGGTAGAAAACAAATGTAGACCTATTGTTATTTTATATATTATTCTTAATTTGTTCACCTGATCCCCACTCAGAAGAATAACGAAAAACAGTAATAATGGTGACATGCTCTTCTTCTTAGAACGAGAAATATCTGCTCTTTTTGGTGTTCATTGTGTAGTAAAAATAAAAATGAATTTGAGTTTTTTTGTCATGCAGGCATACCCTGTTTTTACGAAATTATTTTTTTTTTATCCTTGTTATATACAAGTTAAACAAGTGCAGTATATTTTTTTAAATTCTTTACTTCATACAATTCTTGTTTTGTAACATGAATGGGTGAAAGAAAGTGTTTGCTTTAAACTTAAAGAATTGGTAATAAAAAAAAAATTCACAAAATAGATTTCTTACACAACAAAGAAATAAAATTTAATCAGTGGAAATCAACAAGCCAACACTCCGCTTTTTTGGGAATTATTAAATTTAAATAGGAACTTATATTTTTCAACTAAATTAAAAATAAATTAAATAGTTATAACATTTTTAAAATAACTAAAATAAAAATATTGACATGTTTGGAAAACGATTTTTATTTTAAAAACTACGTCACCAGATTTTTATTTTATTTAAACAAAAAAAAAAAATCAATCTATTTCGTTTTCTTGTCTAAGTTCAGGAAATGAGATTGCGACATTACAATTTAATTACAATACATTATTATCCGATTTTGGGAGGAGAAGAGGGGTTTGTAAATGGGTTTCGTTTATTATGAAAATAAAATTTAAAAAATTGCTTAATTATTCAATAATGTGGCCGTTTTTCAATTCCTCCCACTCATTCTTGTTAAAAAATCCAACTCTTTTTACTATTCAAGTCATTCATCTTCATTTTTCATATCAGAATTAAATTCCGTTTCTTATCACTTTTTATTTTTTGTCCTCCACCGCTAAATTAGTTTTCCTGATAGTGATTATTGTAATAATTATGTCAAATATTCGCTTTTATTATTTCAACGTACGCCCAAAGCTCATGTTTAGGTGACTAGAGATACGGTTGTCTTTGAAAAATGATGTAATATGCTCGAATTCCACCACCATTCATTATTCAATCATTCGTCTTATCCTCTCTTCGTGTCTCTCTCTCTCAACCACTTGTTTCTTCCATTTACTTCTTTGCTTTTCATTCTTCTTGTCCGTTTTCCTTCATGTTACTCTTTCTTTTTCTCTGCCATTAAACATCTTTTTTCATTCGCAACAAACTTTGATCTTATTCATTATTAAACTTACCAGCACCGTTGGTTATCCATTCAGTTTTTAGTCTGGAACAACGATTAACACCGAATATTTGAGTCGCCTCCATCCCCCCCCCCACTCTCTTTGCCACTAGTTTTTTTTGTTTTTTTTTTTAGAGATCAAAGCAAATATACAATAATGAACAAACCATTTTTTTTTTTTTTTTTTTTTTTTTTAAATAATCCTCTTTTATTTTCTAATATTCTTTTAAATTATTTATTTTATTACAATTCTGTTGGATTGATTTATTTTATTTAATTTTTTTTAATATTATTTATTTTGAATTTTGTTTTTGATCATTTCGATTCTGGTTGAACAAAAATCAAATAAAAAAATCAATCTTCTTAGCCTTGCATAAACTAATTTCTCTCACTAAATATTTTCCTATTTAACGTTTTTACAGTTTTTCAAAATTCAAAAAAAAAAATCCATCATCCTGTAGAGTTCCCTCCCCACCCCAATCAGCCAAACCGAATTCAGTTCTTCATTGGTTATATAACCAAAAAAAAAAAAAAAAAATTCAACTTAACATTTCTTGAATTGATTAGGATTTTGCAATTCATCATGAAAGGTTAATTGGTGGATTTTTAATAAGGATTAAAAAAAAAAAAACTTTTTTTTTTTTTTTTTTTTAAAAAAAAAAAGAAAAGAAAGGGAAAATAAATACTTTCAATGCAATAGTCACATCATTTTTGGATGAAGAAACGAAGTTTTATTTTCAGATAAATTTATTTCCCAAATAAACTTTACTTTTTTTCTTTAATTATTTTTAAAAATGTATTTTATTGCTTGTACGTTATTTATTTTTATTTAAATTTTTTTCTTTAACTAAAAATTTCTTCTTCCTTCCTAGTTCTTCGTTTGAAAGAAAAATAAAAAAATAAAAATTTACAATGTACATATTATTTTTTTTTATTTTTTATTTTTTTTGAAGAATCTAAAAATATGTTTTAGATTCTTCTTCTTTTATAGTTTTAAATTAAAATTTATAAGTAGGAATGTGTGTGATATATTTTTTTTTTTTATTTTTAATTTTTTTTCCTGCTACAGTTTTCATTAGTTTTTAAACTGTAAAACAGTTTTCTTTTCCTGAACAAGTAAATTACTTTATTTTTTTAATAAAAATAACCTCCTTATTTTTTTTTATACTTAAATGTTGAAAATTTATTTAGCTAAGTTTGTTGAACCATAGAATTTACTGAAAAATAAAATCGCTAGTGAGTGTCATTGAAGTAACTAAATATGAAAAAAAGAAGGCGGTTTAAAAGCTGATTGGGGATAGAGAGATAAAAGTCAAAGTGTATACAAATACTTTGTCTCAAAAAACGGTAATCGTAATCACTCGGATATTGTTCATTTAGGGAATATTTGATAATGCAACATTGCTTTTTGTGGCATCCATTTTTTTAAAAATCTTGCTTGTATGATAAAGAAAGTAAAGATGTTCTATAGCTTTCTGGTTTGACGGATATTTTTGTAAAATGTTGAATTTTTAGTTAACTTGATAAAATATTTCGGAATTAATTACCGTGTGGGGGGAAAAGAACGGTCATAAATTGATTCTTCATTTTTACGTTTGAGGCAAAGTAAGTTTTGAAACCGGATGATTTATGAAATTAGCTTTCGAAGAAAATCACTGAAACTAATATGAATTTCTTTATAATTTCGTTTGTAAGGCTCGTCTTTCAGTTACCAATTGTTACAAAATATATATGGTGGTTAAGTTACTCATAGAAGATACATTTTGTAATCTATTTTAATATTTTCCCGTATAGCCCCATGAACTTGCTCTTTCTTACACTCATTATTATCACGCAATAAACCTCTATCTTGAATGGCTCTTGGGCCTTGTATTGGTCGAACATTAGTATAAAAAAAAAAATCTCTGAAAAAAAACAAAAGTTGTTCTTTCATTCTAAATGACTAAAATAGTTGATTTAAAACTGATATGAGTTTTCTTGGCTTAAAGCATAAAGGAAAAATTATCTTAGCAAATGCATTTCATCTTCTGATGGACATTTGCTTTGAAAAAGTCCAGAGGATGAAACACGTCAGTTAAGAATTAGATAAGTTTTTTTTTTTTTTTTGTCTTTATTCATGTATTAAAATTAAAAAATTTGGATCATTTTCTGAGAATGGTGACTCAACAGTCAACAAGCTGTCAAGAAATCTTCATACCCTACAACCATTCACATGTTTATTTGTAAAACCTGCTATCTCCAGTTGATGCTATCTATACATGTCTACTGTTGAATAATTTAATATTTTTGTCTTTCTATTGTATAATGCTAGAATTTTCATAGAGTTCTTCAAGTGGTTAAGTTTACTGTTTGTAACCGTTTAGAAATACTGTCTTGGTTCTGTTCCACTTCTAATACACAACTCGTACAACTGAAATATAAATACTTCAGATAGTTGATGTCACATGTTTAACGGAAGAATTTTTTTCCCCAGGGGTATTTTGTATGGAAGAAGATGGATTCATTTAAAAATATATTACGTACACAGGCTTCTTAAAGAGATTGTAATTTGCGTTCTTCTTTTTCTGTATCACTTCTACATTTTTTTTTATTTTTTATTTTTTATTTTTTTTGAGGCCAGTTCAATTTTACTCTTAAAGATCATTGATAGAATCTTATGGATGGCTTACATGATATATTTGAGTGCTGACATGATCGCTTATGTCCTGAAGGAACGTGGTACATAAGGACATTCATTTATTAGCACTTTTATCATCAGATGTATTCTTTCTAAATAGATCATAAAAATTTTGAAGTAAAATTTTAAACATTTAAATTAATCATTGCTTTTAAGAATGTAAGTGCATTGAATTAAAGATATCATCTGCCAGATATCGCTCAAGTTGACCTGAATTTTCCTCAGATAATGTTGATAAACTTGTCTGCAAGAATGGTGACCTTTTTGCTTTATGAAATAGAGCCAAAAGAAAAAGTAGTTTTCTTATTGAATTTGGTCATCTATTTTGAAATTTTCAATATATTTTAATTTAAAATATTTTTTTGAAAATTTTCTAATGTTCTCAATGTCAATTTTTTTTCTCCTTGCTCTCACAAACAACTATAATTGTAAACCAAAAATACACTAAAATTTAGATTCAAACTTCAGTATCTTTATGACTGTAGTTATCCAAACAGAAATGTTTGTCTAGTAAATCTTAAAAAGATGTATTATTTTTACTTTAGGTAGGTGTTTGTTTGCTTTTTGTTTTTAGCATAAATCTGCTGATGTGATCCGTTCTGTATGACATTCTGTTTTGTTGTCTGCTTTTTTGGCAGATCTACAGCTCTGTTAGAACCACTGAATATCTGGCACAACATATTGTCATTGTGAAAAGCAATACAATCTATATCTATCTCAATAGAATTTAATAAGATATTTCATCTTGGTTATCTATCTCCCTGTGGTAATTTGTCAATATTACAGACTGCTCATTCAGTTTCTATTTGTTGTCATATTAGACAAATTTCCTATTGCTTTTAGTTTATTATGGTTGATACTTTTAATATTTTGCTTCTATGATTTTCTAATCAATACTAACATAATACTATCATAAATAGGTTTTAACAAAGAATATAAATCTTGACTTATTTCATTTGAAGATTAATTAAAAATAAAAATTTCTACTGCTATGACCTGTTCCTCCAATTCTATGTCTACAGAAATGTCTATTTTAGTAGAAAATTCAAATGGAGACATTAGAGAAACAAGTCTCTCCCCACCTCTTTTCTTTATGCAGTCTCTAACCATTTTGAGTCCTTGTCTGAATCTTTCAAAAAATGTATTTTGCATTTATCTTATATAACTTGAATTTTCCATTCCATATTTCTTTGGTTATTCTATAAACAAACTCGATCATTAGTAAATATAGGTTCATACAGTAAATTCTGTTTTCACTTAATACAGCAAAAGAAATCTACAATTGTTGTAGCTGATATTTTTGTACACTATTCATTTGAGAATATAATTTTAGTTTTGTCAAATTGAAAAACTTATTGATTTGTTAACTAATAATTTACCCAAGATTAATATTCATATTTTTAATTATAAGAGGAATAGATAGGTTCACACTCCTTTCTGGTCTTTTGAACAGGTGTAGATTTATCCCTTATCCCTTGTTTCTTGTTCCAGATTAGGTTTCTGGTTCCTGCTAAAGTCTACTTCAACCATATACTTCTAACATCTCCACTTAAACTCTGAAAATCTTATTTAATACTTATTTTTTATTTTTTTCCTTCAATAGGAGTAGATAGCTTCACTTATCATCTGGTTCACACTCCCTCCTGTTTTTTTGCACATTAGTAGACGTTTATTCCTTACTTTCTGTTTACTATTTTTATGTGTTTTTTTTTTTTTTTTTTAACCACCATTAAGTCCTTAACCCTCTTTAAAAAATGCATTTTTGCCTTAAATGGAATCGTTAGTTTTCTTCTGAATAATTGCTAACTCTGACTTTGATAAATATTTTCTCTATTTTTGTTTGTTTATACTTTAAACTCTTTCTATTCTAACAGTCCTATTGATAAACCATTCACATTACTTTCAAGTGATTCAAACTGGAATGTTTATTGACCTCATATATATATATATATATATAAAATCTTGAAATTCTTCAGATTATTGCCTAAAGCTTAATCTTTTCTAAACCAACTTTGATCAATTTATAGTGATTTCAAGTGTTAAACATTTGTTTGTAGCTGAACTGTCAGTTATTATTTCTGTTTTGTGTAGATGGTTGTCATCTTTTAAATTCTTAGCTATTTAATGTCGCCTACAAATGCCATTCTCGTGAGTCTTTTGATATTTTTGTTATTTAAAAAAAAAAAATCTTTTATTTCTCTTGAGACTTGCTTGATTATCCTTCATATTTGCTTTTAGCTAAATGAAAAAAAGAAAAGAAAAGAAAATCACTGCATCTAATGAACACCTTCTGTGCTGGTTTCCATTTATCTTAAGCAAAATCATTCTCTTGGGAGGGTCTTCATTGATTATTACTTTTTTCTCTTTTTGGCAAATTGGTTTCAGTATCATACTAACAACTTATTCAGCTATTACTTATTGCTCAAAACAACTAATTTTGCTTAAAAGACCATGACTTAAATCAACTAATTTTGCTACTGAGTTTGAATTTTGGTTGAGTTCTTGTGTTCATTTTCATAGAAATACTCCTGTGAACATTGTGAATCCATCTCTTCTCCCTCCAGCTATGAGTTAATTAGCAGGACAGATTAGACTCTCTAGTTGTGGTTGCAACCAGTCTAGGAGATGGACAACTCTGAATTCAAAATCATATGTAGAGTTGTTGAAGCATATACTATAAAACCATTGATCTTTAAAAATTTAAATGCAATATCAATCACCATAGTATGTCTCTTGAAATTCTGTTCTTTTTATTGTCCTTTCTCCTCATTAATGTTTTCTCATTTTCCTTCGCGCTCAGTAACCCCTTGCGTCTTAGTAGCATTACTGCTTTGCTTGGGGTGAAATGATTAAAAAAATCTACTTGTTAAGAATCTGTTAAGAAATATATCAAAATCATTTGTACATGCAAAAACTGAAGATGTTTATATTTTAGCTTGTCATTGTCAAGCTATATTCAGTCAGCATTGAGCAAAAATCAAAGGTTTAGAGATAATTTTGGCTGAAGTCATCAGTTTGCAGATTGAAACCTTTCATTTATGAATTTTATATCATCAATTAGAATTTTAAAATGGTGCAAGCAAATATTTTATGGAGAAGTGTGTTTGTGTTTTTAATTGATATGCTAATAATTTCTATAATTCTTATATAATCACAAACTGCTGAAAAGTTCTCAGCCAACCCACTTCCCAAAAGTTTGCTCAAACAAATTTATTTTTTAAACCCCTTTTTTGATTAATCCAAGAACTTTTCAACACCCTCATATATCTTTAAAAGATGGTGGATATCTGGGTGGTGTAATGGATGGTGGCTTGGAATGAAAAATCAGTTAGGTTAGTACATTTATTTGTATACAAATACCCTTGGGAATGGCAGGAATCCATTTACTCTCTCAGCTATGAGTTAAATAGAACTTGTATCTGGAAAAATAAATAATATATAAAAATTGTTACTATAATATTCCCTCACAAAAAAAAAAAAAAAAAAAGAATTATTCTCACAATCCCCAAATTTTTTGGCTTGATAAGGGTTGATAATCCATAAAAAACCTAAAAAACCAAATCAATCGAGTGTTAAGATAATTATGGTTACAATCTTAATAAAAACATTTATTAAAATTATTGATTTGGAAGGGTTTTTTTTTTTTTTTTTTTAAATGGAAAACTCTTAAATCTGATATAATTTAGTTAAGCTTTTAAAAACTAACAGACAATTTAAGATATTAAAAAGACCTATATGTAAGCAAACTAGATATATCACCTATATGAATTAAAAAAATACTTTGCTATTCAAGAAATTAATTGAATAAATTTGCATTCACCTTGTGGATATAACTAAGATTATGGTAATTGACAAAAGAATCTCTGGCTTGCTATTATTCTCTGAGCATAAACTACTTTTCATCTAAGATGCTGGATAGGGTTTCTCTGCCTAATTCTAACAGGAATTGTTCACTGCATGAAGGCAATATTTAGTCTATTACGTGTTAATTAAATTTAATTATTAGGTTGGTAATTAGGTATTTAAATAACCATATTCTTTGAACACTGTCAGTTGTATTTTTGCTTTACTCGCTAGACAGTATCACTGGCAGTTATAGTATTATTTTGGCTTTATAATTAAAAGACACCCCCAACATTCACAGAAAAAGGTTAATGTCAAATTAGTTTCCTTTTCATGTATTCTACTCTAGGCATCTTGGTTTTAATGGATGCTAAGTTTTGCAGATAGCCTGAAAAAAGTTTTGTATAAATTTTCAATATATGAAATTTACATTTATTCTTATTGTTGTTTATTCCAGTTTTATTTTAAAATGAAATATAAAAGAATTAAAACAGAGTGTTGCATGAACATAATTTAAATTATGTTCATGTTATACTTTCTGTTTTAATTCTTTTTTAATTTTTGGCTAAGAAAAAAAAAGTGCAATTTGTTTTTTTATTTACTATGTGAAAGAATATTAAATATAATTCTGTATTTGTTGGGTTTTTTTCACTCCTGCGGAAAATGAGGATTTCTTATGATGTTATAATATCAATGACTATTCAAGTCATTTTTTATTTTTCAATTTTTTATTTTTTTTTTTTAATATTTATATTAATTGTATCAAAGGGCTGTGTTTATATGATAATATGATAAATGCTTGTATTGTTTTGTAAGTAACTCTTAGCTATCTTTAAAGGTTATTCTTCATACCATATTACTGGAAATCAGTTTAACCTATAAATCTGGATGTTAAAGAAAAAAGAAAGGAAAAAAAATTTAATGATTGGATATCTTGGAATTATTCCAAAAGTAAATTAGGTTCTTTTGTGTGAATGTTAATTTGTTTTTCTTTTTTTCTTTCTTGGCAAATTCTGGTATGTTATTATTGGGATTCCTGAGATTTTTGTATTTTTCCCAGACGTTTTACTAAATTATTCATTAATTGTTTGTGGTCAAACAAGTTGAATGGATACTTTGGTCAGTGTCCAATTACATTCCTAACCAGATCTTGTCCTGATCAATTCATAATTTGTGAGATCTGCAGACTTAAACATTGACATACAGTTTAAAATGTATTTTTATTTTACATTCATTAAAGGGTTTTACACATAAACCATATTTACTCATCTACAATCTGTTCTTTTGTATAATACTGCCCTCCGCTCCCTGTTTTTAGCTGTAAAAAGCATGAATATATTTTATTTTGGTATATAATGACATCCTCATTTCATGATGCATAAGTGTAAAACTGTTGTTTGTTTATTTTTATTATTATCCACTGATTTGTTCAGACTAGCATCTTCATTGTTTCACAATATTTCAGCTGTTATCTCCTCCGGTCTTCGTCAGGTACCTGATTTAACTGGTAGTCTTCTGGGAATTTCAAATTGAAACCCTTTATTCAATTCACAAAGAGATTGTTCTCATTCTGCTGTCTTTGCTAGAGGATATCTCATGAGTTAATTTGTTTTTATGATCTTGCTTATCTCTTCCACTAAACCAGAGCTTAACTCTTTCTCACTACCCAACCCAGGGATTGAACTTATAACTGTTAGGTGATTCAATTTGCATAACTAATGTATTGTCTTACAGGATAGCTAGCATGGTGGATTAATGCATTGGTTAAGTAAATAGATATCTCGCAGTTGTGAGTTCAATCTCTAGATCAGATAGCAATTCATATTCTGATTCACTAGTAGTGACAAACAATATCATAAGGACAAATTAGCTTTTATCGGGGATCCTCTGGCATGGATGGTGATATATGAATAATGTATATTTGTGAATTTAATAAAGAGTTTGGTTTAAAATTCCTGGAAATTTACCAACTATGACAGCCACCTGAGGAAAGCTGGCAGTACAGTAGTCAAAATGTTGTCATAACAACCAAGATAAAGATACTAGTTTAAATAAAAACAATGGATGATAATTTCTCATTAAAAAAAAATACAAAATCTGTTAAAAATTCAGTTTTTAGTTGGTACAAAGCAAACATCTCTTACTAAGAAACTAATATATATAAATATATGGGCTGAAAATTGTGTTTAAGTTTGAAACAGACTGTTGCTGCTAGGTGTGGAAATCAATGTCCATTTTTGCTTTTATGTACGTTCTATCCTTGATATTGAGCACTTTAACCCATAAATATAGTATACCTTAAAATTATATTTTTTTATCATATATATATATATATATATATATATATATATATATAAGTGGACACTTAGGTCAACACCAAGCAGCAACAGTCTATTTTGTTCTTCAACACAATTTTCAGACACATGGCCTGAAGATTGCATTGAAGCATGAAACACTGTCACTTCTTGGTGTTGACTTTGGAATTTGCATACACTCAACTTCTGATATTGAGCACTTTTACCCATAAATATAGCATACCTTAAAACTTTATTTTTATCATATATTAAAAAAAAAAAAATACATTTGTTCTACATGGTGAGAAACAAATTTATATTGTTCTTAATATAAATTTTATCCCTATTATTTTACATGGTTTCATTATCACCAGCAAGCCCTGTGCTCTCTCTCTCTCTCTCTCTCTCTATATATATATATATATATATATATATATATATATATATATATATATATAAAAGGTGTATTTTATTACTTAAACGTTATTTTAGTAGATACTCATATTTGAGTAGACGCACTGTTTATTTATTAAACAGTATATTTATTTATTTTTCTCTACTGGCCTGAATATTTGAGAAATTTTATTTATATTTATTTTATAATTTTTATATATATATATATATATATATATATATATATATATAATTAAATAAATAATAAAGAACATAGATTTGCAATCTGGTGTTCTTAGTAATTATTTTTATTTTTAAAAAACAGCATTTGATACAAAATAGTAGAGCCTAATATTATAATTATTTTCTATTTTAAAAGTATGGTAAATAGAAAATAATTATGTATGTATGTATATATAAAACAAACCTTGACTTTAACACTCAACTTTACTCCTAGAAGCTATAGCCCAACATATCATACCATTTTGGTGAGCTAATTAAAAAAAAAAAAAACATTCAGGTTCTACAATCCTGAAATTTTGAATTCTCAAGTTTTTGTTACTGTGATTGTTTTCATTGATCTTTTTTTGCACAATAATTTTTATAACTTTTGGGCATAATTGAAATTAATTGTGGAAGTCACCCATGAAATAAAAATAATTGTTTGTACAGAAAGTAAATCAAATTGTCTTTAAATTAAGTGGCAGCAGAATAATTATTGTTGTACTTTTAAAAGGTAAGCTTAAATATTAATGAAATACTTAAATGTAGTGATCAATTTTGATTTCTTCTGTAGTTTGTTGCTTACTGCATACAGCAGCAGTATGCCTTGCAAAAAGAAATCTCCACTACAGAGGACCAGATTGTAATCAAAAGAGCCAAAGGTGCAGCAAGGAAAAGAAAGTCCTGTGCAAATGAAAACCTAAATCAAATGCTAGCCCGGAGAGTTTCCAATGCTAAGAATATGCAAAGACTTAGGGACTCTCAAACTCCTGAACAAGCCAAAGGTCCAATCAAGAGCCATCTGCAGCAGCTAGCTTAAATGCCACCCGATAGGGTTGCTTTTAAGTTATATATATATATATATATATGCATAAATAAGCCAGTGTAAACTCTGAGCTTAGTAGTAAAGGTCAGCAAAGATAAAGATTTCTACCATAAGAAAGTAGCCATACAGAGTTGCATTTATTTTGTTCATACATATAAACCAAATTTTCCAAAATATTAATTCTAAACCAACTCTTCAATTTTGTTTTGATTGATACAAAAATACTTAAACTGTATATAAGTATTAAGTGTAGCGCTCCAATAAGAGTTTACTTAAATACTTTTAATTCTTGACAGCATTTACTGTTTTTACTTGAATTATATAAACTTAATTGCCTATTCAGTTATGAGTAAGAGTTAAAAAAAGAAAAAAATTGGATTTTTCAAATAAAAATAATTTTCTGTTTCCAATAGGAAATTCATTCTTAATCAACTGGATGCTTCCAGGATGAGATCCTGATACCGCTATTTAATATTTACATAATTGAATGTGGGTAAGGCTAACTTAGGATTTAGAAAGATTGTTATGCCAATATTCCATATTGGGTGGGTTTGCTTGCCTTTGAAGTTCATTTTTGTTTTTTCTCTTTAAAGCAAGGCTTTAACTCTTGCACTGGGGAACATTACTCATGAAGAAAGTCTCTTTATACCTCTATTTAGTATAAATTATCTACTTTTTTAATTTAATTTTACCTTTTTTTTTTTTTTTTTTTTTTTTTAAGGGAAAGAGCCCATATTTTAATTTATTAGAACTATTGTTCTTGTCTTGATTATTAGAGGTACATTGTTTTGACAAAGTACCTTCTGGTTAATGTCAGGTGTCCATTGATTTTGGCTGATATGGGATATTTGTTGATGGCATAATTTCATTCCTGTGATGCCAGTTTTTGTTCATTCCTGCTTATAATTGTCATTGCAAGGAAAATTGTCTCCTTATGTAATGGAATAAAATGTCATTTTACTCTAATGAAGTTAATATTTAAATTACACAACTAATTTGCAAATGCCCCTTTTCCTACTAACTAGTAATGTGTATTTTCATAAAAAATAGAAGTAAATGTGCTTTAAAATTAAAGTGACTTTAGTCTGCTGTTGTCAGACTGCCACAAAAATATATAATATATTCTAGCTCTACAGAAGAATGATTTCGACATTTATTCAAGTGAAATTATTTATAAAGTTGCATTTCCCCAAATATAGAAACCAGATGAAAAGAGTATTGTATCTTATTGATATAGTACAGGTTAAGGATAGAATTATTCTAAGTTTTTAAATTCATAAGAATTTCTGTTTTACCATCATGAACAATAAAGAATAATTTCTACAAAATATTGTCTGATTATATTTCTAAAATTATTGGTGACAGACAAATGAATTTATTTTTTCTTTTTTATTTATAGATCTGTTTGTTGAAATAATCAGAAAACTTAATCCTTTAAGTCAAAGATGTAAACTAATTTGATGTAATGTATAGTTTGAGTTTCTTATTTCACTTGGTATCCTTTTGCGATTATGTCTAATATTATTATTCATTATATATTCTGGAAACTGAATTTATTAAACACTGACAATAGTCTGTTATTTTGTATATATTCCTTTTGTTGTAACTCATTCCCACTTGTTGCAATTTTGAAACTTTCTCGCACAGCAAATATTTTGAAAGCATTTCAGATTGGGATTACATTGATTAACGATGTTGTAGAGACTGTATCTTTTTACTCTCAAAGCCAAGCTAACCTTTTTATCAAAAATGGCTAACAACCATGTATAATTGTTAAAATGCAAGTGAAACAATAAATTTGGTAATTTAATTTTTCACCATTAGTAAATTGTATATAATTTTGTCTTGATAATTTTATTTGTATATGCAAGGCCAGTGCAAGAGTCTCATGCACCCCACCAATCTATGATACAGTCCCCCCCCCATGCAATTCTACTATATCTCTGTTTTCATGGGGTAGCATCCATATAAAGTACAAATTTGATTGTAACCTAATTATGTACAATAATGGATCATATGCAATATAGGTGAACAATTCAACTAGAAAAATTGAAAATAAATACAATATATCTAATACAAATTAGAGACATGACATAATAGATCATTCCATCTCAAATAAATCGTTTTATAGCAATTTTTGACATCAACTTGAGATTTTTCTTGTCAAAAAGTTGAATTTTAACACATTCAACATTATAGATAGAAAAAAAAATTTTATAAAGTGTTTCTTTCGAGACTTAACATGAGCAAAACAAATTCATAGATTTGACTGAAAAAAAAAAAAAAGAATGATGTCAAAATCCTCCAAAAATGTTCACCCTTTAATAGATGTGCTTAGTTTAATTTGTAATGTTTATAAATGTAGGTAGAGAAAAGGAAATGTTGATAAGATAGCAAAGGTCACAAAGCACTGCCTGGAGCCCCCCAGTCAGGCTACCCCCTTGGTCAGGGGGTGTATGTGCTGGCTCTGTGTATATGGTTTTATAAAATTATTTTATTTTCGTTGAAAATTCAAAATAATCTTTGATAAATAGAAGTATTTGTAAAATTAGTAAATTGATGATAAGGAATTAATGTTTCTTTTGTCATGTGTGTTGTCAGTTGGTAATGTGAGATTGAAATGGCTCTAATAAATAAGACAATTTTTATAAAAATGTGTTAAACAGTCTCAAGGATTCGTTGTTTAGATAAAATTTTAATGTAACTAGGTTTTAAAATAAACCTTATTGTTACCATCAGACATTTTAAAATTTTATTTTTCAGTTATCTAGTCAAGAAAAAATATAATAGTTTAATTCTGAATACTAGTTAGTAATTGAGTTCTGAAAATCTAAAATAAGAATTTTCTGTTACAATAATAAAATCACTTTTCTTTTTTTCCTTTTTCTAATAAATAATGATAAATTTTACTTAATGGCGCTGATAACATTACTAGATATTTTGTAACTTTTATTCAATAACCTTCAATTCTTTTGTAATTTTGTAATTTCCGTTAACAAAATACTGTTTGTCTAAATTAAAGGATAGCCAAATCTTTTTCATTTTATGATGTTATTAGTTGGACTTAGGAAATCTCAAGCTTTTATTTAAACTGTTATTGTTTTCTCTACTATCTCATTTATATATGGATTTTTTTTTTTGGTGGTGGTGGATGTATAAAATTTGTCCAACTCTGGTTTATTTTGCAATCTTTTTGTTAATGTCTACTAAGCTAAGTTTTTTTTTTTTTTTTTTTTTTTTTTCTTTTTTGTTCAGTATCATCCCATGCAAGGCAGTAAAACTACGAAGACACAAGGGATTACAGGGTGTAGAAAAAATTAGGGATAGAAACCAAAGTCACTTCAATTTGTAACAGAGTAGAGAAATACCTGAATATATATTTTTATAGTTTTTTTTTTTTTTTTTTTTTTTTTTTTTAGTTTTTTTAAACCATTTCTTTTTATTGATGGGTTGATTTATTTTTTACAGCTTATCAGCCCTTTCAAGTTATTTAAAGCCAGAAAATATTTTTAGATTGTAAGAATTTTTTTTTTTTTTTTTTTTTTTCTTTTTTAGATAATAATGCTTTAGTGATACAAGTCTTACTAATTAATACCTAGCTGAGGGGAGAAAAGATGGATTCATATGTTCCCTAAGGGTAGTTGTGCCTAAATGAATATAACAAACCCAACAGGAACTGGAACTCTGCTCTCTGATTAACAATTCCAAGCCATTATCCATTACACCACCCACGCATCCAATCTTATAGCACTTAGTATTCCCAAATGGTCACCCATCTAGGTACTGATCAAGCTTGAAGTTGCTTAACTTGAGTGATCATATGTTAACTGGTATTTCAAAGTGATGTGGCTGTAAGCCCCATTTCTTTTTGTTAGTCCAGATAATGTTCTTAGTAAACATTATGATTATTCCAGCTGTTGTTAATAGTATTTATTTATGGAGACAAGTATTTTTTTTTTTTTTAATTCCTTAGATGTAATATGTAAGGAGCATTTTGAATGTACTAAATGCAATTGGCATTAAATATGAAAGTATAAATTCAAATGATATTTTTTACTTCACTTATCTTTGACTTCCACATTGATGTATTTATTGAAATAGTGAAGTCAGCATTTAATATGGAAAGTGTTTTTTTTTTTAAAAGCCAATTGTTTTCTTTTCAGCCAAAGTCTGTTGATGGCACATGTTATTTTTATCTCTTGAAAACATTTGTCAAATTATAGATTGTATTTTTGAAAAAAAAAACATCCTCAACTATATCAGCTCTAGAAATATTTATGGTAATCATTTCTAAAAGCTTTCTTGTTTTAATTCTGGCTGGGGTAACTTGTTAATGTTAATCTAATGCTCTTAAGAAATATGAACTCCTAGAAGTTGATCCAAGAAATGCTATGAAAGACTTGGCATCATATCCTAATGATTAACTAGATAAATAATAATTAATTTGATTGAATTGTTTCTAGAGTGTATAGAGAACTTTTTTTCTTTTTCTTTTTTTTTTTTTTTTTTTTTTTTTTTTTTTAAGCAAGTGAATGTTAGCTTTAAACTGGAGCTTGGTTTTAACTAAACATTTTCTAATTGTCTTTTTTAAGAAAATTTTAAACCTCCCCCAAGGCTATTAAGACTTTCCTATTTATTAATTTTGCACTTTGTCATTTAAATGATTTTTACCCCAATGGGGGTTTATTACCTCCTGTACTTGGTACCTAAGTAATTCTTTGCTTTTCATTCTAGCAGTATAACAAAACTATTCTCATTCCTGGTGATTATTTTTGTAATTATTGCTGCTATTACTCAGGGATTCCATGTTTGGTAAATAGAAATTTTTGTTTACCTTTGTGTTTAATTTTGGATTTTGGGGTATTAGATTTTTTAAAAAGTCCTTAAAATTAGTAAAAATAGGAAAAAATTTACATTTGCCTCATAGTAATGCTTATTTTTTTTTTCTCTCTCATTTGTTGCTTATAAATGAAATATTTTTTAGCATTTTGAAACAGAATGAGGCCTGATTTCATGTCTTGACATTTTTACAATTTGTCTTTTAATTGAATAATTATTTATCTGCTTGCTGTCTGTGAATATAAAGAAGTTTAATGGAGATATCAAAATGATAATGAATAATTCTCTGTTGACCTCAACAAGAAGCAGAATATTTCAAGTTTGAGGCAAGTGCTGATCCTCATTAGACAAAAACCATAAACCTTGTTTTTATTTGAGCCTAAGGCAGAAATTATAACTGCTTCTATCCCATGGTTATTATATATATATATATATATATATATATATATATATATACACACAGATTGATTCCAAGAGAAATAGATTGATTGAGTGATTTGTTTGTTTAGTGGCATATCAACTCCTTATGGCTCATTTAATACTGAAATTTAATTTTCTTCAGTGCTTTGAAGTAATTTAATAATGTTATTATAAATATGTATTTTTACTCTAAAAATCTATTTTCATACTTTCATAGTGTTTTGTTTTGCTTTTGTTTGGGGGGGTTCACTATTTACCTATAGCTGGGACCCTAAAAGGTGCTACCACCCCAGGTCTGGGTGGACCTGGAAACAACAGCAATTAAGTGGTGGTTCCATGTTTCTCAAAACCTCCAATCTACTGATCAGAAGCCTTGCTGCCAGATGTAGTTTATCATCATACCCAGGACTAAGAAATAGAAAACTTGTGTGATACTAATCTTCAAGTACAACAATGTGATGGTAGCTGACATGGTATTCAAAACCTTTAAGGCTGAAATTCTTTTAATTTTATCTTTGTGATTTATTTTTTAAATAGTATAATAATTGTTTGTGAAAATCCAATCTGTTAATCAGTTTTCAAGACAGAAATGAGAAATCTCTGAAATTTGTTTCAATTTTTCCATTCATTTTAATGAATATTTCACAATACTCTTCAGGTGAAAGCAATTTAGAAGAGTTCCATATCCCCCTCAATATCAGTTGTTATCTTCTGTCTTCTCAATTCCTGATTTTTTTTATTGTTCTCTCTCTTTAATAATGTTTTCTTTTTCTCATAGCCGTAACTTGTTTTGTCTTGATGGTTTATTGCCTTGCTTGGGATGAAATACGAAAAAAAAAGAACTTGATTTTTGAACTCTTGGAATCCTGGAGATCTTGGCAGTTTGTACCATGTTATGATCATTTATACATTTTATAGATTAAGCTAATACTTTAAAATACAGACCACCAAAGTTAAGCAACATCAAGCCTGTTCAGTACCTAGAGGGGGGTTGCTTGAGTATTCTAGGTGCTGTAAGCTTGTTTGTGTGGGTGGTGAAATGGATAACAGCTTGAATTCACTGAAATGAGTTCCAATTCCAGTAAGGGTTGTTATATTCACTTACTTATAAATACCCTGTGGAAAGGTTTGAATCCACCTCTTTTTCCTCCAGCTAGGGATTAAGTAGTAGGACTTGTATCGGTAAATCATTAACTCCCACCCCAAAATTCTTAAAATCTAAGAATATTTTCTGGCTTTAAATAACCTGCAAAAGGTTGACAAGCTGTAGGAAACAAACAAAATAATCAATTAATTAATCAAAATATGGAATTTTATTTCCTTAATAACTAAAAATGGTTTTGTTCTGAAATTCAAATTTGGTTTGCATTTTCTTAGATATATTTAAAAACTTGTCACTTGATATTATTTTTAAAGAATTGATGAGGTCTAATTTTAAAAAAAGTTTCAAAATATCATGATATGTTTTAATTGTAATAATTTAAAACTGTTTATATTTGATATGATCAAGGGTTCATATAATAATTATATTATAATTGATCTAACTTTGATCCTCCTCCTCCCCCACAACCTCATTATTTCCCCTTCACCATATTTCTTTTCTTTCTCACTGTCTTGTTTGAAATATACATCTGGCACCATACATTGTAGCTTGGATATACTCATGCTATAACTGCCAATTAACTATTTAACAATATAGGTAGTTTAAGCTGAGAAGTTGACTCCTAACTTTGTTTTCCCCCTCTAAATTATATCTCTTGATGTTAGAGTAGGATAGTATTTGTTTACCCAGCCAATATCTCTAGTCTGTTAATATATGATACCCCTACTTAAATCAGTTTATACAAAACCTAAAATAGTCCCCCCATCAAAATTGCATATATATATTATATATATATTATACATATTTTTTATATATATATATATATATATATATATATATATATATATAAATTTATTCGAAAATTATAACATAAACATGTTATAAAATCAACACTTATGTTTATGTTGTAATTTTCGAATAAATAATTATATTTGCTCTACTCTGTATTGTGCACTCTTTTAAGAATAGTATTTTTTGGTTATTGGAATTTATTCTGTATACACCAATCCTATACTTGGGTGTGTGTGTGTGTATATATATATATATATATATATGTGTGTGTGTGTGTGTTATTTTTAGTGGGTACATGTGTATAGATTTTTTTCATCTTAAATAGTGAAATTAATAACAACTGGCCTAGATTAAAAGTCCAACTACAGAAAATATATATATATATATATATATATATATATATATATATATATATATATATATATATAATTAATACAAATAAAAGGTTTGTCACTTAGCTGACTGATGTTGCCTTCAGCATGCCAACTCCAGAGTTTCATAGATAGACCTCCAGGTATCATTCCGTCAACTCGTTAGTGGGTATCTGCAATTGACTCTTTATACTTCTTGATTTTTCTTTTTTAATGATATGTGTGTGTAAAAGGGATGGATTTTTTTTATTCATTAATCAAACAGATCTTTATTAAAAATTATTTTGATTTTTTTTTTTTTTTGAATACTCATATTTATTAAACAGCATATTTAATTATTTTCATCTACTGGCCTAAATATTTGAGAAATCTTATTAGAAGAAAATACATCTGGCACGATTCAAACATGCATTCCCCTATGGGAAACTGTCATTAGCTCTGATGTGTGTTGGACCTCTCGCCTACAGAGTGTAGCAATGACCAAGTGAAGTTGAATAGTGCATTTAAACACAGACTTTTTTTTTTCCTCTTGAAATAGACATATCTATTCAGTTTCATATCCTAATGCAAACAAAGCAATGTCTAAAGAAAGGGGTGGATTTTTTTATTTCTTAATCCGACAAATTTTTATTATTAAATGTTGTTGCAAAAACTTTTTTATTTTTTTAGTGGATACTTGTATTTGAGTAGACACTCCATTTATTTATTTATACTATTTAATAAATAAATGAAATGTCTACTCAAATACAAGTCTCCACTAAAAGAAAAAAAAAGTTTATATATATGTGTGTGTGTGTGTGTGTGTGTGTAATTTTATTGAGGAGGCACAGTGGAGTAATGGATAGTGGCTCTGAATGAAGAATCAAAGAACCAAGATCAAATTCCAGTCGAATCCATTATATTCACTTATGTACTAATACCCTTGGGAAAGCTGTGAATCCTCTTCTTCTCCCTCTAGCTATGGGTAGATAGCAGGACAGACTGGGTTCTATAGCCTTGGATGGCAACTGGTCTAGGAGAAGGGCAACTCTGAATTCAAAACCTGCAGAGGGTTGTTTGGGGACCTTGTGGCATGTAGTGCACCAGGTCTCTGAATTCGGCCCTTCAAAAAGTGTGGATGGGTCGGCACAAAACCTTCACCACTATAATCAAATGTTCTGGTGTTGGGTTGTCAGTTCCTAGGAACTGAGCTGCTTGACCCTCATGTTGAATATGTATTTTATGTGTGTGTCTTTAATTGAAATCAAAGCAGTTTCACTCAAGATATACAGGTAAACTGTTAGTGTTGTTTATTTTTATTTGGAAAATTTGTTTAGTAAATGAATATTTCTTAATTCTTTCAAAATTGCCAGTAGATGCTGAAATTAAATAATTTAACATTGAAGTTTCTTGTGTCTGTTGCAATTCTCTTTGTACTGCATTTAATTTTTACTGAATTCTTTGATGCCTAGAATCATCTTAATATAAAAGTTTTTGTTACTAGTTTGTCAAATACAAAGCCCAAGACCCGCTCAAGGGTTACTGAATGCTGTATTTGATATGAACATAAGAGGAGAAAGTTGGAAGTGCAGATTACAAGGATATAGCAGGTAGATAATGATTGAGCCTAAATTTAGGTTAATATTGTTGTGATCAGGGAAGCATCCAGGTGGGAGTCTGTTTCATAAAGTAGCAGTTCTTGGAGAGAAGTTTTTGAGTGGAACATCTTTCTTTCAGCTCCAGCCCAGATATGGGAGCAATACTCCATTTTTGGTCTGATCTTACTCTTGTAAAGATAAAACAGGGCAGAAAGAATCAGGCTCTTTCTGGAGTGGTACAAGGAACTAACCACTTTTCCAGCATCTTTAGTAATGTATTATATATATGAATTCCACTTGAGAGAGTTTAAATGAGATTATTTTGTAAAAGTTAACAAGTGCAAAGTCCCTGCCTAGATGGTCACAAATGTTTGTAAGAGATCTAATACTTTCACAGTAAGCTTCTTCGATATAAAGAATTGATGATGATACATTTAAAGAAGTAGAAGTCAAAGACAATTCATTTCTACTTCAAGGAAGAAGAAAGTTAACTGAATTTTTAATGAGTAAGCGTCAACTTCTATGTGCTGTGTCCCTTCAGAACATTAGGATCGTAGCTCTCCACAATTTCCTGTTCTTTGGAGCGCTTAGTAAATTTTGTCTTTGATATCTTTCCTAAACTCAGTTCTGCCATCCACATACACAAGCTCATTAGGTAGGTTATACGCTATTTTTGTCTGTTGCTCTTGCCTTCAATATGCCCTATGAGTATCAGATTTTCCATGCCCACTTTTCTCATTATGTGCCCATCAAATTTCAATTGTCTCTTTCTGATCCTAAGTATAAGTGCTCTTTTTGTTTCCATTTTCTCTAAAACTTTGTTGTTGCTATATGTTCAGTCCATGGTATCCTCAGCATCCTTCTATAGAACCACATTTTTGTTGCCTAAAGTCTCTTCTTCATCCATGAGAAGATTGTACAACAAGCACTGCCATATAGGAGGACTGATATTACATAGGAGTTCAGTACTCTTTTCTTTTTTTCTGTTTCTTAATACTTTGCATAACTTTTGGAAGGCATCATTCACTATCCCAACATGCCTTTGAATTTCATTGTCACACTTGACGTTTTTTGCTAAAACACTACCCAAATATTTAAATTGTAGTTGCTTGATTTTGGTATCTCCAATTTGTAACTTTGATCTGTCCCTTTTGCTAACAACCATGCATTCTCTCTTCTTGCAATTGATGCTTAATCCTTTCTTGCTTTCCTTCACTACCTTCTGTAGGAGTTTCCTTTCTGTGTCTACTACCAGCACTGTGTCATCTCCATATTTAAAGTTGTAATATTGTAGCCACCAATAATGAATCCTGGTAGGACTTTTAATTCTCTCACAATTGCCTAATAAATGTCAAATGTAACTTTTTTTTACTTGATTCCTTTCCTTTCTCTTTTTCCTTTTTGTTTCATTCCCTTTTAATTTTACCCCTCCTCTTGTTGGAGTGAATAGTCATTTTTATTCAGCTGTTGCATATGATACCATGTATAAGCTAAATTGGTTGTTTTTTGTTATGCTCATTTTTATTACTGACATTTTCTAAGGTTATTGATAAATATATGAATGGATTTTATCTGACCCTTTCTACATTTGATCATCAGTAAAGCCAAATGGTGACATTATTATTTTTTACATGGGAAGCAGAAACATTTATTTTCTGATAGAAAGAACATTTTAGATTTTTTAAAGTTATTTTCTACATAAATTTTCAAACATGTTGCATATATAAAATCAGATAAAAAAAATCAAAGAGGCAGTATTGTGGCTGCCAGCATGGATAAACAGAAATTGACAAACTGAATTCAAATTCTTATTGTAGCTGATGTACAAAAAAAAAACAAAAAAACTCCTCATTAAGATGGTATGATTTTAGCATATGGCTTCCTCCCTTTTTTTTTTTTTTATTCTATTCACCCCAAGAAAAAGTGAAAAGGCCACTAAGATTCAAAGGAAAGAGATTGAAAAAACTTTAGAAAGAACCTGAAACCAATCCAAAACAGGAATCAAGGGATAAATCTCTAAAGACTGGGAAGGAGTGTGAACCTGTCAATAAGCCAACCTATCTACTTCTAAATGCCCAGGCTTTAACATCAAAAAGCTATTACAGCAGTTGTCAGCTTTGACAGGATCCAGTCAAAAAATTAAAAGAATCAAGCATAAAATATAATTAAAATTTTGATTCTTTTCATTTAGATTTCTTTGTAAATTTCTGTCAATACAAAAATTATTTTGGTATATACATTGAACTTAATGCTGGTAAAAGACAATAGAATTAATACAAAATTAATGTCTTTTTGTAAGCAATGAAATGAGAATGAATAAGGAATCATAGACTTGAATAAAAGATAGATTTCTTGTTTACTTTTTTTTTTTTTTCTTTTATATTTATGACCAAAATTAAAATGGCGATAATTTAATTAACTTCTTTCAGATAGCTTTTTCTGACTAGTTCCGGAAAAATAAGCTTCTTAATTAATCTCAAACTATGATTTACAATGGCGTTTTGAAAATCAATACATTTGACTTAAAAATTTTGTTTGCTTAAAAAGGCCATCATAGTTTTTATATATTTTCAATTCACTTTCCATTGATGCATGATAGAAGTAAAATATATAAAAAAAATATTATGGATGTGTGTACATAAGAATAAAGCATTTACACATTTGTGACTTACATAAACATTTAGTAAAAAATTAAACCATGTCATAATTTTAATACAAACTATTTTACTTAAATCTATAATATATGCTAATGAGACAATATTTCCCCTTTGGATGTTATTTCTTGTATGAAAAACAGAATGAGAGCAATTTACCTCTGATTTGAATAAAGGGTTCAGTTCAAAATTCTTAGGAGGTTACCAAAGATGATTGATATCTTGAGGTTCTTCTATGCGTCGTGTCCCTTCTTCAGTACATTGGCGATCATGGCTCTCCAAAACTTCCTACCCCTTGTGGCCGTTAGCAGTTTTTCTCCTTTTACTAAAGATCCTGTCCTCCTGTTCTGTCATTCATTCACACAAACTTTTCAGGTAGGTAGCTTGTTGCATTCTTCTATCTTTCTTGCCCTCAATATGTCCTGTGATGGTTAAGTTTTCCATGCCATTCTTCCTCAGTAAGTGTCCAAGGAATCTCAGCTGTCTTTTCTGGTTTCTGCTTATAAGTGTTCTTTTTGTTGCCATTTTCTTTAAGACTTCCATATTGCCTACTTGCTCTGTCCATGAAATTCTCAGTTTCCTTCTGTAGAACCACATTTCTGTTACCTTCTCCATGGAGAGATTCTCTAACATTTATGTCCATATGAGAGGATGGATATCAAATAGCAATCCAGCACTCTTTTCTTTGTTTATGAGAAATGTTTTCTGTTTCTCAGCACTAAAGTCCAATGCATGTTCTAATTTCAATATTGCATTTTCCATTGTCTGTTGAAACATTTTCCAGATATTTACACTTCTGTATTTGCTAGATGTTGACACCTCAAATTTGTAACTCACATATTGAACTTTCTCATGCTAATGATTATACTGGCTGTCTTCTTTCAGTTGATGGTTACTCCTTCCCCTCCCCCTACTTTCTTTTACTATTCTGTCTAGGAGGTCCTGTAGTTTTCTTTCCATGTCAGGCATCAACACCATGGTTGGAGATTACAATAAACAAAATCATAGTGAACTATCCAGCAAAAATCAAACACCCTCCTCTAGAAAATTAACCTGCAACACCAGCTTGCTAAGCATTGTGTTACAATAAACACCACCATCTTTGCTGGTATAATTAGTGTTTAGTTCATCTCTGGTTGTGGGCTGGGGTAAATCTAGAGTATAAAGATTGTACCAGTCTCACAAGTGAAAATCATCATTTGAGCTTGAATACCAACCAGTACCATTTGTGAAAAAGATGCAACAGTTTAATTCAATTTATTTTGAGTATTATGTTTTAAATAGAATTTTAGCTTTTATATTTTCACCTTGAAAAAGCCTTTTATTTTACATTTGTTTTTAAAGATACTACATGACTGCATATGACACTTAGAAAGTAAAAAGCCACATCCTAGGTAATATTAGTATTGGTAGTTTAAAATTTCAAACATCTGAACTTCTTTTTCCATTTTGTCTGTTGCTTGATGCATTTGTTTTGTTCATGTCTAACCTGTGACAGACATACTGAACACACCTTTGTTGGTTTACTAAAATAGAGTAAAAAGAAATATCTTTGTGATCAATTGTTTTCAATGTACTTGGATTCTGCTTGCTGGTTTCCAAACAGCCAATCCTAGCATCCAAGATGTGGCTGCTCCTTGCATCAATTTAATCAAAATTGATAGATTTGCAAATAAACATGTAGGACTGCTTTTGTTGCATATTGTTGTGTGCAAGCAAATTATTGTGAGAAATATGTTAACAAAGACTAAACACCTTTTTAAGCGTAAATTTACCTATTTCTTGGTTAGTTCAAATGTTTTCCTATATAAAAATTCTTACAGTGAGCTCAAATGAGATATTTTTTCAGGATAGTTTTAGCATATCTTAAACATTTCTAAATTAGTACTTAAAGGGAGTTGTATTTGATGAGCTAGTATCAACAGAAATTTTCATTTGATGAAACCTTGACATTTTCTAGTGTCAATAATTCTAACA
Organism: Acanthosepion pharaonis; assembly: GCA_903632075.3. Classification (NCBI taxonomy): domain Eukaryota; kingdom Metazoa; phylum Mollusca; class Cephalopoda; order Sepiida; family Sepiidae; genus Acanthosepion; species Acanthosepion pharaonis. Next base: position 351,888 of record CAHIKZ030001565.1, read on the forward strand.
CCTCCAAAACAAAACTGATTTCTTTTAATTAAGAGAACCTTTTTTACTCTCCATCAGCATGGCTGATGCTAACCTCCAGGATAGTGACTCATTGCATCTTCTAGGATTAATGCTTTCCACTAACATGGAAAGATTATATTGAATCAATTGCTAGGCCTGCTGATAGGAAAGTTGGTTCCCCATGTCATGCTAGACAATTTTTCTTGCCAAAATTTTACACATTTATCAGTCTACTATTTTTTCCTTGCTTTGAATATTGCTATCACATCTGGTCTGGTGCTCCTGGTAGATATTTAAAAATTCTTGATAAAATACAAAGAAGAGTCTAATGTTATTGCTCCTGATTTGGCATCTCAGCTTTAGTCACTTTCTCACTGTTTTAATGTAGCTTTCTTCCTTGGGCCTTTTCTATAACAATTTTCATGGTAATTGTTCTGATGAATTTTCCCCTATAGTAATTAGACTAAGTGCAGTGGTAGATTGGCAGCATGGTCTCTTCATTTTACAGTTGAAATGGCTGATAGATGTAACTTTAAGTTCAATGCTAAGTTTTCTTCTGTTGCACTTCTCACTTATGGAACTATCTTCTATCTTTTTGCTTCCCAGTCAACTTTGACATTGCATTTAAATTTTTAAAGATCACTCATTATCTTCTGTCTTCTTAATTCCTGTTCTTTTATTGTTTTCTCTCATTAATAGTTTTTTCCTCACACTCTCTCATTCAGTACCCCCCCGCGTCTTAGTGGCTTTATTGCCTTGCTTGAGGGGAAATGATTATAACAGAAAAAAAATGCAGCAAAGATCTTTCTGCAAATGTTGAATCAAAATGCCATTAATTTTACAAACAATAATCTTGCTATATAATATGCCAGATATGTATTTATATTGTCTCTACTTTCTGTCTAAATTTCTTGGATGAGGAATTCACAATTATTTACAAGTGACCATTGTGTCTTCTAGCTGTTTTCAGGTGTCTGTTGATTTGGTTAATCTCTAGAATTTCAAACTGAACCCGTTATTTAATCTATGCCAGTAGATTGTTCTCATTCGGCTGTCCATAACAAGGGGCATCTCATCTTAGTACTGTTTAGTTATTACTTACCATGCCTCTGCTGAGTCTATCTGTCCTACCTGACCCAGGAATGGAACTCACAATTACTATGCCACCAAATTCATGAGCCAACACTTAAATCCACTCTTTGTAATTTTTAGTGTCCAGTGCATGAGCAGTAATTAGAGTTCTCTCTCCCTTGCATTGGTGATGCCAGATGGCTGTACCTTATGACATCTTTTTATTACTTTTCATATATTTCTGCAAATGGTATCCTATACTTAGCCTTATGCTAAAATGTAGCCACCTTTAAGCAATAACTACTTTTAATTAAATGAGAAACATTTCTCTATTTTGATTAGTCTTATGATTTGATTTCACTTTTTAGCATCTCAAGAATTACTTATGAGTGGCTTAAAATTTTTTTTTTTTTTTTTTTTTTAAATCAATGATTAAATTTCAATTCTAGTAGTTAATTGTTGTGCTTTTTGGTTCATCTTTACAAATTGGACATCTTTATAAGAGAATGAAAGCATGTGCTGGATTTTATGTTCATCTCATCAAATCACCATGATAGAGGGAAGAACGATTGTGTGTGTGTGTGTGTGTGTGTATATGCATAGATTTTAAAATAGTGATAGTAATTTACTCTATAAAAATTAGTGCAGACTTGGAAGGTATTTGTGTGTTTAATGTTTGGAGGCATATCAACTGAGAATTTTTCAAAATAATACTTAAAATCATTTTCATATTTAAAATATATTTAAAAATAAAATGCAACTTAAGACAATAATTTAAATTCTGTAGTTTTTATTCTCAGTCTTTGATAATTAAAAAGAAAAATACTTTAGTTTTCTAGCATTTTTGTTTTAGTTGGAAGAATAATTTACATTATAGACTGAAAATCTTATTTTTATATAAACCATTTTTTAATTGAACCTTTTTAAGGTGTATCACTGTGGCGTATGCTTTGTCATTATTTGAAAGTTACTCTAACTTTTTTATCTTAGATATATCGGAAAGTTTAATTCTTCTTTTAAGAGACCTGTACCTTCAGGACATTGGAAATCATAACTTTCCACAATTTCTTGTCCTTTATAGCTCTTAGTAAAATTTTTCTTTTTTTTTCTTTCTCTTCTAAATTTTTCTGCCAACCATTTACATAATCTTGTTAGGCAGGTTATGTGCTGTTTTTCTCTGTCCTTATTATTGCCTTAGGATTTAATAAACTATTATTGAAAATATTTTGTTCACAAAGAAATCCATTTGGTTTTACAAACTATCAAAAATGTTTTAAAATGTCTTGCATTAAACAAGATGTGGTTGAAGAAAATGTCCATGTATGAATTAATGTTTTTGCTCTCTCAGTCCAAATCTAAACCCAGTGCCTTCTGTTGGAGAAACCCTTCTCTGATTGACCATGTTTTCAGGAGTGTAGCTGTACTCACTATGCTTGACCAGTTGTGGGTTGATAAAGCAATTTAACCCATAGTTGGAGGTTTTGAATTCAGTTGTCATTTTTCTAAACCAGTTGCTACCCAGGGTTACAGGACCCAATCTGTCCCATTATTTACCTATAGCTTTATATAACTATAATTGAGTACACTTTTGTTTTATTCTGTTCTAATTTCATAAGGTTATTGGTTCATTCTCTTAATTTTGTGACATGTCTTTCTTTGCTTGGCATTCAATTGCTGTACATTAATTTTTTTAGTTTCAACTAATAATATTCTGTTAACTGACCCATCATTATTTTCTACTTTGACTTCTAACATTAAATATTAATGTTGCTTAATGAGTTCAAAACAAATGGAATGCTCTAAATCATGGAAAGTTATACAGAAACCATGATTGTTTCTTTCAAATAAATGGATTTATTGAACAAAGACTATTAATCATGTTTGATGGCTTGTTCACAAGAATTGGATTTGATATTTACTGAAGAATTTTAATACTACTTTTAAGTTAAAATATATTCCAATGTTCATTACAAAATCTACAAACAGAATTGGATTTTTTGCTTTTTGAACAGTTTTTTTTTTTTTAATGCTGAGTGTGTAAGATAAAGCAGTTATAGCTTACTAAAGGCTTTTATTTTTTTATATATACAGTAATGTATAAAAACACATTAAGAAGAATCAAATTTTAAAGTTACGCTTTCATCAATCTTAATTTTTCTACTTGCAAAAATTATCACCTCCATCATTTGTACTTGTTAATTAATGTTAAATCAGTTTTAATAGCTATTTTATAAATTAACCTGTCCTTTGTGCTGACTAATCCTTAAATAGAGGAAACATTAGTTGTTTTTTTTTTTTTTGTGTTATGACTCATTATGATAAAAAAAATAAAAGTAACCAAATGATTAAAATAGCAAAATGATTAAATTCAGTTGCTAGAATCTATAAATTTTGATCAGGAATAAATCAGTCAGTTTCTTTATTAGATGAAATTTAATCTCATTTTCACTGCACCAAGTCTATTGCCTAATAATGAAAAACAGCATTTTGGCAACATTTTTTTTTTTTTTTTTGTCAATGTGCTTAATTCAGTGCTGACTATTAAACACTATATGGTGAACATTTCAGGTCAGTATTCAGTCATATATCGGACTATACACATATTGATCTACTATCTTGTGTTTAGTTGATTAAAGACTGTAAACAAAGAAATTTACTAATCAAATAAAAGAAATCCCAAATTTAATCAGATCTTAAGTTTGAGAATTTGGATTTTAAATTTATTTAACAAATGATAAATACATTCGGCTTGACTTTTGCTAGAGTGTTGTCTCATGCATTACAACATCACATGCAAATACTGTTGTACAAATTTTCAAAATATAAAAAAAAAATTTTAAAGTTATTTTCTATAAAAGAAAAAAAAAGTAAGATTTAAATTTTCCTCTGATATTGGTAATGAGAACTAAGGTCAAAAGTGGTGGATCACAGACATTTGTCTAATATTTATACTAAATGAAACCAAAGATACATTCTCTAGTCTTAGAGATTAGCGCACACTCAAGACATTTTCTTCTGTGTGAATCCTTTTCTCTCCTGATAAAATTGGACACACACACACATACACACACACAGAGAAAGTGGACTCATTGCAAAGAAAGACTTGCTCAAAATTCTAGAAGCTAATACAAAAGAAATAACTAACAATAATGAGCAAATGCTCAGTATATGCTTTTCCATTTGGCCATTGCAGATGTCAGCTTTAAATTCTAATTCCAGCCATCTACAATTGCTGGAATTTATTCAAATACATCTTGCTTGACATATTGATGACTTACGATTCTTGATAATGATTGTGATGGTTGAAAGTACTCAAATGTAACAAAAAACATGAACTTTGGACAATTTATTAATAATTTGAATGGCAATGTAAATTAACTCTGTTGAGAAAACAATATAAAGAGGACAGACCTCTTCAGCATTATTTAATAAAACTTGTCTCTGTATTATATATATATATATATATATATATATATATATATATATATATATATATCTGCTTGTCTGAATCATCTTCAAGAAGCGAGAACACGATCTAAAAGGTCAGGCAATCTAACAGTGATCTCATCTCACAATCCTCACACTTGCTTCATATGTGGCCTCCTTTGTAAATAACTAGCGGGTCTTAAATGCCACTTAAGATTATCGCACAAAATTTCATAACTGAATCAATAAGCTGTCAGATCCTCATACGTCGAAACTGACGGGAGAGTCCATTATATATATATGTGTGTGTGTGTGTGTACATTATTTTATGTGTATTAGAAAAGGTCTTTTAAAAGTATTTCAAATAGAACTCTTTTATATACAAAGAAAAGGAATGAATATATATATATATATATATATATATATATATAAAAAAAGAAAGAAACATACACAAAAATCTTACCAAGATATTTTATTTATTTTTTGTTATTCAGTTGATCTAGTTCATTGATGAGTCTGTCATGCCAGCTATCATGGTCCTGCAACAAGGTTATTATGGTGGCATTCTGTGTCATAAAATAGCTGGTCAATGTAGGTGGTGGTTGGACAGTCAACTTGTCTTGCTCCATGGCTAGGTCTCCAGAGCAGTAGATCACTCACAAGTTCTTGTTTTGCGCGTCAGAAGTGTCCTGCAAAGCACATTCAGCATTTGCGTAAGATTGTAGAAATATCAAGGATGAATCCATAGAGCTGGATTAGTTGGATGTTGTCTCCAAGAGATGTTAAGTCTATCTCTCAGCATCTGAGTGTAGGTCCCATCAAGCTTAAATTCTTGGTTTTTAGCTAATGTCCAAGCAGTGGCACTATACATTAAACCTGCATCTACAGTGGCTTGCAAGAATCTGTTTGAGGTTGTCTGGGAGTTCAAATTTCCAGATTACATTCACTTTATTCAAGGTGGTCCAGGCTTTAGCTATGTGAATTTTCACATCCTTTTCAGTATCATTTATTTTAAGATTGCAATATTATTGCATTACTGGTTGATATGTATAAAGTTTTAAATTTTTTTTTTCTTGGATAAATTCATATCAAAGTTGCATTGATTAAAATGATTATATTTGCTTTAGTAATTAGTTTTATTGATCTTTGTTTTCTCTAGCTTTTATTTGAAGATTTAATCTCTTCATTTATAGCTGCGAGGAATGATAAAGGCTGAAATAGATAAAATTTATATCTATGTTTATAAAATCATGAACAGTTTAATTAAATTCATAGTTTACATTGTGGAGGAGTTTTGCAGCATGCAAGAAGTGTTTTTGCTTATATTTGCTGCTTAGATTAGAATTTGACATACAATCCACTGGATTTATGGACCATCAATATTCTAACTTTAGTTTTGTGACAAATATTAATCATATGTAGTTAAGATAGAATCAGCTGATTAATAATGTCTTCTTGCATATTGTATATCAAGTGCTGGTTTGAAATGTTGTCCCAATTCTCATAGTTTTTGGTATCTAATACCAAATTGATTAACTTTGATTGCTTTATTCTGTTTTTATGGTTAGACTGAAAATAAAATGCAGCTTAAAAAATGTTTTCAGACAAGTACAAATATTTTAACTTTTAATATTTTTAATTGCTATTTAGATAATTTCAACATAAGCTCTAAATATAAAATCAAAGCTAGACTGAAACTGAGTAATTTTGAAGAAAAACAAGACTAACAACAAAAAGAATTGTCATATGGGAATAAAGTGCTGCAAAACACAGTGAGCAAACAGATGATTCCATTTTTAATAAGTAGACCACGTGATCACAAAGGAAATGTATATATGGGAATTAGTGTGGCATCCAATGGGCCACTCTTTTTACTCTAGCCACTAACTCTTCTACATTATTCTCTATTATTATACAGATCGTGATTGTCTTCTCTATAGTGATCATTATACTGTTTACTATTCTGATCACTATTCAGTGGTTACTTTTCAAGCGAGCATTATCGAGCAAGTACTATTAGTGTGAGTGTTATTTGAAGGCGTCTGACACCAGTATTATTCAACAGCGTTACTATAGTATCTGTGATTACAAAGTCTCTACTACAATGAGCATTACAAAAGTAACAAGTATTTGTTGACATTACAAGAATATTTGTTAGCGTCACAAGAAGAATCTTATTAATTTCTGAGCCTTTCTGTAACTTCAGGCAAATGGTAATAGTGAAATTAGCACATATTTTGCATATTTCTTAGAGTAAAGTCATTTACCATGAATTCCTATAGTAATGATGAGATCAGCTGTTTCCTTTCAAGGAAATATTTGGCATTTACTAGCAAACTGTCACCAATACTATTGGTTTAGATTCATCAGGTCTTTCACTTAAAAATGTTTTTCATTTTCCCTGTTATTGTTCTGTCTACTATTAATGAAGATTTCCTTCTTAATCTTTTGTTAATTGTAGTATGGAAAGTCAGCATCTTGATTGTCATTATCTCTAATTTACATGTGCTGTCCATTTTAATTGTTGTTGTAGTTAGAAGTTATGTTTTTTATTGTTTGGTAAAGCTCTTTGTGATTCTGTAGCACCAGTCTGAGATCTGATAAAGGATATTCTTAAAACCTAAAGTGTTCATTTCTTTGAAGCCATTTTTAATCATTGATCTGAGAAAATGGTTGTATATAGTTGATAGTTTAGATATTTCTGAATGAGTTGGACACCATGCATGATATCTTTATGATAGTCTAGATCTGATAAGGCTATTTAAGAACTTGACTCAATGTTTTGGTTTAGTAGCTTCTTGCAGTATGGGCAAAACTATCTCTAGCACAGCCTATGTTACATTATTTCTTTGACTAAATTTGTTATAATTGATCCATAAAGATTATTTTTAGGTTAAAGACAATGTTATTGTTTTGATTTGTGATACTGATAGGTGAGAATGGAGAATGTCTAATCTAAAATTAAAATCATTGCAGTTTTATAGCCCTTTAGTTTTGAAAGTCTTTCTCTTGCTCATCATGTTGGGAGAGCTTGGTTTTATTTAACACAAATGAAGTAGTGAGACACTTAATCTGAATGGAACCCATTTTGTTAGTAAACTGGTCTGTGATATAGGCTTGCTAACCATAGTACTATGATCAGTACTTTTATTTACTAAACTTACTTTAATATGTTATAAAAGTATAAGTTTCAAACACTTAAATTAGTTCTTGGTCTACCAGACTAGATTGCTCACAATTGCACTATGCTTGACATACTAATGAATTAAGGACAATTAGATGTAAATTTTCTATTAGTTTTTTTTCCTTGGAGTTTTAGATTGATTACCATTAGTAAACACAAAAAAAATTATAGAAATATATATTCTCTATGAAAGAATACCAATGTGTAACTTGGACTTGTTTTAATTCATTTATTTTTCATTTTTCCTAGGGCAGTTTTTTATTTTACAATCTTTTCATTGCATTTATAATATATGCTTATATGTAACTTATTAATCATGGAATTAGCTTATTGATTTGTATGTTGTCGAATGCTCTAAATTCTTTTTTCTTTTTATAATTAAAGATGAGTAGGTTTTGAATTGCTTTTGTTTTAAAATTCAATATAAATTCTATTATACACAGTTCTGAAAATAGCATATACAATTACTTTGTGTCCATCTTAATAGTTTCTACATAATAGCTATTTCTTTTGATACTTAACATATTCAATTAGTTTGAAATTTGAATTTAGTCAATATTTAAGAATAAAAGAACATTCAGTTAACTTTCTTAAGTCTTTTGTTTCTTTTGAAATGTCAGATTCAAATTTACTAAATATTTTAGTGCTTGCTTTTAATGAAATAATTTTTTTTTGAAAATCCTCCTCCTCCACTTTTTAACCCCAACTGTATAATATGAGTTGGTCTTATTTGATAGCACAATTGTGTAAATTTGGTCAAGCCATCTTTTATAATTTAACAAATTAAAATAGAAGAAAGAATTGTCCTTCAAATTTAAACTTTTATGCTAAATAGACATTATGAATATTTATCAATATGGATATTTGCTAAACCTGACCTAGTATGGCAACTAGTGACGGTCAAACTCACTACAGTCATAATGGTCTGATAGAGTATGTATATAAGCACTGCCTTATAAAGCATCTTGATATTTACTTCATAGATTGCATAGCCACAAGTGTTTGGCATCTGGTGGAAAATTACAGTAATAGTCTCTAAGAACAGATTGTTAACCAGTCTTCCACCTAAAGAATATTTACTAGTATGCAAACTAAGAATTGGGGATACCAAAATCCAACAAGTACCAAAATTTAAATATCTATGTTGTGTTTTGACAGAGGACGGAAAATGCAACACCAAAATCCTAAGGTATATTTGGAATAGTGAAAGATACCTTCCAGAAGTTAAGCAAAGTATTAAGAAATAGATTTACTTTGGTAGGAACAAAGAAAAGAGTACTAGACTGTTACATAATATCAGTTCTCCAATATGATAATGAATACTAGAACTCCTCACAGGTGAAGAAGAGACTTGAAGCAACAGAAATGTGATTCTACAGAAGAATGCGGAGAATACCAGTGACTGAACATGTGAGCAACATCAAAGTTTTAAGGAAAATGGAAACAAAAAGGACAGTTAGAATCAGAAAGAGACAATTTAAATTTGTAGGGTGTATAATGAGGAAAGAGGGCTTGGAAAATTTAATATTCACAGGATATGTTGAAGGAAAGAGGAAAGCAGAGGATAACTTAATGACATTGTGAAAATGGTTGGCAGAACAGAGGTTAGGTATAATGGTAAGAAGACAAACACTGTTAAGAGCTATAAACTACAGGAAGTTGTGGAGAACCATAATTGCCTATGTCCTGATTGGACACAACCCATACAAGAAGAATCCGACTGAAATCCATTTTCTTTAACTCAAATATTCCCATCCATTTTGATACATAGGATGGTACGTTGTGTTTCTTGGCTATCATTCCTCTTTTTTTTGCCATTCAACTATAACCAGAATAACTTTTCATAATCCTCACTCAAAGATATTTAATCATTTTAAATAAAAGTAGTTTAATATTGCTGAGCTAATCATAGATTATCTAAAAAAAAAAAACTTATCTCTTTAACTTGGTGTTGAGCATTTAGATAGTAGTGTTGCTTGCCTTGCATATCTAAGTATGCCTGTCTGCTAGGGGTAGCTAGCTAATCTTAGTTGAAGACACCTGCTCAGGCATAATTCTTTTGTTTCTTCAGTATCCACACACTGATTTAACTATGCTCTGACAATCTTAGTTATGGTTTCTGGGAGGGAGTACATATAATCTGATCACCAGTTTGAATAAGGCCTGTTTGTTCAAAGCCTCAATCACGATGACTTGTGACTTTGTGCTAGCACAACCTTAGATGGTATCTGAACAGTTTAATTCACAAAGCTTGGTTCAATTCATGGTATAGTTTTCAGGCACTTTCTTATGATGCTGAATGATATCATCTCTCCAATCCGTTACCAAAAATCACCTTCCTAACAAATCGACCATGGTAAGATCCAAACCTGGGTCTCATGGTTGGAATGCTAACATTCAGATTAATCAGTCACATGCCCACAGGTATTTGGATAGTACACATTTAGAAGATATGACATATGAAGAATAAATGCTTTTATTTAATTGCAAAAGATACAATTTTCTGAACACAAATCAAAGCATACTTGATTAGCATTTCTCTGCATTTAATGTTTATATATATATATATATATATATATATATAAATAAAAAGAATGGTTGGAACTGTGTAGCGAAAATAACCATATTTTAAATCAATTAATTTATAATATATATATATATATATATATATACAAACAAATTTCAAGTTATTTCAGAATAATATGTCAAATATTTTCTGATGTGATCATTTTTCATATCTCTTAAATATCACAATTTAGAAGAATAACCTATTTTCTCCATTTTGATTAGTGTTATGGTTTGAATTTATTACTTCTGTTGTCTTAGCATATATATTTTCAACATTCTTATCATGATTATTTTAATTTAACATATAGCAATAGTCTATGCTATTTAAAGATTGAATATTTTTATGAATGATCAAAGAAAAAGTTGTATTATTGACTTTGATTTTGTCAGGTCAATGTTAGAAGGATGAGATTTTATCAATAAGTACATTTTTTTTTCATTTTAATCCATTTATTTCTATAGAAATCCTTTATCTTGCCTTTAAAGTTGCTTACAAATTTATTCTGCTTGCAGAATAAAATAGAAAATGCTTGGAGATTTTTAATTTCTGACTTTTCCAAGAACATTTTATTTCCAAACTTAACCTAAGAATGGCTTTTGATAAATTAAATTTTGAAATCTGCAGTGAAGAATTTAATTCTTAATTTGTTGATTCTTTTTCTGTTTAACTCTGTCTATGAAAAAAAAGTAAGTTATTTGCATCTTGATGCATGAATTTTTCTTGATTTAAATATTTGATAGCCTTTGTTTTATATGCTATCAAATGTTTTGTCAAGTTTTCATGTTTTTTTATAATTTTATAAATTTTTACGGCTTTTCAATTCAAAATAAAAAATTTTCTGAAATTCTATTGCTATGTATAGTTGTAAGAAATCTTTTTTATATGTCAATTATTTTTTTTATTGAATTTATACTGACTTTAAAACCATTGTACCTTATATTGCTATCACCATTTAACCCTCATGATTCTATCTACCTGTGATTAATAATTTAACAGATGAGACCCAGGGGAGATCAGCTGAAATCTTCATTATCCTTATCATTAAAGTAGATTACTACTTAGCCATGATTTAACAAATAGTAAATATTTTAAGTGTCAACCATCTATTTAACCTGAAACTCAACCCTATATGACTTAAACTTTATCATGTCATATAGCTGAAAAGTTTTATAACTCAATGTTAAGGTCATTTTCTGCTTCTACTATTGTTTTAAATGTTAATTCACAATTTTAATTAGTACATTACAAATTAACTGCAGTATTAATTAATCTTTCCTGATTAATATTTGTTCTGAGTAGGAAAACCTTCAAGCTGCTTTTAAAGTTTTCAGATTGTTATAAAAAGTGTTCACAATTCATCTATTCTAAGGAGTGTTATAACTTTTTTTTTTAAATCTCATCACTTTTTTCTTTTAGTGTTAGAATAATTACAAGATTGGAAAAATGTTGTCTGTTTTTGACATCTTTTAATTTTCAAAAGAACTGACTTCAAATCTGTATGTAGCCCTGGTGAAGCCCATATTATGCATGGCTATGAATAAGATCATGGACTATGATCCAAACTACTGTCAGCCTCCTTTTTATGATAAAAATTATAACTTTCTGAATCCATTAGATTGCAGTTCAACAACTTTGGTATCTTTTAAATTTATCATTTTATATGTCTAAAGATTTGCAAGAATTTTATGTATTTACAAAACTCCATCTTTTTATGCTAATATAAAAGTATATATAAAACTAAATAATCTCTTTCTAAATCAATTTAAATTTAAACATTGACCAAAATTTTAAGGCATGAAAAATGATTGTATTATTGATATTTTCTACTTTTAAATGAAATTTCTTTCTTATTGGTTGATAATTTTTTTCTTTAGTTTTTTTTTTTTTTTTCAAAAATAAACTAGAAGATTTTTCCCATTTAATACTGCTTGTTTTTGGCATATTCATATTTAGGATGTTTATCATATAGACAGTAACTGTTATAAATATTTGCTAAGGTTAGCCTAGTTTGACACACAGCTTCATTGTAAGAGCTAAATCTAATAAGATTTCAGAAACTCTGTGCTGTCTTTTTAGTTATGAGAAAATGTTTGACATTAAAGAGTTCTTCAGTTGTAAAACATTCCTCGTTGCTACACTTGTTTTATATCCAGCTATGTCATAAAGGAATGGCTATCCATAGTTCCTCTTGTATACATAAAAATATCTCAATGGCATCTGAATAAAGCATTTTTCACCATGGTGATAATCTTTTTCAAGAAGGATTCTTGACACTTAATACCATTTCTTAGACTCTAAAGGTCTTGGTCATAAATACTTTAGCAGAGTATTGTTGAATATATATATAGGCAGCATTTTTTCATTCATACATGTTTCATTAAATAATATAGACAAGTGTTGTCTATTTATTTTATGTAAATTCTTTTCATAATGTCTGATAAGCTTAATAACATTATCATTAAACGAAGAAAGAAAATCACTATTCATACATATTTTTTTATTTTAATCTAAGCATTCGGCTTACATAAGCCATTATCAAAGATGACAATTACTGTACAATATATTAAGCAATACATGGACAAGAATGTGTTGATAGTCTGTTTACATGGATGATTTCCAAGCAACGATAAACACGTGCATATAAGATGCTGGAAGCGAAAATCGCACCGCAGCTCATGACATCACACATGACCATGCGAGAGTGAATTCGAGAAGTATTAAGTATGGGAAGCCGTTGGTATAAACCAATGGCTTCTGTTACCAATTATAGACATTTAAGAATATTTGTGGAGATTTCATAGTTTATTTTGTTTAGGTTTGGTTTCAACCGTTTTATGTATATAGCTTCAAGAATTTTTTTTTTAATGCCTGGCTGTTAAGGAATGATCCGGTGAATATATATATATATATATATATAAGAAATATAGTTTTAAGGTGTTATATTTATGCATCTAGCATGAAACAGCCTGTCGCCTCTGAGTGTTGATTTCAATGTTCACTTATATATATATTTATTTAATCATTTCACCAAAAGCAAGGCAATAATGCCACTAGGACATAATATGTTACAGGAAGCAAAAAAAAGAATAAGACTTTAGTGAGGAGAAAGTACAGTAAAAGAAAAGGGGTTTGTGAAGACAGGAGATGCCAATTGGCATTGCATTTAAATTTTTGAAGATTGTAGTTGGCTGGGAAACAAGAAATTGGAAGGGAGAAGTGAGAGAAAAGAAACTGTTAGAACATAGATACAACCATATTTATTTATTATCTATCTAGTTGAACAGTAAAATGATGAGACCTAATTGCCAATCTAGTAGCATGCTTAAATTTATGCAGTTGAGATACCAAGGGGGAAAGCTCATAAGAACAATTGTCATAGAAATATTTGTAGAAAAAAACGGTTGGAAGCCATATCGTGTTGGTGAGAAAGTGACTGAAGTTGAGATGCTAGGTCAGGATTGATTACATTATAGAGCCTTTTTTAAAATTTTGTCAAGAATATTGAGAGATATATTGCAGGAGCATCTGACCAGATACGTCAGCAATAATCAATGCATGGATGAATGGTAGATTTATAAAGCAACTCTCCTAACAGTAGACCTAACAATTGATAATCACTCCACTTCATCTTGGTGTAAAATGTGAACCCAAGAAGGTGCAAGGAGTTGCTCTCCTGAAGGTTAGCATCAGCCATGCTGATTGCAGGCAAAGATGAAGTTCTCTATGGTGATTAAATGAAAGCAGTTTTGTTTGGAGGCATTAGAATTTAAAAACATTTTTTTTTTTTTTTGCCTCCAGTTAATCCACATAAATACCTAGTTAGAAACTGATTTCATTGGGAAGGTTGTTGATGAAGATGAGAAATAACATAGGTCCAAGGAGAGAGCCTTTGCATTAATATTAAAATATATATTTGTTCTTTAATTATCAATCCCCAGCATTTGCTGGTAAGTCAGGGTTTATAAACAAATGATTGACCTAACTATTTGACATCATCTGGTTTATAACGAGAATTTTCTGATGTATTTTTAACTTTTAATTTTCTCTGGCTTATTGCTTTGGAGTTGATGTCATTTTCTATTAGAAAAAAAAAAGTAAATGTTGAATTAGTTATTTATCTTAGTCCATACGCATATAGATTGTTGTTCATATATAATTAACCTGTTTGTATACATTTCATAATTGATGTTAGTTTTGATCACAAAAGTTAATAGTTCATTTCTATTGGTATTTGTTTTATATTATTGATTCAAGCATTAGTTAGTACTTTTGTTTAAAAATTGGTAGTCATAAACATGTTGCTTACAAAGTTGTCATTGTTTATTGACTTTGAAGGTTTTATTTCTTGTGCTTTTACATTCTTTAATTTATTAAAGATTTTACAGCTTTTCTAATGTCTTTACTGAAAGTCATTTTTTAATGTATTGAAAGAAAATTTATCTTGCCATTATTTTGCAATATATTCTGTCCTACTTACAATTACACATTAAGTCCACTATGCTTAAAACTTATTTAATGATAATTATTGAAAAAAATATTTAGAAGATATTGATCAGCTATTAAGCTTTCTTTTCTCTAACAGGATTATTTGCTTTTGACAACTAAGAATGTCATTGACAATTTATTTTGTCATGTAGAATAACATAAGAAGTATTAGATTGTCAAATTGGATTAAGCTCACTTGGTGAATTAGTTTCACATTACAACAGAAAAACAAGCAAAGTGCTTCATATTTTAACTTTTGCTCCATTGATCTTGAATGAGATTGTATTAAAATATACAAGTGAAGTATAATTTAAAAAAAAAAATACAGAATTTATGCATTTTAATGGTAACACTACAACTGGAACAAAGAATCAATTGTACAGCTAAGCAATCTTAGTGAAAACTGTTTTAAAACCAATTTAATTAGATAATGCTTCAAGAGAAATTATATAACACTAAAATAAAACTAGATTTTCTTGTTTATTATCCAAAATGTTTTTTTTTTTCATTTTTCTTTTTAAAACTGTCTTTACAATGTCTTGTAGATTTGCATTTCTACTTTCAAGTAGAAACATTGTGAACCATATTTTATCATAAATCATCGGTTTTCTACACTGATTTTAAGTGGCACTGAAATATTCAAAACTTCTCAATAATAAAATTTAGATTAAAATTCTCAATGGACTAGTGAATCTACACTAGAATGAGCTTGGCTGAAAGTGATATCAAATGCATCAATTGTAGATGGTTACATTTTGCATTCTATTTTAAGATTTGACATTATCGTTGTGGACCTTTTTTTTTTTTTTTTTCTTTTTTTCTTTTTTCTTTCTTATTTGTACAAATTGGATCATTACCATTCTATTGGTTCAATTGATGTTATGTGTTTTCCAATGTAGTCTTTTTTGAGTTTGCAGTTTCTATGCAACTTGGTAAGTATTTTGTTTTGATATATTAATTTTTCTGTATGTTATCAGTAAAATTATATTTGGATACTTGTTAAATGTAAATACAAAAAAATATAGTTATCTAATTTTATATTAGCTAAAGTTTCCAGTAAAATAAAAAAGAAATTCACCCATATATTCACACTTTATTTTTCAAGAAAGAGCTGGGAAATGTGCATGCAACTAATATAATCAGATGTCAACTTTTGAGTCACTGTTAAAAAGATCATTATTTCTGACCTTTTGAAAAGAACTTGTTTAATTATTGCTCAATGGATTTTGTTAAAACTCTATTAGTTGAATGATTAATACACATTTTTTATATTTGAGAATTTTTCAGAAGCATATTTAATTTCAGATATTCAAATATTATGTATTAATATAAATTTATAGATTTTCATCTTTTTAAAAATTTTCCCTAAAATGTTAAATCTGTGCTAAATTGTTCAATCTCTAATTCTTCATCCCTCCATCTGGAAAAATTCAATCAAGGTTCCCCACCATTTATTTATTTTTTATGCAATCTGGGGTTTTGGAATTCAACACTAAATGTTGAACCCTGTATTGTCACAGGGTAAATTGAAAAATGTCTGTCATTGATTGCTAAATAAATGATTTTACTGTTTTATATTTCCTTCATAGTTTTGTTTTTTTGTTTTTTGTTAATAATTCATTCAAATTATTATTGCTTGATTTTCATATAAAAATCTTTTTTGAATACTACAGGTTTATCTTTTAATCTAGAAATCTATAAAAATATAAAGGTGGATATAACATGTGCTAATTGACATCATTGTCCTACAACAAATGAAGTATTTGCAATTTGTTGTGATACTGTGACAAAAACCTTTGCCATAGAATAGAATATTGTAAATAATGGAGGGTTTTAAAGTTTATCAACCCTTTGCAGGTTATTAAAAGCCAGAAAATATTTTTAGATTGTAAATTTTTTCTTTTAGATAATGATTTAGTTTTACTAATTAATCCATAGCTGAGGGGAGAAGTGTTGAGTTCATACCTTTCTCAAGGATATTTGCATGTAAGTAAATATAATAAACCCAGCTAGAACTGGAACTCTGCTCTCCAATTAACAATTCTGAGCTGTTATCCTTTATACTACCCATACATCCAAGCATACAGCACCTTGTATTCCCAAGTGGTCACCCATCTAGCTACTGACCAGGCTCAAAATTGCTTAACTTTGATGATTATATTGGAACTGGTTTCATTGTGATGGGATTAAACCCTGGTAAATAACAACCTGTCCTTTTCATTAGGAATAAGGTAAAGTAGAAAATGTAAAATCTTTTTTGACTCCGAGAATATTTTGATGTATTTCCCTAAATGAAACTACATTCAAAAATATTTTCTATGTGCCATGTCCATTCAGGCTATGGTCGATCATGACTCTCCACAACTTTCTGTCTTTTGTAGCCCTTAGTAAAGTTTATCTTTTTGCTATATTTCCTAATCCCTGTTCTGCCAAACATTTAGGTTAGGTAGGAAGTTTAAATTTCTGGGGCATGTAATGAGGAAGGAGGGTTTGGAAAACCTTATGCTCACAGATTAGATTGAGGGGAAAGAGGAAAGCAGCACAAAACCTACTTGATGAGCTTTAGTAAATGGATGGTAGAACAGGGTTTGGGAGAAATGACAGACAAAACTTATTAAGAGCTACAAAGGACATGAAGATGTGGAGAGCCATGATCACCTATGTCCTGAAGGGACACTGCACATAAAAGAAGGTTATTTGCTGTTTTCCTATATCTTGTGAGTGCCAAATTTTCCAAGCCCTTTTTCCTTGTGTGCCCTTAAAATTTCAACTCTCTCTTTCTGATATGTACAAGTATCCTTTTTGTTTCTATTTTCCCTAAAACTTCATTGCTCACATGTTCAAGTAACTTTTTCCCCCACAGTTGTTGACTTAATCTTTGTCATGAGTGACGTCATTACTACTTTCCTATTTTTGCATTAAGCTCTAGCAAAGATATAACACTCATTCTCAATAGAATGAGTGTTACAGAAAATCTTTATTTCTATTTTAGTTAATTTGCAACCCATCCTCTATTTCTGTAAGCAACAGTGAACATTTGTAAGAAGTTTTCAGGAGATATTTATTTTTAAAAACATAAATATAGTTGACTCCTTATTTGTTTTTTTTTTTTTTTTTTTTTGATGAAAATCTATAAACAATTTACTTACTTCAAGTGTTCTTAATACTTTTAATGAAACTTTCTAAATAGCTCTGTACTGTCATGCAAATCAGAGTAAGCAAAGTATTTTTTTTTTTTTTTGTCATTGGAATTCAGTTCTGAAGTTGGAGATACCTTTATTACATTTTGCAAATTTTAAATATATATATATATATATTATGGATATCGGTATCATTAGCAAAAATGGATTGACCATGGTTGATATAGGGATATGTGTCACATGACTAGAACTACTCTTTCTTATTTGAAGAGTTCTACAATAAAAACTTAATATCAAATATAATTTGAAAGAAATGTCACTGTTGGAATAAGAAAATAAGATTTTGGTAATTGGTTCATTGCTATAATTATCTCCATTTTTAATTGTTTTTTTTTTTTTTTTTGTAGATGTTCTCTATTTGTAGATATTGGATTCAAAATCAACAGTAGTCTTGAGTGTGTCAGTATTCAAAATAAATATTGTGACTATTTTCTTTTAGGAAAAGTCTGAAAGAAATTTGTTCTTAACTCATTTACAGGAAAGAATTAACTACTTTTTATTTTTTATGAAACAAATTAGGCATATTTAACTTGGGTGAGCATGATATAAATTTAATTGTCAGTTTTGAAAATTTTTATTATATAACAAATCAGTTAATTTTATGGGACAAAGATTCAAATGGTTTTATCTCGTAATATAGGATTGGCAGAGATTTGTTGAATGTCAGTAGCTCATTTTAATTTATTCTGGTTTTTGACTTGAGCTGGCAAGTATATGAAAGAAAAAATGAAACTGGCATCAGACCATAATTTAAATGTCCAGTTCTGTAAAGAGACAGTAGATTTTGTTTTATTTGATTTTATATTAAGATTTTATTGTTAGTACTAAAAAAAATAATTGCTGGCTGGTAATTTTAGTAAGGTGTGATTTTTTAATTTTTTTTTTTTTTTTTTTTTTTTTAGATTATAGTAATGAAAGGAATTTAAAAAAAAAAAAGTATTTTTCTGTAAATGTTATTGTTCTTTCCTTTGGAGATAAGAGTATTTAGTATTTCACTGAAGGAACAATTTAATAGAATTCATCTTTGACAAGTTTTGCTATATTCCGAATTACTCTTATATAGAGAAATTATAAAACTTTTGTCAAATTGGTAGCCTTTTAAGTTCATTTTTAGAATATTAGTTTTGTAGTTAAAGGAAAAAATATTTTAGTATGCTATTGAAAAATTGTAACCATTGTAATTATTTTAAATATCTCAACTTAATGAAAAAACTGAAAATGATTAAATTAATTGAATCAGTGTTAGTCAAAATATTAAATAAAATTATATTGAAAAATTTCATCTGTCTCTTAAAATTCACTTGGTGATTGCGTTCTATTCATGTAAAAACCAAAATGAAATTGTATCATCACTAAAATATTATGGTTAATAATTAAAAACTGTGAGCTGATTATAATATAAATTTTGTAGTAGAAAAAAAAAATTATTACATAATTCATTTAAAAAAAAAAAAAAATGCTGGTGTATCTCTATAATGGGCAGAGTATCATTTTGTTTCTTTCTTCATCTGTCACATGAAGGCATATGTAAAATCAACAAGTGAATCCTACCTTGATTTGAATGAAGATAATCAGACAAGTGCCATATCTACTACACCAGTGTCCTGGTGCTTGAACAGCATAAATTAATTTTCAAATCCAATGTTAGGTAGAGTGTACAAATATTACTCTGATTTTAGGTACGGTGGGTGGAAAGATTGATGCAACATAATGTGCAATTAACAGTTGAAATCTTGGTTTTTATCTTTGACTTTGAACTGTCTTTTTTTATTTTTTTATTTTTATTTTTTTTATTTTTATTTTTTTAAAGAAGAGGCTCAAGAGCCATCCGAGTTAGAGGGCTACAGAGTAAGAGGCACAGTTTATAGGGATATGTGGAGAAGATAACAGTTAATCCTAAACTTGAACAGGTTAAGATTGTAATGATCAGGGAAGCATTTTATACAAGAAATATGAAACTGTTTTTTAGAAGGTAGGCATCAAAATTTATTTTTGTCTGACACAAGGCCGCAATTATGGGGGCACCAAGAGGGGATCAGTCTTATTTCACTTAGCAATTAATCTGCGAGATAATATTACTAACAATTCCCTCATGGTCAGTAATAATAAATGTTAATTAAGAAAGGATTATTAGGAGTAGATAGGTTTGCCTATAGCCTTCTTCACACACTTCCCCAGTTTTTTTGAACAGGAATAGAGGCTTATCTCTTGTCTCCAATTTAAAATTTGGTTTCTGGTTCCTTCTCAACTCTATACTTCTAATGTCTCCACCTGAACTTTGAAATTTTACTTACTACTTTTTTTTCAGTAGGAGTAGATAGGATTACCCATCGCCCTGTTCACAATCCTCCTGATTTATTGAACATGAGTAGAGGCTTATCCCTTGTTTCCTGTTTAGGATTGGGTTTCTGGTTCCTTCTAAATTCTTGTTAATTCTCTTTCACTCCCAGTAGCTCCTTGTGTCTTAGTGACATTATCACCTTGCTTGGGCTGAATTGATTTAAAAGAAATTAAAAAAAAAAAGTTTTATTCAGTGATTTGAATACAGAAATATGTTTTAATATTTAAAATATGAAAAAAAAAACAAGTTAT
This sequence comes from Acanthosepion pharaonis, assembly GCA_903632075.3. NCBI lineage: Eukaryota > Metazoa > Mollusca > Cephalopoda > Sepiida > Sepiidae > Acanthosepion > Acanthosepion pharaonis. Next base: position 372,415 of record CAHIKZ030001565.1, read on the forward strand.
TTTTTTAAAACCTGTAATAAAAAACTGAATATTGCTTATATTTTGAATAGATCTGGTAATAATAGATAAGGATTTCATTTTGCTCTTTCTGGTTTTCACTGATGAAGTGAGGAGAGTAACAATAAATTTATTTCCTTACTAGACATTGTAAATGGTAAGGTTTTATCTTATTAAAAATATTTTCATCTTGTTACTCTCACTTGAACAAGCTTATCTACTGATAACCTAACCAAAACCATCTAAAAATTTCCACATTATTTATGGCAAATCATATTATCTGCATCAGATAATTTCTTTCTCTGTGAATGTCTCTCTTAAAAAAGAGAAGCAAGCAGAATTGGCTGATTTTCCATCAGATATATTTTCTCTTTAAAAATAATAGATTATTTTCAATATTTCTTGAAATTACGTTTCAAAACGTTATTCTACCCATTTACTTGAAGGCATTCATATTTTAGTTTTCTTCTTCAATTCACTGCCAGTATGATTGAATTAGATTTTTTGTAGTCTGTCATAATTTTATTTTTGCCTCTATTTTATTTATACTTAATTTTTTTGTCATATTGCTCATCATTTTTTAACATTATCAAGTTTATATTTAAATTACAAAATAATAAAAATAACTTGTGTATATCTATTCTGAAAGGAGAATTTAGTCAGTTTGTATAAAAGAAATTGATTGGTTTTTAAATATAATTGCATTTATCATATACCAGAAAACAAATTGTTGAATATTCTAATTTGCAAAAGGATTTGACAGTAAAGTTTCATTTTCATCTGAGTTAGAAATTTGTACCAAGCTTTCATTTATCCAAGTAGTGAAAGTCTACAGAATAAGGCTTTCTAAGTTCATGTCCAGTTTTTATTACTCTTACTAAATAACATTTATATTAGTAGCTTTGGTTTTAGTTATTACTTGTGCTTTGTTTTCTAGCCATGTTGTTTTCCTCAGCTATTTGCAGTAGCAGCAGCACTAGTGATGGTAGTAATGCTGTACTGCTGCAGTGTGTTTGTACGTGTATGATCAATACTGAATGATCAAGCATTAGGTAATGCTTCAACACATTTGTCTTAGTGGGTCAAGAGATGAAGCACTTTAAAACTAAAGGATGTTGTCTTCATTTACCCAAACTGGGTAGCTTTTGAAATTAAATGATGACTGTCATTTCTATAAAAAAAAAAAAAAAAAAAATCTCTGTTAGTGAGTGATGCTTACTATATTTGACACTTGTTGTATTTATAGGTATTCTAACAAGACTTGCTAGCACACTTGTAGATCAAAATGGTGGAAACTGATGCTGTCTTCACACAGCTCACTTTGTTATTTGTCTCTTATATGTAATATATGCTATCATTTTAATACGTAGGCTTGTTTCTTTGTGTGAAGGTTTCTCTCTTACTTTCTATCTATGTGTGCCTCTCTTTCTCTCTGTGAAATTCATCTTTATAAAACATCTGCACATTTTTCCAGATAAATAATGAAAAATATAAAGGGAATAGTTTTATTTTCATCGCTACACCTTTAGCTGCTTGTCTCTGGTGAGTTTCAGATATTCTGTATCAGACGATTACTCTGTAGCATTGCTTAATCGATCTATCATGACTTAGTCACAAAACGGTGCCCTTCTAAATGGAAAAATATGAACAAGTTGTTTATGAGATTAGTATTATACAAGCTTAAAGCTCTCACTTGATTATAAGTTAAATTGATGCCACAACTAAATGAAATGTACTGAATAAAAGAAATATGCTGAAGAATACTAATAGGATGTCTTCAGATTATGAATAGGTAATTAAAATAAACTTTTAATTAAACTCTAATCAAGCAAAGATATTCAATATGTCTATATTCTTCTTGCAGTTGAATGAATATAAATTAGGCATGTTTATAAATTTATATTTTGTATTGCTCTCTCATATTTTTAGCTTTATTTTTCAGTGAATCAGTTTTTGACAGAATTTAAATTGCATAATTCAAGTTGCAATCATTGTTCATTTTCAAATTGGCAAAATTAGCCAATGAGATGCACAAAAATTAATTCAGACCTCAATTTTGATCAGTATCAAATCAGTTAAAGAACACAATCTAGAGAATATAATTATAAGAAACAATTCTTTATGGCATTTTTCAATGTGTGCATTTTGATCTCAGTTTCAAAAAATGATGATTTTAAATATTTGATCCCATCTTGTTTGATATCAATGGTAATGCATATCCTAGTGTTGTAATTTCAAAATTAACTTTAATTCTTGTAGTGAGTCTGAACTTAGTGATTTTATGTTCATTCAGGAATGAATAATCATAAATTATCTTAAACAACATCTACACAATGACAATTATATTTAAAGCACCTCTCTGCAGAAATGGATTAAAAATTCTGCATCATTGGTACAAATATTAGGGTGGGTTAAAGTAAAACTCAAAGCCATTAATTGTAGGAATTACTTTTCAACATTTCCTTTTTATTAATTAAAACTATTTTTAATTGGTATGTTCCTTGATTACTTATAAGAATTTAAAAAAAAATTATATTTGACTTTATATTTAGGGGAATATAACCTTTTCAATACTCATTAAAAGAAAAATCAAGGCTTGAATTTGCAAATTAGTAGAGAGTTATATATTTAATAAGTTGTTGATTCAACAAAAATTAGTATTAACATAAATAAAATTACCATTAATTTTATCATTTTCATTTTTTATTTTTTTTATTTTTATATTTCTTATATATATATGAGTAAAATGTGGAAAGTTTGCAGTTGCTCTGCTGTGTGGGTTAGAGAATTTCCAGTCTACTTCTGATATATAGCATGGTATGAAAACTAGGTATTATTATACACTGACTTACTCTTAACAACCTCATCTTGGTTGTTGTAGTCACATTTCAGCCATTTTAAACTTCTAGAAATTTAATTCACAGAAGTATTGTCCTCATTCTGCTGTCCATGTTAGAGGAAATCTTAGTTATTAATTCTTCCTTGTAATGTTGCTTATCTGCTTTTGCCACAAACCCCTGTGTGTGTGTGTGTGTGTGTATATATATATATATATATATATATATAAAATGTGTGTGAGAGAGATTTAATAGGTCAGTTAATGAAATTTGAGGGATAGACAAAATCATAACAATATTAGCAATAAAATTGAAGATATTTATTATATATTAGCCTTTTGACTAAATTCAAGCATCAAGTGAAAGTTTTTCAAGTTAGAATTTTCAGACACACCTGTGTTTTTTCAACAAGATGAGGAAATAAACAAGGTGGGACTTTTATCTCTCTCTCACACACACACATATATATATATATATATATATATATATATATATATATATATATGCTTAACCAACCAAAGCCAATATTTTTATATGTAGTGGTACACACATTCCTCAAGTAGTTGGTAATTGTATTTGGTGAGATGGGTATTTTATACCCTCTTGGTTAGCTGAAGATGTTATGCTGATGGGAATTGGCATAGTCATAACCTGTAGAAGCCAACTAAACACTCTAATCAGGTGTGGGGGAAATATTGGTAGTGGTTGGTAAGGAGTATGACAGAATGTATTATGATATAATGCTCTTTTTTTCTGGTTTGCCCCTTTTAGCAAACTCTTTCAGGTGTCATACAATAAAATATGTTTTCCACAATCCAACCCAGAGATTGAATTCCTGACTGCCAGGTAATGAGTATTTGACCAATAGGTCATGTATTGTCTGGATACTGAAGAAAGTTTCGCAGTTGAAACCTTCTTATTGTCACAGCAAAGATGAGGATACTAGTCTGCGTAAGTCCATGTATAATAAGAGGAATTAAAAACTAACATAATAATGAAAATACCCACAATTTTATATTAAATATGCTTACTTATTAAAGTGACTATTGGCTTATGGCCATATCATGTTGAAACACAGGTTCTTGTATAACAAAGTTAATCAGTCAGTACCTAGATGGGTGATTGTATGGGAATATCAGGTGCTATAAGCTATAGATATGTGGATGGTGTAGTGGATAATGACCTGGAATTGGAAATCAGTGAGCTAAATTCCAATTTCAGTTGGGTTTGTTACACACACTTACTTACAAAGGAAAGGTATGAATGCATCTCTCCCCCACCCTCCAACCAGCTATAGGCTAACTTGTAGAACTTGTATCAGTAAAACCATCATCTTTGAAAAATTCTTACAATTTAAAAATGTTTTCTGACTTTAAATAACTTGAAAAGTGCCAATAAAGAAACAAACAAATCAATCAATCAATAAAGTGTCCGTTTTCCACTAAATTAGTTTATATTATTTTCCCTTTTGTTTATCATTGTCATAAACTATTTTTTATCATGTTTGCAAACATACATGTTCTAAGTGACCTGTACTTATGGCTTTGATCTTAAGGAATCGTAAAATTTGATTGGTCTCTTTATTTAACATGAAAATATTTGCAAATTGAATAGTTTACAGTTTAACAATTTAGTTTTGTTCATCTCTATTAACTTTTAGAACTAATGTCGGGCATAATTTTGCTTGTATGTTTTTCCTACATATTTATCTAATATTATTTATCTAATACTATCTTTGATAACACTATTATATCTTGAGCTAATTCTTTATATATATATAAATTTTAACATGTCCCTTCAAGGTGTAGGTTATCCTGACTCTCCACAGATTACTTTTTTATGATCTGTAAATTGCCATTCATTTTAGGGAAAGATAATGGAATGTTTTTTTGTTATTGAGTTCTCCCTAATTTGAAATTTAGTTTTCTTTCTCTTTGGAATTCTTTATTCTTAATGTTTTTGTGAGAATTAAAATATCTGTTCTTACATAAAATGTTATCAAAAATATCTTACATCTTAACTTATTTTTATCATTACTGTGTACATCTGATAAGATAAAATACTCAAATAGGTTTTAGTCATTCTTACTCAATTTGCAAATTGTACATAATGTACTAAACTGGGATTAGTTTGTTACAGAAAAACTACAGTAGGGAACTTGGAGAAAAGTCTTTCATTGCCTGTATAAATTGACCTACTTGATAAATTTGCTATTTGTTATATAGGAATAAAGTGTTTCTGTCAACACTTGAGTTTGAACATAGTTCGCTGCTATTCTCTACTCTATTCACTATACTATTTCTCTTTTGGGATCACTATATGGCTTAATATTATTGAGCAAGTACTATTAGTGTGAGTGTTATTCAAAGACTTATGACACAAGTATTGTTAAATGGTATATTATAGTTGTATCTGTGATTACAAAGTCTGTACTACAACAAGCATTACGAAAGTGACAACAAGTATTTGTTGGTATTATAAAAGTGCCAAACAAGTGTTCACTGACAAAAGTGGCAACAAGGATTTACTAGGTTTCCTTGAGCTTACACAAAGATTCATTCAGCAGAATGGAAGAGCTAAGAGCTCTTATGGTTCAAATGTTAGCACTACAAAAGTAACAACAAAAACAACAGTTGCAGTAACGAAAATGATAACACGAACAGCAATTACAACAACAGAAGTTTTTTGAGTTGTTTACTAAAATCATGGAAGGAAAAACTTCAGGTTCATTCACTCCAGATGCTGTTGCTAATCCAATTGGCAAATTTGTGTACAATCCAGATGAATGAATAACTTTTCCAGTTTATTATAGAACTTCCTTTACTTTTACATAGTGACTAACCATCTAAGAGAAAAAACTACAAATGTTTTTCAACTCCTAACAACAGAAAAAAAAAAGATAACCCCCGCTCAATACCTTATACTTGTCATGGTTGTGGAGGTAAGCATTTTAAAAGTAATTGTTTCTTCAAGAACCAAAAAATGTTATGAATTTGGAAGAATAGGACACAAAAGTACATGTTGCAGATACAAAAAAATTGAGGAAAAATAAAATGTATATGAACATGATAAATACATGGCGTAATGATAAGAAGCCTAAATGGGAAATTAACTAGACATCTCAAAAGAGGAAATTTGTTTTATGCAAATTAATGATATAAAAATAAAATTGCAACAGGATACAGGATCTGATATCACTATTATAAATGAACGGACATGGAGAAAAATGGGTAAAGTTGTGTAAGGAGTCTCAGGAAAGAGATTGAACTTTTGGGGTAAATTCAGCTGTAATGATTCTTTTGCTGGAAAAACCAAAAAAGCAGTGGTGTTTGCATTAAAGAATACTGCTAATTTATTTGGAACAGACTGGATTGCATTATTTGATCATTGGGACCTTCCAATTAATTCTTTTTGCAACAAGATAAATGTTGTTACAACCAGTACTAATATGGCAACTGAAAAATTGAAAAATGAACTGAAAATAATTTTTACAGACGTTTTCTCAGGTCTAGAGACATACACAAAAGCAAAAGCTAAGTTTGAGTTAAAAGAGAATGTAACACTGATATTTAAGCTAAAAAGGAGTGTACCTTTTGCAGCCTTAGATCCAATTAATAATGTATTGGACAAACTAGAAAAATTAGGTGTGATCTCAAAAATAGACTATTCCAAATGGGCATCACCAACAGTCTGTTAAAAAAGAATAATAAAATCTATGTATGTGCTGATTTTTCAACAGGGTTAAATGAAAGTCTAAAACAATTACCCATTACTAAGTCCAGAGGAAATTTTTGCCAAATTGAATGGAGGTAATTTTTTTTTTCTAAATTGGACCTGTCAGATGCTTGTCTACAAGTAATAGTGGATGAAGACTGCGCAAAACTATTAACAATTAACACATAGAAGGTTATACAAATTCAACTTGCTATAATTTGGTATAAAGGTAGCACCAAGCATATTCCAACAGATAATGAATACTATGCTTACCAGTTTGGATTGTGCTCAAGCATATTTGGATAACATACTTATTAGACATAAGACCTGAAAGCAACATGCAGAAGATGTAAAGAAAGTATTTGAGAGAATCAAAGAATAATGGTTTTAAGATCAGTAAAGGAAAATGCGAATTGTTTATATCTAGACTTAAATATTTAGGACAAATTATCAATAAAAATGGTAGATGACCTGATTCTTCAAGAGCAAGTGCAATGAAGAACATGCCCACTCCAACAAATATAACAAAGTTACAAGCATTTTTAGGGTATACTAATTACATTATATATATATATATATATATATATATATATATATATATATATATATATATATATAATATACACCAAACATACACAAATTAAAGTACCCTTGAATAACCTGCTAAAGAATGATGTAAAATGGAATTGGACAGATAAATGTCAAAGTGCTTTCAAAGAGATTAAGTAAGTCTTAACATCAGATTTGTCACGAGTTCATTTTGACCCTAAATTAAAGATTGTGGTTGCATCAGATGAAAGTGCTTTGGGTATAGGAGCAGTGATACTGTATAAATATGAAAACAGACAATTAAACCAATAGCTCATGCTTTAATTGCAGCTGAAAAAAATTGAAAAAACTTATTTGTATATTCTATTGTTAGTGTACATCTTTGCTGTTACTTCAAATAATGGAGCTTCCATTTAGTGAACAATTAATGTTGGAGATTAATTACCTTTTGCATTAATCATCTACAGATTAGTTGAACCCTTTTTTTACAAATCCCACTTAGGCTGGTTCACTTGTTGCTTTTACTATCTATTAACTTTGAGTTTCTTTCTAGAAACAATTCTAATACAGTTGCTACTTCCATTCAATTTGCAACTAAGTCTAATTATTAATCCCAAGTAATGTTAATGAATCACAATATATAATATTTATCATTTCATAATGTAAGCTAATTTGCAAAAACATTTTTGAGTAGCTTAATTATAACATGTTCAGTGTTTGATATAATTTAATATCAAGTGGACAAAGTGTTCAATTGAGACAATCAGCAATCCTGATTTGAAAGATTGCATTTGACTTTATATTGCTTCATTTTTTTTTCTTCTGATGTAACATTCTTTTGAATATTAGGAGGAATTACAAAAATTTTCTAACAACCATGTGGAAGTGTTTTAGCAAATATTGTCTTGAAAGCATAAATAGTAATGTTTGGTATAAGTTATTCTTTAAGGGTTTATATTTATTCTCATTTTTTTTAATACTAAATTTCACCCAATACATGGCTCAAGTACCCCTCAAGGTAAAGGGTAACAGTTTAAATGGTAATAATGAATGAGTTGTGTGATATAAATGGAAGAGACAATGGTAGGACATAAGGCTTACAAGAATAAGAGAATATTGCTTTATTATTCATGTTCTATCATAATCATGTAGTGCAACAAATGTTTTGTCTATAATTATATATTCACATTCATTAAGTTCAGGAATATTCTTGTCATGACAGATTGTATGAATGAAATTTTTTTATATATAAAGATCACTAGTTGTCAAAATTCATTTCAACTCTTTTATATTGTTTAAATGTCATGTGTTTTTCACAAGCTTGATTGAATTAAATTTTATTAAACACTTTGTCCTTCATAAACTCCATTTTATGTTAATATATTTACTTAGTAGCAGAATGATATTAATAATTGATTTAGCCATATTGAACTTGGTAATTTGAAATTTAAAATCTTCAGTTATGAATTTGAGGTAGAAATTATAAAGTATCACTTTCCTGATTAATGGATTGATTATATATATATATATATATATATATACTCTTTTTTTTTTTTTAAGGAACCTATTTGCAATTTTAAACCTGCAATATTACCAAGTCAGTCACGTTTATGCTAACCAATAGCATTCTCAGAATTTGTTTGCAACTTTTTGACTTACATTGTTAATATTCAGTATGGTTAGTTGTAAATACAATTTTCTATTGATTATTCCACACCAATGATGAGTCTTTTTGAGATGATTGATGTATTTGTAGAATTACAATTTTCTCTTTAAGTTTACTGTTACCAGTTGACTACAGTTCAAGATAGCCTAGCTGTTTTCAATTATTATTGATGTTTTTATTATCCCAAACAAATTCATGCAATAAAATTGATTAATTTCCAAAATTTCACTATTTATTATGATTAGAATAAATAAGATTTTCTTTGTTTTTAAGGATGTTTATTTATTTTTTTAAAAATGTGATTTGAGTCAAAATGGTTACTTAAGGTTTCTTGAAGAGTAGCTGAATTATAATCCAAACAGTTGTGATTATGGTTTCTAAATGCTGCTTTGAGAGGATGTTGAAAAGTTGACCAAGAAACATCATCATCATTCTCATGACTGTGTGGTTATAGTCTTGGGCAAGTAGTCCTAGTGGAGCCCATTCCTCTCCAGGTTGAACCACAGCCAATATCCGCTAACTTGGAGGCTTTCATTTGTCTATAGATACGTGGCCATGGATTCCCTAGGAGAAACCCTTTGCCTTGAACCAAGAAAGATTTCCCCCAAAAGAAAATTTATATTTAGACAGATTTTAGCAAGTGGATTGTTTGAGAACTTTCCAGCACCCTTTCATATTTTATATCACAGCTTTGAAAATGATCCAAGTTCTGAACAGTTATTTATGTGAAGTATAAATAATTATATAATTACTTTTTAAAAATTTGATTTTTAAAGTAAAATTGAGAAATGATTTGTGATTTTAATGTTCATTATGAAGATTACTATTTTCAATGAGAAAAAAATTAACTTAATATTTCCAAAAGACAGAAAAGAAGCCGATTAATTCTGGGTGTTGTTGATTGTGCTGACAAGGTTATTGAGTTGATTGTTATTTTGACCAGATTTTCAAAAAGAAATAATGAAAATACTGGTCATCAAAAGCCTTATTGTTAACAGATTAAATTGTTGCATTCCTCTGTCCTTTTCTGCTTTGTACATGCAATGTATGCAATCATAAAGGTCCAGTGCAAGGTATACTGGCCTCTCATTGAGACAGCAGGCGAGGTATACTGGCCCCTCATTGAGACAGCAGGCGAGGTATACTGGCCTCTCATTGAGACAGCAGGCGAGGTATACTGGCCCCTCATCATAATGTTGATCTAGATATTGCTCATATTTTCTACAAATTTTGATTCTCTTGTGATAAAAACATTTCTATGTATACATTGAACTCTCTTGATGGTTTGTTTGTTTGTTTGTAGAAAGCTTAAAGCTGAAACATTTGATGTTCCAGCTTCAGTGCTTTATTTTATTCTCTTTGAAGAATCTATAATGTTAAGTTTATTTTCTCTCATGTAAATATTTTGGAAAAAATTTCATGACCAATATTAAAGCAAACTTTGCTTTCAAGATCAAATTTTTATGAAAATATAGAATTCCAATGTTTACTGAGTGAGTTCAAAAACAACAGTTATCTTTTGTTTTTTTTAATAAAAACAATTCTTAATATCTGTTTGACTTGACTTAGCTGTTTATAAAAGGACAATGGCATTGTCATCATACAGTTTGTTAATCATTAGTTATTTAATATTTATTTTAAATTGAAACAATCTATATTTACTATCTTCTAAAATGGTAATGGTTGTATCATCTATTTGCTTATAAGAAAGCATTCATTACTGTCTGTTGAGATTTATAAAATCTTTTTATTAAAACAATTTTTCATGGAAATAGGTTTTTCAAGTCCATGAGCATTCATATTGACTGAGAATTGGAAAATAATTAAAAGCTTATATAAATATTTGCCTATATATATTTTTTTTCATTTTTATAAGCAATATTTATTTTCCTTCTGAGTCTCATTATTCCATTTTCTCATTGGATTTTTTTTTTTTTTTTTTACAGACTTGGAATTTAATCACCTTTATTACTTAATTATGAAGGGATGCTGAAAATTTCAGCATCCCTTCATAATTCCCCAAATTTAACCAAACATGTTTGTTTAATCACATTTTGGTTGGGATTAAAACTTTTCAGCACTTTTTGTAGAAGACAAATTAGTTAATTTTATTTTTATATGTAGATTTATTTTTCTTTGTGAAGCTGAATTTTAATCTGTTAAATCCTTCTGTATTGGTAAGAAAACCTAAAAATGCAAAATGTGTTACTTTTTTTTTTCTTTTTAGCAGATATAACTTTATTGAAATTCATTTATGGGAAAGTATTAATCAATCTCCTCCCCAATTATTGGTTAAATAGTAAGACTTGTATCTGGAAAAATGATTTCTCATAAAAAATAAAATGTGGTTAATGCAATATTCACTCACCAAAAAATTCTTACAATCCAAAATACGTTCCAGCTTTAAATAACCCAGAAAGGGTTGACAAGCCATAAAAACAATGTTGAAATTCAATGACAGTTGCTACCATCAGATTTTAAATCATTTTTTAACTTGGTTTCACTCATAAAATCATTTAGAATTGAAAGTAGATAAAATTTACAAAGTTTTTAATCAGGTCTGATTATAATATTGCAAAATTAACTTACGATATACTTATGATATTAGTAAGCTTAATATGGCATAAGACCAAACTGAAAAATCTAGATAGGAAGATTTTTAATTTGCCCATGGAGTTGGCTTGATTTCAAAATCTAGGAGTAAAGTTGAAAAAGTGTGACACACTGACATTTGCATATATATATATATATATATATATATATATATATGTGTGTGTGTGTGTGAAATATAAAAAAAATAGGAAAGAACTCGTTAGGTAAATAATCCAAAGTTCTTTGATATTTTTGTTATTATTTTAAAAAAAAACAGTGCTTGATACAAAAGTAGAGCCTAAATATAATTATTTATTTAAAAATATGATTCCATCACTACATAAGAGTTCTCATGTTTCAAAATAAGAGCCGAAATCTTCAATATAATTATTTGAATTAAATTGAATTAAAGTACCAAGCTCTGTTCCATCTTCAAGCAAAATTTTTTTTGGAATAACTAATACTGCAAATTTACACATTTTATAAGCATATTCATTAATAAAATTACTATGGTAACGGCTAGAGCAATTTAAAAAAATGGACGTAAGAGTTAATAATTTGTATCAATATCTCAGTTACATTCAAAGAGGTCAAGTCAGGGTAAGGCTGGGGTGTCTAAATTCAAGGCGGAAGATGACATCGTCTAAAGTGTCTATGGAGATTTATTTATTTTTTTATTTTATTTTTATTTTTTTTCTGAAAGGGTTTTGTGTATATAAAACTGTCATAATTCGCTAACATTTTTTTTTTTTTTTTTTTTTTTGATGACTTCATAAAGGGTTTTTTTTTTTTTTTATTGGGTAGGGCATTTAAACTTTTTATTTAGACTATGGAGTTTAAAATTTGTATTTATTATTTTGTTTGTTTGTTTTTTATGCTAATTATTCAATGCGAAAATTTGATGTCGGCAAAAAAACGTTAACTCATGTCTATTGTTTAATAAATTTTTATTATTTAGAAACTTGATAATGTGTAGTTTTTCATGTAGGCATAAAGGGCATGGGTCATCCCAAGTTTTACAAGTTCTAGTTTTGTTTATAATTTTCCATTTTACTTTTGGTGTTTTATTCATTTCCTTCAAATGCCAAAAATATTTAGATAGAGATGTCTGATTTCTTTTATTAATATTGTTGAAGGAGCACTTATGCTGCCTCCACCTGGTTTTGAATTAATTCTTCGTAGACCTAATGTATATCATATTACTATTAGGACTCTCAATGGATGAGATAGTACATTGGTATACCACAGATTTTACACAGCATATATTTTCCAATGGGCAGTCTTCTGGGTTTCTACAATCACATAATTTTTCACTATTTTTGTCTAATTTAAGTGTAGGGTTTTTATTAATACTATTCTGGCATGGGGGTTTATTCAGGATTTTATTATTGTGTTTTTTTTTATTATACTTTCTAGATTTTCAGTGCAACTGTAACTTAATTTTAGGGTGTTTTTATTAAATATTTTACTAAGTCTACTATTTGTAGGAAAGTGTTTTTCAATTAAAGCTAGGAATTTATGTCCTAGCTTCATACTATTTGGTTGAATGGAGGGGTATACCAAATTATAATATATATATATATATATATATATATATCTCCAGAAATACAGTATGAGTGAAGCCAAAAGGAAAAACTTAACTGATGCATTTTGTCCTCTGGACTTTAACTAGGCAAACTGAAAGTCAAGGTAAATTATGGAGGATGTTAAGTGATATAGTAATAAAAGTGAGTAAATGTTGTTGAATTTTTCTTTTTATAATGTAATAATACACTTCTTTGTTTATTTACATTTTTATATTTAAAATATGTAACAGTACTTTCTTCAAAGTAGCCCTTAATGTATGCCTATGTATTCAAGCAAAAAAAAAAAAATGATATAAAGTAAAGAGATTAAAATTCAAACCTTTCAACAGTTACTTGTTAGAAAGTTACTTTCTTATCCCAGACATTTTGCATCTATTATGTAAAACAGTGCTACAGTTCTTGTTCATATTTGCCTCACTCTTTAATGAGTAAAAACAAACTGACATACATTCTTCTCAAATAGTTGTCAAGAATTTTTTCAGCTATCAATTTTAATCAAATTATTTTAGAGATTTTTTTAGGGGGTGGGTAAGTGTAGAGGAGAGGGCAATGACATTACTAAGATCTTAGTAAAAAAAAAATAGTTTTGTCTGTTACAATTTTGATTATTTTTCATGCTTTACTTCATGCAACTTTTAAGACTATTTTCAGTTTAGATGAAGATAGAAAATCATGCATCTCTTTATAAAGAGTTTTGTTTTTTAATAAATAACTTTTTTCTTCTTCTTTGTCAATACTGATTTTTATGCTTTCATTGCACATTCATTAGCTTATTCTAATGTCTGTTTTAATATCATTATTAAGCCATGAAGATGAGGTTTCAGTCAATAAAAGGCTATTGAATTTTTTAGGTGTTAAATTCCTGGAACAAATAATCAAATTATTTTCATTTGTTATTTTTATTGAGTAATTTTACAGGTGTAAGTCTACAATCTTTCATATATTCATTGATGCAAGTAAACATGTAGAAATGTTCAATAGACTAAAGTAATTTAATTTTTTCCTGTCCATTGACTAACACTTTTTATTGATGTCATTCACATACATCTTGGCAAAATCAATATTATAATTAATGTCAGTTCTTGTAAGATGTACCTAGTTTTTTGAGCCATTTTTTTTTTCAATTCTGTATTTTAAAATATTTGAAGTAATTATCCATATCCATAAAAGTAAACTTTTTTGTTGGGATCATTTTTCTATCAATTTTCTTATTCTGTCTTCTCTTCTTAATAATGGAATTGAAATAAAGCTACTTCTTGGCTTAGATAAATGACAAATTACTAGCAGTATTCAAACCTTAATCCACAGTAGAATAATATTTATCCAACATAAATTTATTCCTCTTGTATGATATTTGCTTTTTCTTTGCTCATCAGATATTTTACAGTTGCTTAAAAATCATACAAAACGAAATGGTTTCACTTTCTTGTAATGTTTAGTGGCTGATTTCACACTTTATCGAAAATGTGCTAAAGTGTAATCTTTTTTTTTTTTTTTTTTTTGTCAAATATTAAATAATTTTATTTTTGAAAGGATATCTCAATCATTTTATATATTCATAACATCTTCAGTTTTGTAACTTCTTTCCTGATAATTGTATTTAATTGAATAATCTTAGTTTCATTGTCATTTTATTTAAACAAAAATTTGTGTACAGGTTTACTTTTATTTGCTTTAGTTCATATTCATTATTTCATTCTTGACTGGTTTTCATCATTGCAGCTCTTACAGCAATTACTTGTATTACATAAAGTGACAGAACTGTCCAACAAACAGAATTGACAAAGTTTGCAATAAGCAAGAAAAAGAAAAGAACAGGGGAAAATAATATAAAGCAAGCAAATAATATATGTAAGGCAAAGCAACAGTAATATGGCAAAGAGTTCACAAACAAAGAATTGGGGTTGACTTGCACAAGCAACTTTGGACAAGCAAACGTAACATTCTGATTCAAGACAAGACAGACCGGGACTGTGTCAGGTGAAACTGAGAACTGGTCTTTTTTATTAGCTAGGAAATGATTCCAGCATGCATTTGTGTGCTTCTGCCTATAAATTGGGGAGGGGCAAATGCTTTGCAGTCATTCCTAACAAAGATTGAAACCAACATTCCCCTCAGTCAAATAGATGGGTGCACTCATTTTATCTCCCCTAATTACCACCGTTTAAAGAAGTTAGTTTAACCCTTAAATTCATTTCAACTCAAACTCACCTTGTAAATATTGGCTCTCAAAATTTCATTATTTATGGTCAGTCCCACTGTTTGCATGACTTCTCTGTTATTTGTGATGATGATGTCATATATTATAGCAGAGTATACATGAGACAGTTTATGGCAGGTTGGACATTGAGAGTTGATATTTATGGGGTGAATTTGGATGTGTTGAATTTTAAAGGGTTAAAAGAAACCTTTCTAGTTATTTTTAATCTATAGATTAAAATAGCTTCCTATGCCCTATAATAGTTGTTATACATGATACAACAGAAATAACTCTTACATATACCTCCCACATAATGGTAAGACATTAGCTAGATGAAGACACCATTGCCACTTGCCCAAGTTCACTAGCTAAAATGTGGGAGGTATTTCTGCTGCACGCTCTATTTAGTATATAAAATATACTAATGGGTTTGCTTCTGATCAGGGTTTTAGCTTGCATTTTCTTAGAATTTCTTCAATTTGGTCCCTTCCAAAATATTTTACCTAAACAATCAACATATTTCAGATATATCAGTGATGCTCTATTAATATATCCCCACAAGACTACCTGACTTTGTATATAAACAAAGTTGAACATAGAATAGAATTCATTTATGAAACAGAAACAAATAATACTTTACCTTTCTTAGATATGTCACACTGTAATGACAATAGCCTAAAATTAAGTGTCCATTGCAAATCAACTAATAAAATGATCTCATAAATTTCTGTTGTCACCATAACAACAAAATAAAATCCAGAATAATCATCGGATTCTATTAAAGACCCATTGGAATTTGTAGCTCTCGGTATTTACATGATGAGGAGAAATATGAAAATGCTTTTAAACTACTCCAATATCCTAATTATTTCATATTCAATGTGAAACAAAAGGCTCATAAAATATTTTAAAATAAAATATATATGCAAATGTTTAACTATTATGGGATGGTAATTATTTGAAATCTGAAACAATTTTCTAATGCAGTTAAGAGTATTTAATAAATATCAGTTCTTTTATTTTTCATGTGGTTTTTGAGTTGGTTTAACTTGTATGAGATGTTGTATGTCTCTGTAATTGTCTTTGGTCAACTAATCTAAATATTAAGTGTCCATTGTATCTATTTTGTTCCTAAAATAGGACTCTTTGGTAGAAGATATTTTTATAGCATCATGAAGATTACCTAGGAGCATTTAATATTTGAATGATTGTCATGATCTCTTAGTATATTTTAATATTATGAAAAACAAATCTGACTCCCATATGAATGATAGCAAGCTGTTCTTGCTTGTATGTCTGACATTTAGGATTTTATCTTGTTAAAAATCAAAACCAAAATGAGTACTAAAAATGCAAAAACAAAAAAAGTTGAATACATCTGAATCATTTTTTTTTTTTTTTTTTTTTTTTTAAGCATAAAAATCTTTGGCCCTTCCCCATTTGTTTTGTAAATAATTGTTTCTTACATTACAAAACGATGTTTGTTATTTAGCGTTTATGTAAATCCATTACAGTGGTCAATTATCATTTACAATATTGATTTCATACTAACTTATTTTGAGATCGTTACTGCTTAACTACAGGCAAAATACCACCTAAGCTAAATCTGTAATATACAAACCTTAAATGTCAACACTTGTATCCACCAAATACTTTGTTAATTCATCTAATTACTTATCCCACCCACATTTCATCCCTTCCCTCCTCTCTCTCTCTCTCTCTCTCTCTCTCTCTCTCTCTCTCTCAACACACAAACAGTTAAATTTGTTTTTCTTATTTTTATTTCCTAATTTGGGTAGGTCAGATGTTTACAGCTCTTGCCACATACACAGGGATGAATCCTTGTTGTTCCCTTTATATTCCACTGGTAAGAAAGAAGTTCCATCTGGACAGCTTCTTACCAAAAACCACTATGGAATATAAACTTTATGGAATAGACTCTTGAGAGGCTACTTCTCTGATCACTACAGTCTTAATCTCTTCAAACCTCAGATCAACTGTTATTTATTTTCAATGACCTCATTCGGTAACGCTCTACCTTGAGTGGCTCTTGGGCCTTTTATTGTGTGAACAACAGAAAAAAAAAAATATATATATATTAAATATAAAAAATGAACAATATATTAAAAATGTTTTTCTTATTAAAATTACTGAATATATTGTGAAAATGTTCTAGATATTTAATAAATAGAAATTATTATTTCCAAGTTCCCAGAATATCCTCTTTATGTAAATAGTTGTTAAAATGAGGATATTGAGTTGGTAATTTGTGAATGTTAGTAGCAGCACAAAACTATAGGTTCTATTTACTATAATGTATTTATTAATAATAAATTCATGCTTCCTATTCCTGCATATAAATAGGAAACCTTGTCTTGGACCTTTTTTTAAAGTAAAGATTCCTATGTTAAAGTGTATATTTTAATATAAAGATAAATTTTACAATTTTAAAGAGTTAAATAATGTATTTATTTTTAAGTTCCAAACTAAAATTTACACAGAAAAGTCATTGCTCATGTCATATGAGAATTTATATTTCATTTGGTTACATCTATCTATTCCTATCATGTGGATTTTCTTCTAACAGAATATATTAGAGAGTTACTTCATACGTTTCCAAATAGCCATTTTTGGAAAATTCTCTTGGCACTAGATTTGTAACATGGATTGGGATTAATTATTATTGTTATTAGAAGTTGCTTATAAATCAAGCATTGCCTAATGACTGATAATTTATCAATTTCTAACTATTTATCTCATTACACATAGATTTTTTTCAAGACCTCTTGTGATCTTTGATCATCTTTGCTTGTATTTTAATAATTTATTGCACTTACAATATCCTCATTGTATTTAACTGCTACACTTTCTAAATTGTTTAAAAATACAAGTTATTTCTATAATTATTATTATTATTATAACTAATTTCATCTTGCTCACTTGTAGAACACTAATTTGCTATTAACAGAGCATTATGAATATTTCTAGATTTACTCTAATGATAATTACACTTGCATTAAGAATTTCTCTTTCTACATTTTTGAAAAAGAAAATATCTGATGTGAGAAATTTTTTATGTTCAGAAATTGGATAGAATTTAACAAAAATGAAAAATCAAATATTTAAACTAAATTACTAAATATTTACTATTTTTTTTTAATTGTAAACTATAAGAATTGTAAAATTCAGAAAAATCTTCTAAAATGTTATAAAAATTATAGTAAAATAATTCCCTACTCTGAGAGTTTTAATATTGGTCATTCTTAAAATGTTTCCTTTTCAGTTAAGTCTTTGAGTTCACTTTTTGATTGAATAAAGAGTCAGTCATTGGAGTCTAAATCATTTGGTATTTATTTAAATTCTAGAAGTTTGGTTATAATGAACGAAAGGAGAATATCATTATACAGTCTGACTTTGGTATATTGGTGTCACAAGATATGAATAGGGGATGGGAGAAGCTCATCGGGGGAAAAAGCATAATAGTTGAAAGAGTGAAGATTACATAATATGTGAAAACATTATTAAACATGGCTTTTCTTTTCTGTATTCTTTTTCAAAAGACAAAGCTCTGAAGCATTATCTTTTGAAAAAGTACCAGCAAAAGGAGTTAGAATCAAATTTGTAGTATTAGGTTGAGTCATAATTTCTGTTTTTCTTTATCAGCTTTATTTTTCAAAAAAATAAAATACAATTACATTTTATTCAATTATATATTCACCATTATTTGAAATGACGTTGCACATTATTGAGCAGTCCTTCAATACCTTCTGAGTAAAATTCAGCAGATTTTGATGGCCCAGTGGATAAAAGCGTTGTTTGGATCCAGTGACTTGATCCAAAAAGTTAAGTTAAATACCTGGCTACAACAGTGGTGAACAAAAACTTGGAGAGTTGAATCAAAGGCATGGCAAGTAGACCTAGAACAATATATCCTGGTGGACAAAATAAAGGGTTAAGTTCAAAATGGCAACAAAGATGAGGACAACACTCTGAACAATGTAAATAGCATAAATAATACACACACACACACACACACACACACACACACACACACACACACAGACATACTTTCTCTCACTGTTTAGATTAATTTTCATATGATGACACAATTATGGATCATCTAGTGAGAATAAATCCAACTACCTGGTTTTTAAGATTTCTTTTTTGTTTTGTTACCATTCCATCATGTGGAGGGGCATCCCATAGGTACTCTTAAGTGATCATGGATATCATTTTTTTTTTTTTTTTCATTACTTTCTCAATGGCATGTCTACTCAGTCTGGCTTTTGATTAACATTGTTGGAGGTACTTTTTGAAATCAAATCCTCCTGTTTGTCCCAATGAATCTTAATTGGCTAATAGCATAAGTAGATAAGCTTTTTCTTTCTTTGCTTCTGGCATTCTTTTTTTTTTTCTTTTTTCCTAGCTCTCCTCATGTTGAAATGGATTTATCTTTCTACTGGTAAATGCATTCAGCTTATATTTATCGGATGTTTGAACATGTCTGGAAAAAAAGTAAATCAGATTAGTGTCTTGACTTGTTTTAACACAAGTTTTGACATTACTGCCAGCTGTTGTCTTTTTTTATATTTAATAGCTGAACAACAAACAAGCTTAGTGTGATTTTTGTATGTCTTAATGAAAAGGCAACCAGGGTTTTTTTTCTCTTAAGATATTTTGTACTAATAGGAAAACTTTATAACTAGAAAACTAACCCTTGATATCAAAGGTAGAATTTATTAAATATGTTAACTTTCATTCACTTGTGTGATATGTAGTGATCTCAATACAGCAAATATTAATTATGTATGCAAATACATTAATTTCAATAATGCATCTGTATCATAGCTTTCTCTATAAATAATTTTGTGCTTTTCTACAAATATTTTCATGGCAATTGTTCTGATGAGCTTTTCTCTTTGGTATCTTGACTTCAGGAATTTAAGTGTAGTACTAGGTTGACAGCTAAGTCTCATCATTTTAACTGTGTTTAAATTACTTGATATAACCATAAGTTTTATTATAATAGTTTCTTCTCTTATACTCTTCACCTGTAGAACTCTCTTCCAACATCTTGCTTTCCTGTTAACTATGATCTTCAAAAATTTAAATGCAACATAAATTGTCTTCTTCTGTCTATTTGAATCCTGTTTGTTTTTTGTTTTTTTTTTTCAATCTCAGTAAACCCTTAAGTCTTTATCAGCTTTGCTTGGTAGTGAATTTTTCTTTTCTAATCATTCCACCCCAAGCAAAGAAAAAGAAATTACTAGGATGCAAGTGATTACTGAGAGAGAAAGAAATGGAGAGGACAATAAAAAGAAGAGATTTCAAGGAGACAGAAGATGACAATTGACATTGCATTTAAATTTTTGACGGTTGTAGTTGACAGGAAAGTGGGAAGCCAGAAGAGTTCCACAAGTGAGAATGCAAGAGAACAAACTATTAGAATAGAACTTATTATTTTAGCAATTTCTACAGTAAAATTATGAAAAATATCTGCCAATCTAGTATCACACTTAAATTCATGAAGTTATGGTACAAAAGAAGAAAGCTCACCAGAAGAATTACTGTGAAAATATTTATAGAAAAGGAACAGGGAAGCTATGTTATGTTGGTGGGAAAGTGACTGAAGCAAATGATTTAAAATAAAAAATGAAAAAATAACATACTGAATATAATAATTTAAAAAGTTGACCATTTAATACTTTGTTCTGTTAGAAAACTTAGACAAAATATTAACATCAGAGTCATGCCAAAAGAGGAGAAATGGTACAGTTATTTGAAGATTTTCTAGAAGCTTATTAATAATTAAAAAATTTTGTAATTATTACATGATACAATCAAAACAGTGTGTGAAAGCCATTCACAGTCATGTATGATTGAATAAATTTCATCATAACAGGAGTACTTAAAAGTAAAATTTGATGATTAAGCACCAAGCATATGAAATTTGTTGCAGCAAATTTTGGCATTCAATCTTTATATTGCAGATTGAAAATAAGGAATATGGAGTACATTTCAGTGATTAGAAAATAGTCAAATGACAGACAAATAAGACACAACCCTTTCTGCTTGCCATCAATCAGCATGGCTGATGCTAAACCCCTGGAGAGCAACATTCTATGCCTTCTTGGCCTCATGTTTTTGACTGACATGAAATGGAGCAACTACATCAAATCGTTTGCTTCATTGACTACAAGAAAAGTTGGTTCCCTGTATCATACTAGAAAATTTTTCTTGTCAATCCATCTTGCATATTTATAAATCTACCATTCATTTGTGAATTGAATACTTGTGCTCCTGCTGTACATCTCTAGATTCTTAACAAAATCCAAAGAAGGGTCTGTAATATAATGATTGTGACCAGGCATCTTTTTTCACTAATGTGATGTGGCTTCCCTCTGTCTTTTCTACAAATATTTTCATGGCAACTTTTCTGATGAGTTTTTTTTTTCCTCTGGTGCCCCAACTACCTGAATTATAGTGTGCTACTAGATTGGTAACTAGGTATCACCATTTTACTGTTGAACTCGCTTGATGCAACTGCCACTTTTAACCAGTTTCTTTTCTCACACTTCTCACCTGTGGAACTCCCTTCTGTTTTATTTCTTCCCTGATAACTACAATCTTCAAAAATTTAATTGCAACATCAATTGCCATCTTCTGTTTTCTTGAATCCCAATTTTTTTTTTTTGTCCTTTCCTTAATCCTTCCATTTCTCAGACTTTTTATTCTCTTTCACTGTCACTCCCTGTACCCCCCCCCGGCCTTGCTTGGGGTAAAATGATTAAAAGTTATTACATGATAATAGTTAATATTGTTGTTTAGCTTTAAATGGTTATCTAATAATATTTAATTTTTAAATATTTCAGTTAACAAGGGCTTTAAAGATAATAGTACAAATGAGTTTTTTTGTTTTTTTTTTTCTTGTAAATGTCTTGATGATGATACAAAATCTAGAACTTTATAAGTGAATAGTCAACTAGAAGAATGTTTTGGTACAAAAGTGTTCAGCAGTAACTATATAAAGTCATTTTATGTTCTTTCTCTATATGAAAAGTTTAAATGTATAAATAAATGCTAAACTCTGACACTCTATGATTGACTCCATTTTTAGTAGCTTAGTTTTGTAGTAACTACAAGAAGTCAGAATAAGCACTGAATTAAAATATTACATAGGGATAATTTTCATTTTTTTTCTTTTGTTTCATTAATTCATTGGTTAAAAGAATCTTAATATAGATTCAGTTAGGTGATTATTTTCCAACTTGCTTAGCAATTCTTTCTTCTTTTATGTGCCATGTCCCTTCAGGACATAGGCAATCATATTCCTCCACATCTTCCTGTCCCTTGTAGCTCTTAATGTTTTGTCTTTTTGTTATTTCTTCCAAACCCTGTTTTGCTATCCATTTGCTCAAGCTCATCAAGTATGTTATGTGCTGCTTTCTTTTGTCCCTCTTTCTCTCAATCTGACCCATGAGTATCAGCTTTTACAAGCTCTCCTTCCTCATTATGTGCTTCAGAAATCTCAACTGCCTCTTCCTGATATTATATAGAAGTTTCCTTTTTGTTTTCATTCTCTCCAAAACCTTGTTGTTGCTCACGTTTTGCTCATGGTATCCTCAGCATCTTTCTGTAGAACCATGTTTCTGTTGCTTCAGTTCTCTTCATCTTTGAGGATATTGTCCAGCATTTGCTGCCATACAAGAGGACATATTGCATAACAGTTCAGTACTTCTTTCTTATTTTCTAATGAAATTTTTCTGTCTCTGCCCAGCTTTTGGAATGCAATCTTTGGCCATGTCAATACTCTTCAGTTCTCAGTGTCACACTTTTTGTCCTCTGTTAGAACACTTAAAAGCATTAACATCTGAGTAAAAAAACTGTGTACCTTACTCTGTAACCCTCAACCTTGAATGGCTCCCAGGCCTTGTATATCACTGTTAAAAAAAATGCATGACAACAAATAATCATTTAACATCTTGCAGTATATTCACCATATTTCTGAATTTAATATTTCACCAATTATTAAATGTCATTTTACTGCAAATGTGCTTTTATGCTTCAATCTCTTGATATTTCTGTTTTAGTTTTACTTTTACCTTGTGTTAACAGCAGAAAACATTAAATCTTAAAACAGAAGGGACTTATTTGAAAAAGAAACTTTTTAAACAATTAGAAATTAAGTTGGAATTTAAAAGTCAGGGCTTGGAAAATCTGATACTCACATGACATTTTGAAGGCAAGTGGGGCAGACATAAATGGCGCATAACTTACCTAGTGAGCTTGAGTAAATGGATGGTGGAACAAGATTTAGAAGAGATAACAAAAAGACAAAATTTATTAAGAGCTACAAAGAACAAGAAATTGTGGAGTATCATAATCACCAATGTCCTAAAGTGAACAAGCATATAGAATTGTTGAAGGATCATTGACATCATATTTTATTCTCCATTTTGTCTATATCTATTTGATATACTAACAAAAACAATAAAAAAAATGCTCATAACTTGATTTAGGTTTACTTGACTATTAATGAACTCTTTGAAGTTTGATTCTTCAGAGCTAAAAACTTCTCTGCAACAAACTTAAAAAGAAACCTGTTATAATAAACATGCATTTGGTTTTGTTGATATTTTAAAGATCTTTGTTTTTATTTAATAGCCATGTTTTATTAATCTAACATGTTCATCTTTTTCTCTGTTTCTGATAAATTCTTTTACAACTTCTATGTCAGTTGAAAAATTTAATTTTTGAGTTTGTTTTTTTTTTTTCTCTCTAAAAGATGGGTGCAATAATGGAAGTACATGCATTGATTAGAAAATGATGAAAATGTCTGTCTGAAGCCTTTATTTGAAAGATAGACAAATCATTGACAGTAAAGTAAAATAGTATAGCATAAGATTTTTGTAAATAGATCAAACAATATACAACATTTTTTTTTTTTTTTACAATAGTGAAAAGTATTAAATTTTATGTTGAGTACAATTTTACTTTTATTTTTTATTTTTTTAATCTGCTGTCAATTATTTTTTGTCAGTAGGTTCACCTATCATCTGATTCACACTCCTCCCTGGTCTTTTAAACAGGAGTAGGGGTTTATCTCTTGTTTCCTGTTTAGGATTGTTTCCAGTACTTTGAAGGCTTTTCATTATTTCATTCCCAGTAGGATTTTGTGTCTTAGTGGCATTATTACCTTGCTTGGAGTGAATTGATTTAAAAAAAAAAAAAAAAATTTGTTAAAATAGCATCTATGGTGTAATAAATTTGGTGGTTGTCAGGTTTTATCTTTGGTTGATGTTTATCATACATTTATTAGGAAAATATTTCAACCCAAGTTGTCTGTATTTGATTAGCAAGGTGTAAACAGTTATAGATGCACTTTTGCACCAAACCAAATTTGTGCAATGATAAATTTCATTCTATACAAAAGGTGATAAGTAATATTTTCTGATAATAAACTAATTACATGCATACATACATGGATGCATGCACACATGTACATACACACATAATGTGAATGTGTGGTGGTGTGATGAATAGTGTGTTGGATTGAGGAATCTGAGAACCAAGTCTGAATTCCAGTCATGCTCATTACATTCACTTACTCACAAATAATCTTGGGAAAGGTATAAATCCATTTGTTCTCCTCCTCCTTCAGCTATGGATTGAATAACAGGACAGACTGCACCCTATAACCTTGGTTGGTAACCAGTCTAAAGGACATTTCTAAAGTAAAAACCTGAGGAGGGTCGTTTGGTAACCTTATAGCACACTGTATGCACCATTTCTCTATATTTGGCTCTTACAAAAAGTGAGGCGGTTTCTGTACAAGCCTTCACCACTACAATCGAATCGTATGTATGGATAGTCCAGCTGTTCAATTCTAGGAACTGAGTTGCTCTACCTTTGTACATTGAGAACAATGTTAGCAAATGTCAGAACTATTAAATTTATTCACTCACTGAAGACATCTATTTTTATACAGTTTTGACATGAATTAAAACCTAAAGTGCAAAAGTCTTTGCACATTTTAAATAACAATTTATTATTGCAAGCAAAAGTTTTCTGTTTTAGAAGAAATCTGAAGTTATATGTTGAAATTCACTGACTGTTCTTGCTTGTTAGTCACATTTTTACCACTTTTAACTATAAAAACAAAGATGAGGACATCAGTTTGTATGAATCAATGAAGAACTTATTGCTATTTCCTGTAATGTGCTGCCATCCATCTTTAGTATTGGTATCTAAATTTAGATGTCATTTCCTGTAATGTGCTGTCACCGACTGTGTTTTGCTTATAAATAAATGGGCATTGATAAAAATTTTCTTCCTTCTTCCTATAAAGTGTAGATGTTTTTTTGTTTCTACTTCATTTTCTAGGCTTCTGCCATGTAGAGCAATTCCTCATGTTATAAATCCCAACAGAAATCTGAATATTTTTGTATTGTTCTGAATACATAGACATTAATTTGTCGTACTGTAACCAACAAGAGTTAAAGCATTTTTATATAATGTTGATTTAAAAGAAATGTTGAAATGTTTGACAAATTAGATCCAACTTGCTTTAAAAAAAACAAAACAAACTAGCTTTGATTTTCATTAAGTCAGAAAAAATTTCAGATAAGAACAGACTAATTTCTGGGCTGAGGGGTTTATTATTTATATTCAGGCTATTGACCTCATCTTTATCACATTTTGGTCATTGTACTTTCTGCAGTATATCTATCTGGGTAATCTGCAGGGAATTCTGAAATGAACCCTTTTTTTTTAATCTATGAAGGTAGAATGTTCTTATTCCACTTCATTATCTGCAAAGGAAAAATGACTATTTTTGTTATGAATTTTGTCAATAAATCTCATGTGGAATTGATTTAGAAAATATCTTAAAAGTAAAAGTTAACCTTTTGACATTTCTATTTATTGGAAATTAAAATTTGACTTGTCAAAACATTCTTTCAGAAAAATGTGTCTTTTTTTAAAAAAATAGTGATAGTAATTAAGTTTGAACAATTTAACTGTTGAAAGTTTCTTACACCTGAATATATATATATTATTCAGCATCAGTTTTGATAAATTGACTTTTTATTTTAATAATCTAATCAAGACAGTTGCTAGTGGTTGACATTGCATTTAAATTATTGAAGATCAAAGTTGGCTGGAAAGCATGTGACCGGAATAGAGTTCCACAAACAGGAAGTGTAAGAAAAGAAACTGTTAGCATAGAACTTAGACTTACATCTAGCCAATTTAGCTGTAAATTGATGAGGTCTTTCTGCCAATACTTTGCTTAAATTCATTTAGCCACCTTTGTGAAGAGTTCATCTGAACAATTACCATGAAAGTATTTATAGAAAAGGCACAGGGAAGCTACGTTCTGGTATTTGGTCAGATTTTAGGAAGTGAGTCAGGTCAAGTATTTTTCAGCCTCCAATGTACATGTGAGAATAGTAATGATGTACATGTATATATTGTTAGTTATCTTCTACTCTCAAGCTCAATGTCTTTGTCAAATAGGATACAGACTCATTGGTCCCAAATTTTAAAGATGTTTATATAATTGTTAGAAACTTGCTTTTTACTTTTTTTTTTTTAAGTGCTTAAGTTTGAGACATTTTTGTGCTGAGGTGAATTTAATCTGAATTCATAAACACATTTCAGGCTTTTTTTTCAGCTTATTGTTTTATACTCTATATTTCTGTAGATAACTACTGTTTTAACTTGTTTCTTTTTTTCTTTTATTCTTTAAATATTACAAGGAGCCATTTCACTTTTAATATTGTTTGTTAATGGATAGATAAATGCAGCTGTTGGACTTTATGGATTGAATCTTTTCTTTTGTGACAAAACTGGACAATGTTTGATCTATTTTATTACTCTTCTCTAATGGCCATAACCAGCCACATTATTTAATAATTGATTCTGTTCAGCATTTTCATTGTTTTTGTATTTGTATTTTTCTGTCAAATCCTTTTTTGTGTGCTAACCAGATGGAGGACCTATCAATAGTTTGCTTAATGTTTTGGTCTTGTACTTGCCACAATGCTGACTTGACCAGATCAACCTAAGAGTATAATTTACAAGAGCTTACCATGTTAATTATCCATAAAACTTACTGTACTGTTATACATTGTTCCTGAGATTGATAAGTATTAAAATTGTGATTCCAGTTTCATAAAATACTATTAAGTGAGAATATTGAAAAATAAAATGTGAAGGACCACATTGATTACAGCGTATTAGACACAGGCTGCAAGAATAAATTACTGTGTATAATAAAAAAACAAATATACAAGGCTTACGACCACATCATGTTGAAACACTGGCTCCTGTACAATTATCAAAATTAAGCAATGCTGAAACTGGTCAATACCTAGATGGGTGACTGCTTGGGAATACCAGGTGCTGTAAACTTGGATTTGTGGGTTGTTTAATGAATAATGACTCGAAATTGGAGAGCTGATTTTGAATTCATATATATATTCATAATTATATTCACTTATGTGCTTTCCAGTCAATTTTGATCTTCAAAAATTTAAATGCTTGTCAGTTGTTATTTTTCTCCTTAATTCTTCTTCTTTTATTGTTCCCTTTCCTTAATGTTTTTTTTTCTCATATACTCTCACACTTAGTAACTTCTGGTGTAGCTTTATTGATGAAATGATTAAAAAAAATTACTAGCTACCTTTAAGTGTATGCTCACTTTGCCCATAGTAGTTTTTTTTTTTTATATATATATTAAATGTAATATTATAAGCATTTATTTTGCTGTGACTTCTCCTTCTTATTATAAACAAAGTAATATTATTAGTTTTATTGTGAATATTTGATCAGATTTTAGCTTAAAAATAGCTTTAAATTCAGTATATCAAGAAATGCAAAGAAAGAAAATCATATTTGAGTTCCCAGTTCTTATTTACTATCAGTTTGAATTTCTTCCAGATCACTTATTTGGCTAATCTCACTAGTAGTCATTATGTAAGTGCGATTATATTACATTTCCAAACTAATCCCATTTCAGCATTATCTTTGTATGCTTATTGGGGCCTGATGTTAATTCCAACTAACAATAAATGTGGTATCTTTGAGCGAATGCTGAAATGTTCTTGCTCTGACCAATGAGTTATTTGAAAAAGTGGGTAAGACCAAAGTATGATATATGGATTATGTGCCATTGCTTGATAGATGGCATATTGTCATTTACTATCAATCAACATCTCATTATTTACATGCAGACATTGTCCTCATCTTTGTTATTATCACAGCAATTCAAATGCTGTACCCACTGCTCTTCATCAGTTGCTTGTTGATCTGGGTAACCTTGATGGAATTTTGTACTGAATCCTTTATTTAATCTACAAAGGTAGATCCATGTCTAAGGATGCCTTGTCTAGTTCTTATTTAGTAAAGCCCAGTTATTGCTTGCCTTGTTTCCACTGTGTTCAAGTACATACTGCCCAGCCAGTGAACTCATAATTACTATATCACCAAATTTACAAACCAAAGCTTTAATCCAGTAAGCTATTGTCCTGTGGGACAATCCTGAGTATAGAACTTGGAGTCTTAAACCTAATATGCATACTGCTAACAAATCTGCTTGTCATGCTTTACTGTAGGCAACAAGGCTTCTCTTGTTTTACTCCTACTTCAGCATTGCTGTCATTTCTCTTTATTAACTACTCCTGAATTGTATTTTTATACTGGGCCTACTAAGGAGATCCTCATAGCAGCAGCAGAAAAAGAAAAGCCTTGATGAATGCAGTCAAGTGTGACTAGCAGCAGCAGAAGGCTTATCAGCAGGTAGAATAGGTTTAAGGTTCCAGGTTCTAAACTCTGGTATTGTAATAACCTAGTGGATTAAAGCATTAGTTTGTTAATTTGGTGACATAGTAATTATGTGTTCAATTCCTGGGCTGGCCAGTGCAGACTTGGACTAAGTGGAAATGGGATGAACAGTAACTGAACATAACTAAATAAGAACTTGATGAGATATCCCTTGACAGTCAGAGTATAATGAAGACAATACCACACCCACCACCCTGCCCCCGTAGATAAAGTAAAGGGTTCAATTCTAAATTCCCCAAAGTTAATCTGGATTGACAAGTACCTGATGAAGGTTAGAGGACACAACAGTGGAAATGTTGTGGTGATAACAATAAAGATGAGGACAATAGTCTCCATATAAATAATGAAAACTGGTTATGCCAGAAATTCAAACAAATCACCATGTTAATTCTAGTCTTGATTATATTTTTTCTTTCTGTTTCCCTTTTCTTTATTGTTTCTCCACTTCCTTTCTCTTCCTTTATTTTATACGTATCACTGATTCATGTAAGACTTTTCCTTTTGAAGTTTGTTATAACAAACATAATATCGGATTTATTTGTTTTTGCTATTCTAAGATAGATTAAGCATAGTATAGCTTCTTTTTTTTTCTTTTTTTTTTTTTAACTGTAGGAATAAAGTTGTAATGATATTGATTTATAATAAATTTCGTTTAAAGTTACTTATAAAAGTATACAATATTTAGACCAATGAACAAGTTTATTTCTACACTGTATGATTAAAGGTTATCAATATATTTATAATGGTTTATCTACAATTTTTTTCAAGACCATTTGCAAAAAATATAAAGCAAACTTCTACTTTGTATAGTGATAGATCTGGTTTGATGCTGAAAATATTTAATCTCTTGAACCAGAAATGTAATTACACACTGAAAATTCCTCCATTATTAATTTTCTTTGAGTTTTTAATACTTTAGCATCTTCAAGATTTGTTAAAATAAAAACTAGATTCCATGTCTTTTACTAAGAAATAAATTTCTGTTTTATAAATAGCAGGCACTTTTTCTTTGATATTCAAAGCAAGCAACAATATTTGTAAATTATTTGATATGTACCTGAAAAAAAAAAAAAAAAAAAGTAAAATTGCACATTAAAATATGAAATTGAATTTTGCTTCCAAATATACATCATTTTTTTTTTTTTTTTTTTTTTTTACAATTTATTGTTACCATGTATAGGAAATATGGATAAACAAAAAAAAATAATGAAATTATTGTGCTAGTTGTTTTATTAAAATGACTAGCTGGATATACCTGCAGGCTGAAGTCTAAGGCCTCAAAATCTGTGTGACCTCCAGCCACGATGTATAATATATTTGGCACTGTTTTACACATGCTGTCATAATGCATTGTAAACTCTAAATAATCCTTCAGTAATTTTAAATACCCATCATCATTCTGGGCTTTACTCAAATTGTTTGATTTAATACACTTCCATTTTTCTCTACTCATGAGAATTGGGGATTTGGAGGGAACTCACAAGTGGAATAGCTGAGGGTCTCTCTTCATCTAAATCCAACCCAGTCTCTGACTGTCTATATACCCATTTTCAGATAATTGTTTAAGATTTCATGAGAGAAAATTTAGTCTTAAGTAGATAACTAATGATATAAAACAATTAAATGTCAATAAAAATGTAGGTGTAATTTTTAAAGTAAAAGATTGATTACTGAATGAAGTCCTTTGATAGGCACATCTTCTTGGATCCTTGACATGCTGATCCTCATCTTTTCATTTATGAAGACAAAAATATAGAATTATAATCAGGAAAATAATACATGTTCTGTATATTTGCACCAGTTACTTGTAGTCATAAAAGAATAACATTCAAATCCTATAATTTATGGTGTGGGGCAGAGTCTGAAATCAAGAATTCCTGATATGTTAAAAAATGTTTTCATTTTAACTCAAAATGAAAACAGTTAATTTGAATCCTGCGATATGTTTTCTCATGGAAGTAACCTGTAAAAGCCAGTGTTTGAGATATATATATATTTAAAGATGTTTTGTGGTACAAAACTTTATAACTGGCATAAATAGACAAAAATTATTTTTATTATTACCACTCATGATGATAATAAAAAGTAAAATTGAAAAACGGTCTAGCTAACCAGTTTCAAACCTGGCTCAACAGAGCTAAATCAAAGTTAATAAACTGAATTGAGACTAATAAGACAAAGTGTTTTGGAGAAAAAAAAAAAAATGTTTAATGGAAATTAGTTGGAGGACAAAGTCCTTCTGTTTACACAGAGAGGGCTTCAACGATAGAATATAGATGGTCCAACAAAGTAGTAATTGTGGGACCTGCTAAGAATGGTAAATGAGTCCACACTAAAACTAGCAGCACAATTATGGCTATTTATTAAGTGTTCTGCTATGGTAGATCCGTATGTATTGGTCCAAATGTCTGAAGGAGTGTACTTAGTTTCGAATTTTCGTTGGAACGTGTTGCTTTATTCTAGCATCCAGCCTTTGAGCCCTTTTCCCTATGTAGTACTTTGATATTGTTACATTTAAAAGAATAAATTAATGAACTATTATGATGTGGTGGGAGAACATCCTTATGCATAGACGGATGGACAAGCTTGGCAGAGAAAAGTGTTAGCGACAAAGTAACAATGTCAAACTACCACAGAAACCTACTTGGCATATCTATCACTGATATTACTTAGCCAAGGAAGGCATAAAACAGGACATCTTTTTTACTATAGCAGGTTTAACTTTGTTGAATGCAGCAATTTTATTCTTAATTGAACGATGCCTAATGGATTGGCATTGTTACAGAGAGTAGTAGTAATAAACCTAAGTTCATCATCCAACTTAATTCTTTTAAGGGATTTAATTAAATTAATTTTATGTTTCATGGGACAAAAAAGAATCCCCAATGGGGTAAACATTGGTTTACGGTAAACAGAAGTAACAAAACCTGACAAAACCCTAACCAAAACATCAAGAAAGGGAAGAGACAAATTAACCTCCTTTTCCTGTGTAAATTTTAAAGCTGGATGCATATTATTAAGGGGCTTCAATCTTTTATAGAAAGAGGCATAACGGAATAAACGCCAGGTTTATTAGATTTTAATAACACTCTCTTCCTGGAACCCATATAAAGATATTTGCTAACGTTCCATCAGTCTGCCTGTACATGATGCCATCAAAACTGAACTTGACTGACATCGTGGCAAATTTCATCAGTTTGACAAAAACGTCCTCCGGAATAACAGGTGGAGACAATTCAGACATTTTATTAGCACATATATCAATAGTCTCAGCAAGTTAAATAAACTGGAAATACTGTAGGAACACATAAATTTATCCGTCAATAAATAATGCTGCATAAAATGAGAGAATTCAAATGAATCTTTAATACAAGCAGTTATATTGCTCCAAAACCAGTTGCAGTATAGTGGAAAGCCATAGTCACGCCATGTTGAGAAGACCCAATCATAGATAGAATAGGTCTCAATGAAATGAGCCATAAGCCATAGAGACAGAGACGAATGGAAAACATAGGGAGAACAACTCAAAGGCTGGATAGAATAAAGCAACATGTTCCAACGAAAATCCGAAACTAAGTACACTCCTTCAGACATTTGGACCAATACATACGGATCTACCATAGCAGAACACTTAATAAATAGCCATAATTGTGCTGCTAGTTTTAGTGTGGACTCATTTACCAGCCTTAGCAGGTCCCACTCGAATTACTACTTAAAAGTGTTGGAGGCCATCTATATTCTATCGTTGAAGCCCTCTCTGTGTAAACAGAAGGACTTTGTATTAGGCCTCCAACTAATTTCCATGTAAACATTTTTTTTTCTTTTCTCCAAAACACTTTGTCCACTTATTAGTCTCAATTCAGTTTATTAACTTTGATTTAGCTCTGTTGAGCCAGGTTTGAAACTGGTTAGCTAGACCGTTTTTCAATTTTACTTTTTATTATCATCATGAGTGGTAATAATAAAAATAATTTTTGTCTATTTATGCCAGTTATATGTATGTGTGTGCGTGTATATCTGAAATATAGTATATTGGTTTAATTACTAAGTATTCAAATTTCTTAGTTTTAATCTGTTGTATCTAAAATTACAAGTGTAAAATGTTAACATACAAGATGACAGCATGTGGTGTTCTGGCAAGTAAAGACTAGCTATGTGGCTAAATTTGCTGTGGGTGGGATTATCATTTCTCAGTTGTGTCTCTGTCCATGGACAGACGCAGCTGGGGAAAATAAAAACTGAAGTGTCCGGTCCTGGAGAACAGCTGCCTGAGGCTAACCCACATACCCACTCTTGCATTAGAGAAGGGATATCAGTAGTCATACTGATGCCAGCACAACTGACAGTTGCGGGGGCTGAGCAATTTTTTTGTACCTGGCTTGAGTGTACATGTTCAGGTTCTCCATGTTGAACTTGACCTTGTGTTAAATTTTGTCTCAGTGGGGAGACTGGAGTAAATATGTGGCTAAATTTTGAAAATTTCTACTAGTTGACCTTTGTTGCCTAATTATTAAGTAAAGAGTGTAGATGGAAATAAGCCAGTGGTGAGATTTGAACTCAGATTCTTTATTCTTAATGTTTGTCTTTCCTTAGCAGTACCTTATTCATCATATAATTTATTTGAGATTTGTAATAAACTTAGAAATTAAGATGAAGCTAATCAGAAATTAATAATACAATCATTTGATAGATCCATAAATTATATTCATTGATTTTTTTTTTTTTTTTTCAAGCACTAAAATGGACTCCCTTCTAGTGCTATCAAATTCACAAAATTGCTCATTGCAGAATATATTTTACTACTTGAAGATTTAAAGTTTTGTTTTGGAAAGGTCTTGTTGCATTTGTTTGTAAGCAATGTATGACTAGGTTAAAACTGTACCAATGAAAATTGATGGAAATATTTAATTAAATCCTTTTGCAGCTGCATAATGCAATGTTTTCAGTCCAGATTTGATATCTCTGCTTCAATCGCTTTCCTGCCACTGTAATGTAGCTTCCCTGTGTCTTTTTTATAAATATTTTCATGGTAATTGTTCTGATGACCTTTCCACTCTGGGAAAGAGATTTTGAGGTATTATGGTGTCTGTAGTAAGAATAGTAAGTAAGAATGTGGTGTTTTAGTGTAAGGAATACTGTGGTATGTTTGGATCAGTAATTGTGGCTAGCTAAATTTAAGATAGTACAGATTGAAGACCAGCCTTCTTTTATCTCCCCTTTTGGCCTTGTGCCACATTTTTGTATTACTCAAAATAAATATTATTTTCCACTTTGATACCTAGACTTTACAAATTTAAGCATGGTACTAGATTGGCAGTTAGGTCTCATCATTTTTCAGTTGAAATGTTTAGATGTAGCCATAAGTTCTATAACAGTTTCTTCTCTCACACTTCTTGCTTGTGGAACTCTCTTCTAGCTTACTTTCCAGTCAACTTTGATCTTCAAAATTTTAAATGCAATGGCAGTTGTTATTTTCTGTCTTAATTTCAGTTCTCTCTCAATAATGTTTTCTTTTTTTTCATATTCTTTGACACTCATTAATTACTTAGTGGCTTTTTTTACACTCATTGTCTTAGTGGCTTTAAAGACTTTCTTGGGATGAAATGACCAATAAGTATATAAAATCATATTTTTTTATATTAAAAAACAGATATCAGTAATATAATATGCTAATGTTTTTGAGTATCCTATAAACTTCACTGTCTATATTTTTCAACTAAGGAATGCTTAGATATGTAAACAAATAATAAAATAAACATAAAAGCATTTGAAAAATAAAGATTTTGGCCTTGATTAATGTTCTGTTATGCAGCCATTTTGGGGAAAAAAATTGTAAAATCCTAACACTTAAGTAGGTTAAAGAAAAAAAAAAGGTAATGCATTTACTTATGAGTTTTTCATTAGAACTTTGATTTTTATCTCACTTCCCTAGCATAAAAAAAATCCTAAAATACTTCTTGAAATATAAAAGAAAAGCTTTTGGCCTGCTGAAGAAGGGATTAAAACAAAAATTATTTGGTCAGATTTTGGAAAGTGGTTTTACTAAGTACTATCCCATACACTTGCATAGAGAACTACTAAATGCATATTATCTTACATTTTTATTAGATAAATATTACTTTTCCCCTATTATTTCTTTCATTTTAATTTTTTTCTTTTCTTTTATTTTATTTTTTATTTTTTATTCCAACTGTCATTTTATAGATATTAGCAGTATGGATCTGAAATGTGGAATTGAACTTGTATCCATTTTTTACTAAGGAAATTTTCATTTTTCCTTTAAATACAATAATCAACTCATCGATACCTCCTAGCAGCCAAAAATCAAAAATGAACATCTGAATATAAGCAGAGAATGCATCACCGAAACATCTATGAATATCTATAAGAACCAAAAATAAGAACAATACTTGTAGATCAAATAAATTATTGTATAAAACCTGTTTTTTTTTTTTTTCCATGGCATTAACTCTACTGATTGAACAAGAGATATGAATTTGAATCTCACTGAGAGCTTATCTTTTATATCTGATCAGCATTCTTGACTACTGGCTATAGACTGGCAGTCTGAGTTACTGTAATAAAAAGTAACTTAAAATAAAAGTCAAAAATGATTAATGGCCAAATTGAACACATCTACTTTCATAGAATTAGCTTCAAATAGGACTAGCATAATCTAAACAAAAGCATTTGGTTGTATTATTTGAAATTGAATGCTTAAACAAATATCTTCCTATATTATTTGCACTGCAGATACTCAGACTATTGCACTCATCTTTGTTGTTATCACAACATTTCGGCCATTGTGCACTCTGGCCTTCTTCAGGTGTATATTGATCTGGGTGACCTACAGGGAATTCTGAACTGCACCTTTTATTTAATCTATGGAGGTAGACGGTTCTTGTTACACTACCCATGAAAGGGTCAGTTCAGAATTCTTTGTAGGTTGCTCAAATCGATATACACTTGAGGAAGGCCGAAGGGCAGAATGGTCAAAACATTTTGATAAATCAACAAAGATGAGGACAATAGTTCAAATATAAATAGTGTAGATAACTCCTCATCCCAGAAATTCAGACAGAAATTTTCGTATATTGTCATTAAATATTGTATTTATAATTAATTAATCATAGATCCGTGACTCTTGTTTTTTATATAAATATTACTTTTATTATTTTTAACTTCACTGAAGAAACTTGGTATTCCTTTTGTCATGGCTTTTTCTTTCTTTTTTGGAGATGTCAAATCCAGTTTCATGTCCATATTAATACAGGCCTGTTGACCATTTGGATCTATTTAACAATGTAGTATTGTTGATTTACTTTTCCTGTATTTATTACAATCACATATATTAAACCCTGAAAAATATCTTCATTGTTTGTACATTTGTTTTGCTAACAGTTTCAGTCAAGGATTTTCTTTTTTCTAGAAATATTGAGAAAGACCAATCATACAACTTGGAGTCAGGTCATTTACATCATGAGAATCAACTAAATGGAGCCAGTATTTGATTCATATGAAATAACCTTGTTAGAAGATCAGTAAAAAAAAAAAAATATTTTAAATATATTTCATGATTTACTACAACAAAAAAAAAAAAATTGTACACATATTTCTATTTATATATATTCTATATATTTATTATATTTTAAACACATTTCTTTTTACTACAGAAATGAGATTTAACCCCTTCCCCACCAATTATTTTGGGAAAAATGTTTCATTTTCAGTTAAATTTTTTTATGTTTTTAATATAAGTAAAAACCCAAGGCACCTTGAAGTACCTGAGCAGTGGCAAAAACCTTGACCAGACGTATGAGTTGACAATTGAACTAATTTCAAGCTCAGTAGGGGATAAAAAGAATCAAAATAGATGTTTAAACATGTATGAAGCTGTTTTTAACAATATTTTGGGCATGTTTATTTGTCTGTTTGAAAAAGATACTTTTGATAAAAACACATATACACACATCTACACCAGGGAAGGAGTTAACAAAAAATTATAAAACTTTTATATTCTCCATAGTAAAATGGACATTGCAAATGTAATCAAAACTGACCTTGCATCTCTAGTTCAGTCACTTTCTCACAGACATGACATGGCTTCCTTCTGTCTTTTCTACAAATATTTCCATGGTAAATGTTCTGACAAGCTTTTTTCTCTGGTGTTCTAACTGCATAAATTTAAGGATGCCATTTGATTGTCATCTAGGTCCCACCTGTTTGCAGTTGAAATAGTTAAATGCAACAGCTACTTCTATTCCAACAGTTTTTTTTCTTACACTTCCCACCTTTGGAACTCACTTCCATTTACTTGCTTCCCTGAAAACTACAGTCTTCAAAAATTGAAACGTAATGTCAATCACTATCTTCTTGAATCCTGTTTATCTTTTATCTTTTATTTTTCTCAGTCTTTTCTCTGTCTTTTCTCTCACTTTCATTCCCTGTAACCCCTTACATACTAGTGGCATTCCCACCTTGCTTGGGGTAGAATGATTAAAAAATATATTTTTGCTAATTTCTCATTTCAGATATTAAAAAATAATGTTTTTCAAGTCTATGATACTAGTTACTTAGTTGGTAGGTAATTTATAAAAGTACTCATTTAGTAACAAGCAGTTTTCTTTTAACAAGTACTACTGACTCAAATAATAAAATTGAAGCGTTTTACTCTATTGCTTATCATTATAAAGTCTACTACGTGCTTAAGTGTGCAAGTTGATAACACTAGTTGCATATACCATAAACAATATCTTCTCATATACGCATGCACACACATCTGGTGTGATCTAACAAATAAGCTGTGTAAGGCATTGTGTATTACTCCTAGATATCATGCCTTGGCAGTGTGCTGTCAATAATAGTTTTTAGATTTATTATTGGAAAGGATAATTTAACAAATTGCTGTATTCCGAGACTTAAGCTATGCGATTGCATTCAGAAACTAGCCTACTAGCTGCACTATTTTTACTAGCAAGTTTTGATTCCTATTCTGAATACATCTGACATCTTTTTCTTTCTTCTTTCTTTCCTTGTCTCTACTGTGACTTGCACAGTGAAGAACGAGACCTGCCAACACTACACGAATCAATATCTAACCCATTTTACTAGAAATGGCTGCTTACATGGCCATTCTTGTCCCTGTTTATTCAAATATCCATAAATATAAATCCCTTGAAGCATATATTTGTTGTAGTATCACATACATACATACACACACACACACACACACACACACATATATATATATATATATATATATATATATATAAAACTGAATGCTGACCATTGGGTTTACATACTGTTATCCTTACAACAATTATATTTTTAGATTAAATTCTTTTTTAAAAAAAATTGTTTAAATATCTTTTTTTTCTTTTTCTTTATTTGTTGTATTTTATCTTGGCTCATTTTTAATTTTAAAAAAAAATATTTTATAAAAATATTCCTCCATTCCTAGATGGAAAAGAGTACAATAATTTGATCTTTCATTTTTTTTCTCTCTCTCTCTTCTTTTTTGGTACTATCAGAGACTTGTTGAAGGATATGACTTTTGGGTAGATTTAAACATAAGCTCCTGTGTCCTTTAAAAGCCACAAGCAGATTTCAGAATTTTCTCAAGTTTTCAACATAAAGAAAACAAACATAAAAAAGAAATCAATATGAAATCTAAATGTTTATAAAGAGATCAATTTGTTTTGTTACTTGAATATATCATCTCCCAATCTGAAACGGCAAAAAGGTTGATACATTATTTTATTAGTATTCCAAATTTATCTTCCCTTCAACCTCTTTAATTTTCTATCAAAATACCAAAAAAATTTTTGTAATTATTGCATATGTTGAAACAAATCTATAGTGATTAATTCAATTCTCTTAGGTGACATTATAATAAAAAAATTATCTCTGCATATAAAAATCAACTTGATTGTCCAGAAATCTTAACAGAATTCAGTTTTTAATTTCTTCATTATTAAAATACGAATTTGTTACAATTTTTTTTTTTTTTTCAAATTGAGTTAGATGAGTGGTAAAAATGCAC
Organism: Acanthosepion pharaonis; assembly: GCA_903632075.3. NCBI lineage: Eukaryota > Metazoa > Mollusca > Cephalopoda > Sepiida > Sepiidae > Acanthosepion > Acanthosepion pharaonis. Next base: position 411,443 of record CAHIKZ030001565.1, read on the forward strand.
CTTTGCTTAATCTTCAGCTTTATTTGCCATTAAACTATTTAAATATTTGGCATTGCTATGCTAAATTCCCTTTTCAATTTGTTTGTAGACAATCTTTTGATGATGTACAAAAGAACCTCTAATAGAAAGGGAGATAAATCTTTTCATTACTATTGCCAAACAAGTAAAGCAGTCTCTGCTGTGAGATGTCGATTTCTTTTTGGCCTGTTGTCAATTTCCAAGTAATTACTTGGGCTACTGTCCCTTTTCTCTGAGTAAAGTTAATAGATCAATAAAAAAAAAAAAATCCTGAAAATAGAAAATGATGTATATTTTATGTGAGTATTTGTTCAGTGTTAAGATTTTAATGGAGTTGCTTTCAAAATGTGCTCTTTTAAGTATCATATGTATAAGAAATGAATGGCTCAACACATTCAACCTATAAAAATATTGAATAAATGTTTTGATTGCCTTTTTATGTTGAAATCACTTATGATGGATGAAAAGTAAGTGTTGAGATCTTTTTTTTCTTTGATATGTCTTAGGCGCTGAAATTCAGTCTAATATTCCTCAGTTTTTTTTTTTTTTTTTTTTTTTTTTTTTACAATTGAGCTAAACTGCCTGATGAGGTCCTTTTCATTTAATACAATTGTTGGAAAGTTATTATCTGCAGAGGAAGGTGGAGGAGCATAAACACCTTTATAAATTTTGACTTTTAACTATTTAAAAAAAATTTCTTTTACTTTTCAAAATAACTACTTTTAGTTATGCATTTTGCACTTAAATTAGTGTGTGTGTAAGTTTTTTATATATATATATACACACACACACACACCACCAAAGATTTGTTAAAAAATGACCATACATGAGGAAAAAAATTTCCCAAAACTTAAATAAGTTTTAGCATTAAAATCTTTGTTATTATTAAGAGGAAAGACCAAAGGATTTTTTATGTAAAAATTATCCTTTTTAAAATCTTTAAACTTTTGATTAAAAATCTTGTTTTTTCTGGCATCAATGTGGGGAACTAAATTAGTATGGGAAATTTTAATGCCTTTTTGCAGTGAAAAACACATTGATTTGGGAATTTTTGCCAAAATAAGGTAATTGTCAGATTTTAATAAAATTTTCGGAACTTATTCACAAATGAATGAAATTATTTTTGCAACATTTCTTTTTTTAGAAAATCTTGGTAAAAAAATTTTTTTTTTTTTTTTTTTTTTGGTCAATTTAAATTAAATTTTGAATGATGCAGCAAAGTATTTTGCTTATCGTAAATATTAAATTTAATCTATTAGTATGGAATTAAAACTAAAATAAAAGCTTCAAGAAAGATTTTTCATGTATAAAATGCATCTTAAACCTTTTGATATAATTCTTTTTAAGGTACCTACTTTTAACTATTTAAAATTTTTTTATTTTATTATTTAAAATTACTACTTCTATTTGTGAATCATTCACTATTAAATTGCAGTTTATATATATATATATATATATATATATATGTGTGTGTGTGCACAGACACATGGTAGTTAATTGAATGACAAAATGTAAAAATCCTATGTGATTTGCTTAGTCCTTCAAAAGGACTTCTTCAGAGTAAATGTTTTTACATGTGTAGGTGGAAGGTAACAAAATATAGCAAACCTAGCTTACAGTTATACATTGTGGGCAATTCTTATATATAATACAAAAATAGATTACTTAAATATTTGAACATGGAACATTTTGTACATAGAAATTATATTACATCTCTACTCATCAAATCCCTAAAATTGTCAAAAAGTTTTACATTCTGCATGTCCCTAAAAGAAGTCAAATTTTACAAAGTTCCTTCTACCTCCAATAGTTAATGAAAATATTATTCAGGCAATGATAATATTAACCATTTCCTTACAAGGAAACATTTGACATTCATTAACTGTGTAGCCAATATTGTCAATTGAAATTTATAAAATCTTTCTCTTAAAATTTTTTTTCTCCTGTTCAGTAACTGTTATTGTTCTTTTTAGTATTGATGGAGGTTTCCTTCCTAACCTTTTGTTTAAAGCAGTGTGGAATATCAACATTTTGATTGTCATTATTTTTCTTAATTACATATGCTATCCATTTTAGTTGCTACTGCTCTTGAAAGTCCTCAAGTGATATGGTTTCTGTTATTTGGTACAGTTCTTTGTTGGAAATGAAATGCTAGCTAAATAATTTTATTATTTATGTATAAAAGAAAAATATAAAGAACAATAATCAGGATTTTATTCTTCCATAAACCATTTTATTTAAAAGATGTTCACCTGTTTCTATGTCAAATCACAAGAGTTATTCATATTTAGTATTAGTAAGAAGACATGTTGCAGTTGAGTCTCAAAGTAGTAACTTAGCTGCTGCAATTGCTTCATTCAATTTAATTTTAGTTTCTCTTTAGCCATTTTCTTACTACCATCTCAAGTTGCTTTCAAAATATTTAACAAGATTATGCATAAAAAGAAACAATTCTTTGATGTTTTCTAAAAGTAATAAAGTTAACTGGTAATAACATTTTTATTTCCTTGAAATACTGAATTATTTATTTATCTTTAATGATTAAGTGTTCTCTCTAAATATTTGAATATTTTTATCATGACTCCCAAGACCTTTAGACTTTTGTCAATTTCTTTGATATGCTAAGGAAATATATATATCTTTTTTTTTATTAATCATTTCACCTCAAGCAAGGCAATAAAACCTACTAAGATGCAAGGGGTTACTGAGAGTGAAAGAAACAGAGAGGACAATAACAGAACAGGATTCAAGGAGGCTGAAAGGGATTGACATCACATTTAAATTTTTGAAGATTGTAGTTGACTGGAAAGCAAGAAGCCAGAATATAGTTCTGCAAGTGAGAAATGTTAAACAAAACTCTTAACCTACAACTGATTGTTACAAGTAGTAATTTCAACAATAAAATTATGAGACCTAGCAGCCAATCTAGTACTGCACTTAAATTTGTCATGTCAAAGTACCAGAGAAGAAAGTGACATTTATTTGGAAAAATAAAAACATGTGGCACAAGGCCAAAAAGTGGGGGATAGGGGAAGATTGGTCTTCAGTCTGTTTTGTCTTAAACTTCACTAGTCATGAGTACTGACCCAAACATTCCACAGATTTTGTCAAGAATCTCTAGATACAGAAGCACCAAACCAGATGTGGCATCAATATTCGATGCCCGGACAAATTGTACACTTATAAATGTGCAAGATAGATTCTGTTCATTTCACTGTTTTCCATAAAAGCTTTGATATTAAATCCATAATTTATGCAAATTGAAATATCTTTAGGCAAGAGAAACAGAAGCAAACAATAATATATAAACTCATTTATTTTTCTTTGTTATTTTTCACTTATTTTTGTTTTTCTTTTGGTTGTTGTCAGATTTTGCTGAAGTTGTCATCTGCTGGAGCTTAGATATGGAATTTCACAATGAGTTTTTCCTTCTCCAATTAATCCTTATTTACTTGAGCTCTAAGATACTGTGACTTTCTCTGCTTTTCTGTCTTCTTTTCTTTAGTCTAATGTATTACTAGTCTGCAGAGATTAGCAGTTAGTTTGGAAAAGGTTGAACAATGATTATTATTGTCGTTTGTGAACCAAACCAGATTAACTTGCACTTCACAACTTTGCTCAACATATCTCGAAGGGCAAGTAAAGGCAGAATAGTTGCTTTTAAAAGTCTTATAAGAAATGATTATTCAAAGTTTGGAAATTATTAGGGTGAGTCATAAATAATTTCCATTTTGGGAAAACCAATTTTAATGATATATGTATCCTTTTGACTGCTAATCATACAAACATACCTTAGTTTTTGCACAGCAGTGGTAGCATACACAGTGGATTAAAGGGAAAATGTTGATTTCCTCCAAAACAATACAAAACTGCATACAGAAAGAATAAAACAAGAGAAACAATTTGGAACTCTGTTGATCTGTTCTCCTCTATCCACCATGTTCATCTGATCTTCATACCAACAAAATATTGCCTTTTTGTTGATTTCTGAAAAATGCTTTGATGTGGAGAGCTCTCTCTTATGAAAATATATTCAAGAGTTTATTGAAAACTTTTCACAGCAAAACTTGAAGAATTTTATTCAAAAGAGTTGGCTGATAAGTGGCAAGACGCCATTACAAATAATGGTGAATATATATATATATATATATATATATATATATATATATATATATATATATATATATACACACCCACACATAGTGGAGTAAAGCAAATATTTAATTATTATGCATCTGTGTACAGTTCATTATATAAAAACTATGTTTATTCATTAGTTGGAAATACAATAAATTAAAAATTTGTATGCGTACAAATATTTGTCCCCCCAAATATATATATAATATATATATAACTTCACCCCAAGCAAGACATAATAGTGAATATACAGTTGAATGAGATATAATTGTGCTTTGTTTTTTGAAGAATAAGTGATAAACAAAAATGGAAATTATTTATGACTGAACCTAATAGAAAAATTTAATTTGCATTGTCAGCACTATTTTGGATATATTGAGTTATTATCTGCTGGCATTTGTATTGGACTACAGATAAATGAGATTTTAATGAAGTCTTCTGTTGGCCATTGGAATTAAATATTGATATTTATTTTTCTCTCAAGCTTGTTTTGGTTTAATTAGTCACATTTTAGATTCTAATCTAGTCAAATGAATGACAAAGTGGAAAAATTCTGTGTAACATGTTTCATCCTCTAGAAATCAGAATAAAGTAATGTTTTTATTGATGGATTTATATATGTAGGAAGGGGAGATAGAAAGAAATGAAAAGGACACATGGCACAGTTGATAAAGGCATTGGTTAGATCCAGTGACAGGACCCAAACAGTGTGAGTTCAATACCCAGTTAAAGCAGTGGAGAACTTGGACAGGGGAATTAACAGGAGATAACTGATAACTGACATCCATGGCACGTGGAAATAGAACAGTGAGCGAAATAAAGGGTTCAGTTCAACATTCCAACCACTTGAAGAAGGCCAGAGCATGCAACGGTTGAAATGTTGTAATAAATATGGCAACAAAGATGAGGACAATAGTCTGAATAATGTAAATAGTGTACATAATACCTCATCCCAGAAATATAGACATATACAGAAATGAAAATGTTGTTATAATGATGTTATCAGTATATATACTGATAGGAAATGCTGGAATGATGCAAATATAAATTTAACTAATTTAGATATTCTAAGAAACTGGATGCAAATTTACCATAGCTTGCAATCAAAGCACTTTCTCCTTAATAAGTTGCTTTCATTCTCCAAGTTTTTGTTAAAAAAAAAAAAAAAGGCATGACATTTGGAAGTGTTCAGTTCAAAATTCCAACATATATCACCTGAAGAAGGCCGGAGCGAACAACAACCAAAATGTTATGAATATATCAATAAAGATGAGGACAACAGTCTGAATGATGTAAATAGTGTGAATGCATGAATGTTACCTTAAAACTAGTAAAATTTATAATTAAATCCAGTCTGGAAAGAGTTAAATGAGTTCTATGCTTGAGAAATTAAGTTTTGTTTCTTGCCACTTGTTGATACTTCAAATCTTAATGCTTGTAATTTTTTTTTTTCACAGTGACATTGACCGTTTAAATTGTATGATTATCACACTACTTGAGTGAACTATTAATTTGAGCCTTCTAATATCTTCAGTGTAAATTTAATATTTATTAAACTTAATTTTTTATGGCATAAGAAAAAGGGCAAGAAGGAACAATTATTGTATCAGTCATCTCAGTAGAATATGCTGCTTACATTGAAAATCAACACTGAGACTTTAGCTTTAACTTGAGCTTAAGGACTGACAAACAATTACACAACTATTTAACCCACTTAACAGGCTATCGTTAATCTATAAGAGGTTGCTGAAAATATCTTGGCTTGACTAAGAAACTTTCAGAAAGAAGACATTTAGTCAGTGTTTATTTAAATACTGATTTTTGAGAAGTTGGTTGAGCCAAGAACTTTTCAATGACCCTTCAACCAAGTTATACTTTGTGAATTCAAATAAGTAAATCAGTTTCAACAGAAATTTCCATACTTTCCACTTGTTTACTAAACATTTTAATTTTTCCTAAATCTTTTTTTTTTTTTGCTTCTGATATATATATATATATATATATATATATATATAGGATTGATACAAATAAATGTAATTTGTCACTGATTGATTTTATATTCAGCTTCATCCTCACCTCAACTCTACATTTTTGTAGATTTTGATATTTTGGTAATTGTTCAATCCACTCTTAGATTTCCTCAAATTAACTACCAATATATATAATTAGTATTTGCAGTAAAATGTTATGGTCTTACTCAACAAAAACTCTAAATATGCAACACCTTGACTTTAAATTTACTAGTATTGATGCCTCATTTAGGGTCAGTCATAAGCATTTCACAATTTGAATTTGGGGAGATTTTGTCCAAATAAAATAAGTTCTTTTCCATTGTTTTTAATAAAATTTGAATCTTTTATATTGAATTTAAGAATGACAGAAATTTTCACTGACTAATCATCAAATAGTTTTCTTTGATTCATTAGTTGCATTTATTGATCATACACGTGTGTGTGGCTTGATTTTATTTTTACAGCTTATCAATATTTTGCCTGTTATTTAAAGCCAGAAAATATATTGTAAGATTTTTTTTTTTAATTTACTGATACAAGTCCTACTAATTAACCCATAACAGGGGGGGGAGGTGGATTTATACCTTTCCCAAGGATATTTGCATGTAAGTGAATATAAATAAATTGGAACTTTGCTCTCCAATCTGCAATAAATTATCCCTATGGGGTGTGACTTTTGCCTCACTCTGTATATAATATCTAGGAAACTTCTCAAATTATTACAGATGTGATAAGTTTAATTTTCACTATGTGCCCTACTCCTGTGGCCTTGATCTAAACTTAGTAAATGCCAATGTCACAGAAGTGGATGATACTTTGGAGCAATGATTAGCTCACTAGTCTCACAGATTAGTAAGTTTGATCCTCAGTAAGTGTCCCTTCTATTATAACCTTATGCCAGATTAGGCCAAACTCTTTTATATGGCATATCTTTTCAGGATGTGGGTGATCATGGCTCTCCACAACTTCATGTCATTTGTTGCTCTCAATAACTTTAGCCTCTTTAAAATTCCTCTTTGTCTCCATTCTGTCATCTATTCACACCTTCTTTTACAGGCTGTGTCCTTTCAGGAGATAGGTAATCATGATTCTCCATGTTTTATTTTTTGTTGGTAACTTATGACCTTTTACCATTTTTATTCTTGTTCAACCATTCATTCACACAAATTCCCAAAGTAGGTTACATGCTGTTTTCCTCTGCTTCTCTTACCTTCAGTATTCCTGTTAGTGTTAAATTCTCCAGGTCCTCTTTCCTCATTATGTCTTGGTTTCCTTCTTTTTCTTATTTCCTTAAGACTTTGTTATTCAAGTTCTGTCCGTCATATTTTTAGCATTCATTGGTACAACCACACTGCCATCTAGAAGATTAGATATTACATAACAGTCCAGCATTCTTTTCTTTATTTCTAACAACCTTTTCCTTTGGCTAAGGTTAGTAAATATTTTATAGACATGTTGATGCAATGCTTAGCAAGGTTATCTAGTAAATCATTGCTTCTCTATTGAACTTGATCCTCAATGGCTACCCAACATTCATGACCTTGTACCATACTAAATTCAGTAAATATCAATATAGCAATATTTCAAATAGTTACTTCTTTGAAGATCATTTAATGAACAAAACATAAGATAGGCAGTGTATTTAATAATTACAAATAGTTTCTGAAGATATGTATAAGTGAATCATTAAATTGTTTAATTGAAAAGAAGCTGTTTCCATCTGTTCATTGTTTCCAGTGTTATTGAACTCCTCTCCAAACCTGCATTTAGTATGATTGTTAAATAATTTAGTGTATCTGAACTTTATAGTAGTTATTGAGTTAAGTCTAATTTTAAAATTTACTCATTTTTTAAAGCTCTTTAAGTACATTGAATAATCTTTAAATCATCCTTTTGAAATTGTTCATGAATCACAAAAGAACTTTGGAACATGAAAAGATAGGAATTGTACACATTGCAACATAATTTACTTTGAAAGTAACAAGAATTATGTACACACACACACACAGTTAAATTCAGATTTTTTTATAGTTTCTGCATTAACCTAAATATTTAGCTATTACTGATGTGATATTTATTTCCAAAAGCTTGTTATACAGTAATCATTGTAAAATTATCACTAATTTTCATCATTATCTGGCATTTAGCATATTTTATGGTATTTTAAAGCATATTCACTTATTAATCTTATGAGTAATACAAAATAGATTGGCTTGTATTGTAGTAGATAATTACAAGTTTTGCAAGAGTAAGTCGAATAGTACAAACTTTGGTCTTTATAAACACTATGGATATATTTAATAAGAATAGAGTTAAAGAAAATGTAATTTAAATTTGATATGTATATCTTTAGTTTAAAAAAGGATAAATTGGTGCATTTGTTTTGTGCAGGGGACATTTTGTAGAAATTGAACTGTGTAAAAGAGATGCTCAACAATATTGGTTCAAAAGTAGTGCTGACTACATTATTCATAAATTCACTTAATATATAATACAATCGGAGGCATGGCAGAGTAATGGATTGTGGCTCAGATTGAGGAATCAGTGAGTCGAGTTCATTACATTCATTTACATGTTAACACCCTTGGGAAAGATATGAATCCATCTCCTCTCCTCCAAACTATGGGTAAAATAGCAGGACAGACTGGATCCTATAGCCTTGGTTGTCAGGCAGTCTAGGAGAAGGAAACACTAAATTCAAGACAACCTACTACCTTGTCAGTCCTGTCTCTTTAGGTAAAAGGCTAGAAGTTACCTTCAAAAACAAATCCACTTTTGGAAGGAGGGATGGAGTAATCTCAACATCCCTTGTGCAAAAGGAACTGGCAAGCCATTACACTATTTTGCTGTGAATGTTACCTTGAACCACAATTGTGAGATTTTCTGGGAGTGGGGACTATAGCAATGGTGCAAAAATGCGATAACTAAATAAAATGATGATGATGATACAATCAAGTTGGGCACTTTGACATGGTGTAATGGTTAGCAAGCTTTAGATCTATTAAGCAGTGAGTTCAATCCCTCACTTGGTGCTTCCTACTTTTGGTCTTGTGCCACATCTAAGCTATGCTTAGTAAATCATAATACAATCAAGTTGTAATTAAACTAATTCTGTTAGGTTGAATTGTAATTTCCATAAAGTACGATTAAATTCAATTACATATTCACCTTTATCTTTTCTAAGTCTTGTTATATGGTAGAGTGTAATGTGTTTAACATCTTTGCTAATTCCCAAGTACTCTGCCATGGAGTGCTTTCCACTGATGACTTTATAGTTTCATCATCAAAGTCCAATGAATGCTCCTGTTTGGTTTTATCTTCCAACAATGTTTTTCCAGAACAAAACTTTGCTAATCAGTTTTGTACTTGCTGGTCAGTTATGACTCCTTTGACCATATGATATTTTAGATGTCATCATAGCATTATTCCCTTGCTTGAACTCCCATATCATTATGTGATATAAATGTACATTTCATCCTTCCGTTAGTGAGCTTAAGAAATTTATTCTTTAATCCACTGTGTATGATGCCACTTCCACACAAAAGCTATGTTCTTCTTCAATATGCTGTGTCCCTTCAGGATGTTGATGATCATGTTTCTCCACAACTTCCTGTTCTTTGTAACTCCTAGTAAATTTTGTCTTTTTGCAATCTCTCCTAATTCCTCTTCTGCCAACCATTTACACAATGTTGCTAGGTAGGTTACTCGCTGCTTTCCTCTGTCTCTCTTGCCTGTGAGTGTTAAATTCTCCAAGCCCTCTTTCCCCATTATGTGCCCTAGTAATTTTAACTTTCTGATTCTATTGTGCATGTCCTTTTTATTTTCTTTCTCCCTAAGACCTTGGTTGTTGCTCACATAGTATTTTAGTATACTCCAAATTCATTTGTTAACTGTTGCAATTATTTATTAATCATATTTCAGTTCTGTATAATTGAATGAATGATATTGGTGATTGATTTGGAAGTTTTAGTGATTTTTTTTTTCTCTTCTTTTGTATACTGATATTTTTTTTTTTTCTAAATTTTAAAATAGCCTTAATCTGAAGTTAAATCATTATTGAATAAACATCATCAAATGTATGAGAACATTTTTTTTATTGTTAAAAATATTTGAAAGATAAATAATAGAATAAATTGACTATTCTGATCTGAAGTAATAGTAAAAAAAAAAAAGAAAAGTAAACAAAATAACATTACAACTCTAAACACTTTTCTTACAAATTTGAAAATAAGATCTTGTCCATAAAAAAATGTTACATTACTACAATTAATAATTTTATTCTTTTATACTTTTTTTTTTTACTTATCGGCAAATGTTGTTTAAAAATGTTTGAATGATAGGGAAAGAAATTGACAAATTTTATTGTTTGATTTCTAAAGTAATAATAATGTGTTACTGTTTACTCCAACATCCAGTGTAAAATACATATGTTTGTAATGTTATTATGCATACCTCTGATGGATGTTCCTTGTCATGGTGGAGGGGTTTTCATGGTCCAATGACTCTGAGAGTGATGACATTGGGAGTTCTAAACTCCTTGTAGGGCTACTCTTAGTGACAAGGTCAAAGACATGAGCCCAGACTAAGCATGTCCAGCCCCAGAGACCCCAACACTGAAACAAATAGATGATGATTGCAACAGATCTCAACAGTTGAACCAGCAGATGAAGAGGGCTATGCATGACATTCAATAGTGTGAAGATAGTGCGATGATCCACAGCATCCATATCAGGAGTGCATTCAATCAAAAAGTAAAATAAAAATTTAGTTTTTGTAATTTTGAGATTGTCTGTTAATTTTGTTGTTTAAGTGCCCTACAGTCCCATGAGATAGTGTCAATGTGAATCTGTGTTTTGGTAAGCAAGACCAGTGGTGCACAACGCCACCCCCCTCCTCCTCGCACTTCAGACTTAGGAGCATATGATCAAAGTGTTGACCACAGGCATCACTAAACCTCAGTACGTCACTGTGGACATGATACAGAAGGTGCCAATCGAAATTCTAACAGTCCGTTGGATTCTGGATTCTGCATGTTTCCTTCCATATGTACTGCAGAAGAAGGTCATAAAATCAAGTGTCTGCATCACTTCCTGGCCAGTTGAGGTCCACTGCAAACAAATTAATGCCATTGGCTTTTCCTTCTACTCTGATTTTTCTTTCACTTCCAACCAACTCTTGCAAAGCTAAACAGCAATAGGGAATGGATGACGGGAACAGGTTTTGGTGAAACTGGAAGCTTCTAGTCCTGAACCCACACATTGGTGGCAAATTTAGTCATCAACACCATCATTATAAAGAATGCAATCAGCAAAGAAGAAATTAAATTTCTTGGATATGAGATAAAGATTAAGACAGCACTTAAATAACGATGTAATGTATTTATCACCATGCAAGGCCATTTATCTTTGACTATTTCCAAATTTGCATTGGTATTTTATTTCATTTTTTTCTTGTCTTGAAATATTTTCAATACTCTTAATATTAATTCAGATCTTTTATCAGTATTTATATCTTGTGGGAGGAAGAGGTATTGATTTTGCAAGTGATAAAATAAATACTGTACACCTGTGTGCTCTCTTTGTATCTGCTTGAAATTCATGTTTCTTTTATGTGGTAAGGAGTGTTACTCATTAACCTTTTAGGATCTCTGAATTTGCACTCAATGAGTTTGAGAAGACTAAAGTTTAAAGATGAGTTATCTCCCCTAGACATGGACAGCAGAATGAGAACAATCTACCCCGGAAGATTAAATAACTGATTCAATTCAAAATATCTTAAAGGTCATCTGGATTGACAGACACCTAAAGAAATGTGGGTGGGTAGGTGCAGTAGCTGAAACGTTGTGATAACAACAAAGATGAGGACATTAGTCTAAATGTAAATAATGATAAATCCTCATACCAGAAATTCAGACTAAAGAAAAATTGTGATAATTTTACTTTCTTCTGTTTTAAATAAAACAAGCTGTCCTTCATTGCCTCTTTCCCTACACATCCATTTCAGTCAATAATGCTTTTCTTTTCCCCCTTTATAACAAATCAATTTTTGTATAAATGTGATTGTTTTAAGTTTTAGTTAATGACTTTACCTAATCCTGTCATTAAAACAAGATCATAACACATCTAAGCTTTTATCTTTCTTGCTTTTTTTTTAAAATTTCATTTTACCATCTGTTTTGTTTTGTTTTTTTTTTTGCTTTGCACCTGTTATTATCTTTAACCAAATGTGCTTAGATTTGGACGACCGGGAGTAGACTGCCATTGCTGCCACCCAGAAGAAGCGGCTGTGATACAAATTTTATTTCTAATAAATGAGGTAAATATTTTTCTCTTTCACCTGCACATTTGTTTTTTTAAAAATGTTTACATTTCAAATGTTCCTTCATTTTCTGTAGTCATGCAATGAGGAATTAGAGGTTGTGAATAAATTTGGTATATCTACTACTCATCCTTAAATATATGGAGATAAGTACGTATACCAAACTACTTATTTAGTAGAATATTTAGATTGTCTTCTCGTCTTATTTTTGGTGGCCTATAAGAAAATGAATTTAATATTATAACATGTTTTATGAGACTTTCAAATAATGTTTAGACAAAGTCAACTGGCTTTATTTATACCTTCTTTCCATACAAACTCACTGACAATCAAATTATATATATATATATATATATATATATATAACTCCACTAATAAAAATGATTCTTCACATATTAAAATAGCTTCACATGTCACACATTTACTAAGAGTTTGATAATGCCTCACTTGCATCTATTCATCATTTATCAACAAGAATTTTCAGTGTTAAAAGAAGAAAAAAAGTTTAACTTACTAATTTTAAAATTAATTTTAGAATGACTGGACCACCTAAATATTCCTCTTGACAAGAATTCTAAAATCAACATTTTTAAAAATGCTTGTTGCCTTGTATTATTTAACCAAAGAAAAAAAAAAATTCACTTTACTAATTAATGTCTGATATTTAATTTTCTCTAAGTGATGCATGCTAAATTTTTTTTTTTTTTTATATTTGCAATTATTTTGTGGATGCCTGTGGTGTGAAGCAAATTAAAAAAAAAAAAAATAATGCATTAATTTTCATTTTTTTGTTGGTAATGCGTTTTCTAGGGATGAATGAATTTTCAAGATTTAACAATATACTAGTTGCAAGGAATTAGATATCTTTATAAAACACTTTTCTTAATGACTCCCAAAACTATTTAACACCTGATTTGCATAGCTTAAACAAAAGTAAAATAATTTACTTAAATTTTTTTTTTTTTTTTTTTTTTTTATAGATAAATTCTGCTTCTAGTAAAAAAGAAAAAATAGAAATCAAATAAGTGTGTGATTGTTCTGTAGTAAAGCAGCTAAATTATTGCAACTTTTTTTAATGATTTGTATTGGCTTGTATTCTTTGTTCTTGCCAATAAATTTAAATGGTGTCTGATGCATGAAGTAATTTATGAAATAAGGTTTTAATTTGAACAGAAAAAATGTGAACCTGTTTATGAAGAGCAAGATAATTTTTTTCTATAGTTTTGATTGAAATTAATGGCTTTCTTTTTCTTTTCAATTATTAAATTTTAAATATTAAATTTGAAGTGATACATTTGGAAATATTTGTTCTTTTTTCAATAGTTGCCTTTTCTGCAATCTTTTAAAAATATTTTAGACCTAAATTTTCTAATTACCTTTTTGTGGCTGTGATATGAGGATACATTTCACTGAATATCTTTGAGTATTAAAATTAATCATTCAGCTTGAAAACTTCATTACATAAGATATGAGAATATAAATCTTCACATAATTTCTTTAAAAGTTTCCTGCTTATAAAGTTTTATTTTTAGATTAAATGTACAATAAAATGTTCTATTATACTGTTAAAGTTGGAGAAATTTTTTGATTTCAGGCTCTTTTTATAAATTGCTCAGAATTTTCTTTTTTACACTTTATACTGTAAATGGACTTGCATTTATAAAATTTAATAAATATATTTGTAGGTTCTCTAATTTTCTCTCTGTACTGCACATCACATCTTTATTTTAAATTACCTTTGTATTTTTCATCAACTGGTCTAATTTGAACCTTTTTTTTTTTTCTTTCAAGATTTAACAATATACTAGTTGCAAGGAATTAGATATCTTCATAAAACACTTTTCTTAATGACTCCTAAAACTATTCAACATCTGATTTGCATAGCTTAAACAAAAGTAAAATAATTTACTGAAATTTTTTTTTTAATTATTTCTCAGATTGTAAATTTTTCATACTTCAAAAAAATGAGTTCAGATTCTCTAGATAAAGCATGTATTCTATTAAAATTACAAGAGCATAGCCCTGCCTCCCCGCTTTTTTTTTTTAAGATAAAAGTAGAAGGGGTATGTTTTGTTTAGCAAAAAACTTTTCTAACATTTACTATTTGACTTGTTCTGGCTAATCAGAGGGTAACTAACAGAATGATTTAAGTTCTGTTAAGAATGCTTTCTTCTTACTGGTACTATGTAACTCAGTTGTACAGGTGCAATGTTACTTGGAGAAAAGATGCACAATGCTAGATTATTTCTCATTGACTTTATATACCATAAAGGACTTAACATGACAACCAGTTTTCTAGAATATTCTGCACTGTTTTCATTATAATATTTTCTGAAATATTTTAAGCATTCTAAATTTTTAAGTTAAATCATAAAAATTTGGTTCATTTTTTTTTTCTTTTTGACATTATGCTGAAGTTTTGCAAAGAATTGACAAAATATATAAATATTTAATATACAAAAAATTTTATCAACTCTGTTCCATGTTTCAGAAAAGTTAATATCACTTATCTTCCCCCTTGTCAAATTTGAATATATTCCATAAATAGATTAAAAATTTTGTTTTTTATGGACTTTGTCTGTTTTGGCAAATTATTCTTGTATTTTTTCTGTTTGCTCCACTTTTAAAATGTTTCACTTAAATCTTGAAACATCCAGTTTTCTTATAGAAAATGGTCATTCACTTAAACAATTCAATATTTATCCCTTGATAACTTGTGAGAAAACATTAGATAATTTGAAAATCTTGCAGCTAGAAGCTATTTCTAAAGCCAATTTTCTTAAAGGAAAAATGTCAGTGTCCAGTTTCCTATGACTTCAAGAATTTTACTAGTTAGATTACATGATCCTTCACTTCTATCTGGCAAGAATCAATCAGTTTGTCTCAAAGACAATCTAGTTATGATTGTTTGCTGTATATTTATTAAATCTCTCAAAGTTCAGACAATAAGCAAATCCTCTTTTAACAATGCCCTTTCATACTAGATGAAATAATTATTGTAGCAGTCTTCTCAAATGAATAGTTTTCAATTTATTGTTGATGTAGGAGTTTCCAAATCTTTATCTTAGTAAATTGTCTCAAATTTTATAGTCCTTTTTTGTTTAATCAGTCATCACTTTAGAAATCAGATAATTCAGTCAGACAACCAGAAGTCATTTATTTTTCTTTATGGCACTTTGATCTTACTCTAGCATTTGCCCTTACCAATCTAAAAATTATTTCTTTAAATAGAATGAAGAATAAATGATTTTTAAATAACCATCTTCGTTTGTTTATTCAACTGACAAACGTTTATATTTTCATAGGATCTACTTATTCATTTGATCCTTTTCATTTGAGATGCAGTCTGTAATTTAATAACAGGCTTCAAAGAGCACCAATGAGTTTGAATTTAGCTTAAAAGATCAAAGGTATTCCATGACAATTCCAGTTCTATTCTATTGAATTTATGCTTGTTCTAAAAGTTTTGCTTTTTTCTTTAATTGCAAATTCATAGCAAATTCTCTTATTCCTTCATCATGACTGTAAAACTGTATTCACTCAGCAAGCAAACAATTTTCACTTTTTAGATTAGATTATTTTTTTATACTCATTATTTTATTTCTGTTCAATTATATTTTGACTCCTTAAATGAAATATGTAAAAATGTTTAAATAGAAAATAGTGTAATTAAATGATAATTACTTTTGTTCATCTTCATTACAAGAACTTTTTGATTTTTTTTTCTTATTCTGCTTTGGCTAATGAGATTAATTCTTTGGACTCATCAGTGAGTTTCAATTAAAACCATTTTTTCTTTGATTTTTTTTATTTTATAGTTTGATTATCTCTGTAAGTGAATTTTGGTAATTAATATAATCAAAATGAATTTTAAGTTCTTTGATATTTTATGCAAAAATTGGGTTATCAATTCATTTTTCTTGATACTGTTATCTATTTCCTTTCATAAGCTTTTAACCTACTCCTTTTCACTTTAAAACTAAGAAACCTATTTTATTTGAAATTATTCTAGTTGAAAAAAAAAACCTTATAGCTGTTTTTTTGGGGTTTTTTTATAGTTCATTAGATGTAGATATAGGTTATTTTCTTGGTGATAAGAAAAATAGTGAAAAAGAAATCTTGCTTATATTTAACTTTATTACTTATTACAAAGGTAAATGATTAGTGTATGACTAATTTGAAATGGAAAATTGTCTTATTTTCTTTTTTTCTTTTAAATCTGAACTGAAGCAATACTTATCAACCTGAAAATTTTCTGGTACTGACTTAATGAAATCAATCAATGAAATCTTTATTAAAACTTTATAAGAAATACACTCACTTCTTCATTTAACAATCAACCCCAACCTGTTATACCAAATCAATGTGGTAATCAGTCAATTTATGTGCAAAAAATATCAGCAACATGTTGAATTGCTTTTTAACACTGGAATGGTATTGATTTGTATATGCATTGAAGCAGAATTTAATCAGAATAAAAATGAACAAATATTTGTTTGGAACAAAAGCATTAAAGACTGTAAAGTTAAAATTGAAACAAAGCATTTTATTCTCATGGGAATTTTTGTTATTTTCTTTTTGATTAAAAAATGATTCTGTTATTAGCTGAAGTGGAAATTAAAAAACAATTTTATTTTAATGAGAATTCATAAAATTGGGAAATAATTAAACCTCTGGGAGATGATTTTATTTTTGCTTTAGAGAAAAGTAAAAACAATCTTTTTGTAATCAGAAAATGTAATATCATGTTTTTAAAATAGTTGTAGCATTAAGATTTTTATATCGATTCAGCTAAGTCGTTATGGTTCATGTGATTAAATGTGTCTGGGGGAGGGAACTTATGGAAAATATTTAAGCATTTTTGTATATTTGCATGTTAGCAGTTTAAGTATTTTATTTCAAGTTAATGATACTTTTGAAGGAACTCTTGAGCAGTGAATATGAGTGTGTGATAATTGTGGCATTCAAACTCCAAATTCTATCATGAATGATAAATATAAATTTAAACCTAAAAACTTTTGCATGGCATTATGCAAAGCTTTGCATTTCTTGATGTAATAGAATTTTAACTGAAACAACTTCATTCAGTCAATTCATGGCCTTGCACTATGTACCTTGACTTCTGAATACAATCTTCTTAGTCAGCTGGGATGTTTTTCTAAATATTTTCCTTCTGCCATGATCTAAATTTGAAGTTTGTTTACATTTAAATTAAATGTAAACAAACTTCTGTTAAAAAAATGCTTGAAAAATAATTTCATTCATTTGTGAAGTCCTAAAAGTTTATTTAAAATCTGACAATTATCTGATTTTTGCAAGAAGTTCCAAATCAATGTTTTTCATTCCAAAACGATGTTAAAATTCCGCATACTAATTTATGGTCCCTGTTTGATGCCAGAAAAACAAGATTTGTAACCAAAATTTTCAAGTTTCTAAAAAGGATTTAAAAAAAAAAAAAAAAATTTTTTTTTTTTTTTTTTTACATCAAAAATCCATTGGTCTTTCCTCTTAATAATAACACAAAGATTTTAACAAAACTTTGTTTTTAACTTTGGGGCTTTTTTTTTTTTTTTTCTTTCATTATGAATGCTCATTTTCTTAGTGAATCTTTGGAGGTACTTATATTTAATATAAGATTTTTATTTTACAGAGCTTAGTTCACTCCCAGAAAAATGATGTTTCAAGTATATTTTTATAATTTGGATATGCATTAAAACATGTCTTGCCATTATAAAGTTACATATGTAAAATATTGCAGTTGTTTTTATTATATATATATATATATATATATATATATATATAAAAACTAAATTATAAGTTCATTTTAGGTTTGTTTGTAGCACTCCTTATACAGTACATGTGTTTAGGCTGTTATATTTAACTGAGTTATTTTTTTTCTTCTCTCATTTCATGTATAGTAAATCAAATGTTTACTGAAAATAGAAACAACAAAATGCAGATTCAGTAACAAAAATAACTTTTCTGAGCACTTGTTTTAATCAAAATTTTATTGTTTTTTATATATATAACTATTTCCATTTTATGTCCCTTACTACTCATACTTCTAACAAAATGCAATAAGACTATTTGATTTAAAAAGTTAAATTTTTAGTTAAAATATCAATTAGATATTAATTTTTGAATTATACAATTCTAAAAGTATCTGCAAAGAAAATTTTAAGAATTTTTTTATTTTTTTATTAGAATCACCTCATGCAAGGCAGTAAAGCCACTAAGGCACAAGGGTTTACAAGGTGTGGAGGAATTAGGAATAGAAACATTAATAAGTGAGAATAGAAAAGAGTAATCAAGAGGACACTAGATAGCTATTGACATAAAAACTGAAATATTTTGAGAGTAAGTCATTTAGAAATTTGAAGTAATTAAAATTAGTCTATAATTATTTTTATTGACTTTTTTTAACCCGAGAACACTAACCATCAATTAAAGTTACACCACTACTAACCATGTGTATATCATACCCGATTTTGAAAATATCAAAAAAAAAATATTAAATATAAATCATTTGAAATATTTTACATGTCGGCACTTCAAACTTTGTACTTTGAGTTAACATTAATAGGAACTGAAAAACATTATTTAGGTAAGAAAATCAGGTACTGAAAATTGTAATTAAAAATAGAATTTTTGCTGGTTACTATATACCCATGGTTAGTGTTCTAGAGTTAAAATAATCAGATTGATTTAAAATATTGTCTTTTTGAATGCACAATTTATGAAATATGAATTATGTATCTAAAGTTGATTTGAATAAATCATTACAAATTTAAATGAACTTTAAGTGAAAGAAAATAGACATAAATAGTTTCTTATTTTAGTATCCTTTTCCTCCTTTATCATTCAAATACATTTTCCACATCTGATCTGAAGCAAACTCTATATTTTTGTATCCTATTTTTGTTTCAACCTACCACCATGCTTGAAATTCCTTCTCTCCAAACAATTTTATTTTGGAGTAAGCAGCAACCTAGACAAATGATTTCATCTTCATAAAACACAGCCCTTCTTTTGCAATGGAATAGATAATATTAATACATACCGCAAGTTCATATCACTCTTGCTCTTTGTTAGGTCTGACCTGCCTTTCAAAATGCATCTGCTCAATTGATTCAGCTACGGAGGTATTTCAACCACTTGGTTGTTGGTGTTGCTTGCTTTTTAAATATGTAAGACATCTCATCATTAAGAAAATCAGAAGTAAACTGTTGGCTTCAAAAGATGGTTGTCACTGCTACAAACAGCCAGTTACATTCATCTTTGACCTTTATCAATAATGTCTGTTGATTGTATTTCAACTGTAAAGATTCTTGCTATTAAGCTGTTACAAAAAAAAAAAAAATGTATGTTGTTTGGTTGATGGTTCTGGTGTCTGTCGTCATTCCCTTAACAATGTGATGGTTCTTGATAACCTGGTATTGAACTGTTGAACTGGTATAATAGCCTTATCAACATCCTAAATCTACATGCATTAATAAATGTTGTATATCCTATATACATATATATGTATTGCTGTTTAGTCTTCTGCTTGTCTTGCTACAATATCGTCTGAAGTCTCTGTTGTCCAGTTTGCAGTTGTTAAAACTGTAAAAAGTATATTAAAAGCCATTTTATTGAAGAGATGCTTGTTATAAAACAAGATTATATTTTTTTTATCTTTTGAGAGACTTCCAAAAGATTCCCTTGGATTTTTGTTTTTTTTTGTTTTGTATTTTGTTAGTAATATTTAAACTCAGAGATTAAATGCATTAAGAATCATAAAGAAAAATTGTTAAGTGAAAAAATCCAATGAAATTTCAGTCTTGAATTACTGTTAAAATATTTATTTTAATATGAATTTTTTTTTCTTATGCTAATTCTGGGTTGTGTTTAAATCTTTAAGGAATTTTGAAGGAAAAATCTATAGAGGATAAAATGTATAAAGCTTTAGTAAATTTATCTTTTTTACTTGACTCTTTCCTTGACACAACTCTTTTCTAGATTTTGAAGGAAAAGTGAAATTAATAAAATATCACTAATATATATGGTAGATAAAAATAGAAAAAGTAACAAAACATGTCTGCATAAAAACTTTATTTCATTCCTTGTTTTGTATTTCATTTTATTTTTTGAAAATTAATGAACACACCTACAGGGAATACAATTGCAATGGAAATATATATGTTTTTAATTACTGGAGATATTTTGAATAAAAACTTTTATGCCTGCATGAAAATGTGAAACCGTATTTCCTTTTCCAAACCATAATAATTTTAAAGATCCTATGGTTCATTAAAGCCATCATTACATAATCAAAATTATTTTTTGAGTGGGAGGGGCTTGTCTTTAATGATATAATTATTTTCCTGTTGATTCTCCTGGTAATAACAAAATTTTCCCTGTTGTAAAATTAAAGAAAAGAAATAATTTCTCTATTTTAACTGAAGTCTATGAGGATGAACTTAATGATTAGAATATTTTAATCAATGTTATCTTTGTTTCAATTAGCTGCAGGCGATCTAGTTTATCTAATGTCAAAACAAACTTGTATCTTTTCGGTAGATTAGTTGTTGGTGTAGTTTTAATCAATACATTTTGAGGCTCAGTATAGCCTTTTTCTCCTGTTTTCAAAATTTCAATATAAATTTATAGCAATATACAAGCAGTGGATTCAGTGAAATGGACTCTTAACCATTTATAATGTCTACATGGACTATTTACTGCTACTGCTTAGCTTTTATTGACTGTATCATGTCTTAACAAATGTCCAAAGAACTTTGTGAGCTGCTCATGTGCTAAATGCTTGCTAAAATATTTTAAAAAAAAAAATGCAACTTGTAAATATTTTTTATTGTTTTTTTTTTTTCTCTCTTGTTGACTAGTGATTTTTGTATGATTGCAAAAAGAACACATCATCAAAATTGCTGTTACACATTTCTCTTTTCAAAACTAAGGAAATGACATTTTATGAGAAAAGATACGTTTTATTGTGTGGAAGTTCTTTTTTTTTTTTTTTTTTTTTACTTCTGTTTGAATATCTTTAAAAGAAAGAAAGAAAAAAAAGATGCACTATTAAGGTTAGACTTCTAAATTTTTGCTATGTTGAAATTTTGATATTATATGTTGGCATCAAATAAAATGGGAAGTTCTGTCTTCAAATATTTTAAACAAAAGTGGTCATTTTTATTTTAACATTCTTAAGCTTTCCAATGTTGTAAAAAAAAAAAAAAAAAAAAACAATCAGGAACACACAGACTAAAATTAATGCTGCTGACTTTAATCACAGAATTTTGTAGGCTATGATTATTATTCATTTTCTGTATAGCTTGCACAAACATTACCAAAACCAGATGCTTTGTTTCAGTTATTTTGGGGGTGGATGGAAGGGAAAATAACGTTATTTCATTTTCAGTACATAAATTTTATACAATTTTGTAAAGACTAAGAATGTTATAATCTTTAATAGTTTCTTCACATGATGAGAATATTTATATTTTGACCAAAGAAAAAAAAAAACCCAAACTTTGTTCTCAGCTCTCTCTCTTTTTTTGAATTGACTTTATTGTATTTTATGAAAATTTCACAATATCACTAAAAGAGTTTCTATACAAATTCAGATCAGGAAAATTCTAAAGATGATTTTCTTTGTTGGGTTTTATTTTTTTTGCTACTTAGGCACTAATGCTGCTAGTTTGAATTTTTTTGTTTTTGTTTTTTTTAATTCTTGAATTTTAATAATCATGTGAATTTATTTGAACCTCCTCAAACAATTTGCTGGAAAATAATTTCAAATCTATATTGTCCTGTTGTAGACTTGACAAAAAGATAATTAATTTTATGAAATTTTGTTTTAACAAAGAATTCCTTGATTTGAATTTGTTAGAAATGTTCATAATTACAGGAGAGAAGATTGGATGTTAAGTTTTTTTTTTTTTTCTTTCCTTCTTCCAGTGACACCTTTTCTAGCCATCAGCATCTGATGTTTCATTGTTCATATGCTATTTGAAATTGGTGCATCTTGTTACTGTTTTTAACTTATACAAAATTTTGTTTCTGATACAAATCACGGTGACATACAGAAACAACTATCCTTAATTGTATTTTAAATTAACACATTGACTGCCAACCCTGAGATAACTCATGGTTGGCAGTTTTTACTATGATGCCGGCATTTTCTGATACATTTTCATCTGTGGGTGCTAACAATTTAATTTGCAGTGATATTTCTTATATGAAAACAATGTTAACTCTTCAGTTGAAGCTATAAATCAACATCTGAAAAAAAAATTTTATTGCTTAAGTTGGCTATTATAAAGTTAGCGTTTGAAGTCAGATTTTGTAATTGACCTCTGGTGGTCAACATGTTAAAGAATAAGCAATATTAACCGTTACACCTTTTATGAAGCTTTTAAAGGATGAAGCCTTTATATTTTAATATTTATATTAAGTTTCAACTCTGTTAATGTACTGATAATTTCTACCGTCTTTAATTAGAAAAGAAAAGTTATGGCAGCAAAGATAGGTTTTTATTACATTTCAAATGCACTATATTAGTCTATCATCTTTTCTTTTTTAAGTAATTATTTTGAGTGTTAGATGTTTTCTGGTTAAGTCTTTACTTAAGTTTTGTTTTGTATATAATATTCTTTGTATTTAGTTAAAAAAAAAAAACACTTTGATTCCTGATATACTTCTTTTAAATTCATGTTTTTTTTTGTTTTTTTTTTTTTTGCACAAAAAAGCAATATGTATTTTTACTTCAACATTAAACTTTTTTCTTCCTATTAGTAAATTGAGGCATTGGTTCCAGACAAAGGCATGAACATTTTTTTTCTTTCTGAGCTACAACAGTAAAAAAAAAAAAAAATTCTTAAATTAATTTGGTTAGATGGAAAGTTGTAGTAATTAAAATCATTGACCTTTTTTAAATTCAGTAAATTGGCTACTGCTCTCTTAATTGGAAATAACAAAGCTGCACTGAGATTGTGTGTGTAATTTCCACAGTGAATACATAGGAGAAACTGAGGAATTTAAAAGATTATATAAACACAAAAGGGCTCTTTTACTAAATACACTCAGTACATTAGTTGCTTACTATATTGAGTCTGAACATAATTTCAGTTTTTTAAGTGCTTTAATCACTAGATCATCCACAGTAAATTTGAAGCCAGGTTCTTACATTTCATCTTTCATAGCAGATCTATTATCACAATGGGGGATACTTCATAGCAAAAATGCTAAAAACCAACAAAAAGAAACTAAATGAAATTGGTTGGACTATATACCCAACACATTATTAAAAAAAAAAATCTAAAGTTAAAAATGTGTGTGTCCCCTCTCCTTTGTATGCATTGTAGTTTATCAACATTTCTTTACTCTGATGAAGTACTAAAGGATGAAACATGTCATACAAAAGATTTTTACAATTTGTCATTAAATTTCCTAACATTGTTTTGGTATATATATAAAAAAAAAAAATTATATATCATTTTCTCGTTCACACTCATTCATATATATATATATATATATATATTAACATACTTAAAATCTATTTACTTAGATTTCAAGATCTTAATTGTCATATATTATTTTTTGTCACTACCTGGAGTGGATAATTTGCACAGCTACTGGCTTCCTGTGCATGTACAGTTGGTATAAGTTATTGGCAGGCATAGTTCAAATTCCAGCTGAGGTTCTTGCATTCACACTAATACTTTTTCAAAAGGCATAAATTCATCTCTTCTCCTTTCAGCTATGGATTTAATAGTAATGTAGACTAGGCTTTCTAGCCTTGCTAAGTATAACCACTCAAGGATAATGATAACTCTGAATTTAAGACCCTGCAAACATGTCATAGCTCAGTGTGGCCAAGTAAAATCCATTATTTCTCATGACTTACCCTGAAGAAGGCAATAGACTTAAGAAAAGTTTCATGTAAATCATTATGGAAAAATTTTCAATATTTATGGTCTGCATTGACAGTAATATTCAGGTTGTTAAATATTGCAACCTGAAATTATAATTTTATCATAAGTTTCTTTGAGTAAATTAAGGTTGTAATCAATTCCTTTTTTAAGAGAGCCATTTCTCTTCGTTATGAAATATTCATTTTCAACAAGTTGGTTCTTTTATTTTCTCTGCTGTTGCTTGACATAGTATTGTCTAGCTTAAACGATGCTTTTTTCTTTTTACAGTGAGGTCCATCCCTTTACAAGGCTTTGTGGAAGGGGCACTTGAGGTAGAGGGTTACATTTGGGGGCATAGGAATGGAAGATAACTGTTAAATCTAGCCTTGAACAGGTTAAGATTGTAGTGACTGGGAAAACATCCTGTTGGGAGTCAGTTCCACAGGTCAGTGGTGTGTGGGAAGAATCTGCTCAAGTGAAACTTACTTCTCATTGATGGAATACAGAGGGAATATGAGTGGTTTGCTACTATGTAAGTGGCATGGCGTGTTCTTGCTGTGATGGTTTGCCTTGGTGGGACCAGGGAATGCAGTTCGTCCATGCACTTTCCATGGAAGTAGTGGTAGAGCTGCAGGAAGCTTGCCACATCCTGCCTGTGGGAGAGAGGTTGAAGGGTGGAGAATAATTTGTTATCCACAAGGGCTTGAAGACACTTTGGAACTCTATCAAGGCCAGAGAGTAAGGTCTTGGCAGTTCCTACCCAAATATGACAACAGTACTCCATTTTTGACCTGGTCTGGCTCTTGTAAAGGTAGAGGATTAGCAGAAGTCAGCTACTTACTGGAGTAGTACAGAGAGCTGATCATTTTACCTGCATGCTTAGCAATGAATTGTATGTACGAGTTCCATTTCAGGTCAGTTGTGAGTTTGAGACCCAAGTCTTTCAAGGCACAGTGCTTCCCCTAGTGGACCGCTGTTCATCTTGATTGGTGGTAATTCAGGGTCAGATCAGCGACTATGAAATGTAACTAGCTTGGTCTTTGAGGCATTGAATGTAACCAACCAGTTTTTACCCCAGTGGATAGTTTGTGCAAGATCAGAAGAGAGATCAGTTGCCAATCTCTGACCATCGAGAGTTTTAGAGGTGCGCTCGTATATAGTCATATCATCTTAGGCAGATCATTTATGTAGATCAAAATGAGGGTGACACTTGCATTGACCTCTAGGGTGCCATTGATAACTAGTTGGTGGAAGACTAGTAGGCAAAGAGACACACACCTGCAGGAGTTGCATGTATAAATAACTTGGTGAGAATTGTCCAGAGATACATCATGGCATCAAGAGGCCCCACCAGAGACTACTACTGCATGATCCAGAAACTATTCACAAAATGGCAGTAGCCCCAATATTATACACTTGCTGACAGGATATACTCCTTCGGAGTTATTCAAAGGTTTGGGTCCCTGACTATCAGGTGGATAATCCCGAAACCCAGAAAATGTCTACTTCCAGCACCCTTAATGAAGAGACAATCAACCCACGAACAATGCATGCATGATGCTCTAAGTAGACATGTCATGTCTGCCTAAAAGTCAAGGCAACAGAACTCCTCTTTGGGTCAGAAACATTGTACTAGTCCAAGACCTAAAGGCACTGAAACAATCTTGCTCATGTACTTGAAAACTAAGACCCAATGGGAAAAGTGTAGATAATGAGGGTTGCTCAAAGATGTATGTGCTTCCTCTACCTCCATTTTGAATTAGTATAGTCGATGGTTACAAGGGTCTGTAAATGGCAAGTTATGTATTCAGGAGGAAAAAAAATTCAGGCTTAGAAAGGAGAAGCATTATGGATTGGAATGAGGGTTATGGACAAGGAGTGTGAAACAGCTATAAAGTTTTAACTTAGTATAAGTCCCAATATCCATTTTCTTTGGAAAGTGGACACTCCAATGTCCAATAACCCATGCTAGAAAAACTCCCATTAAATATATGGGCCTCAAGAATTAGCAATAAATTAATGTGCAATAATTTATGCTGATGTTAGCATGCATGTATGTATGTATAGCTACTGTGCCAAATATTAACAGAAAGTTTAAAACAAAGAAAGAGATGAAAAAACAAAAAAAATGAAGATTCAAAAAAGTGATTAGAATTACTTACATAAATTAAGATAGGCAAAGTTTTCTGTTGGGTTCATTGAACAAATAAAGCAGGAGTGAAGTTCATCTCTGTAATTAGTTAAATCAGTGCATCTTTGTTTCAAAATTGGAACTGAAAAAACTTTTGCAAAGATGTTTTAGAAGTTCTTTGTGGGAAGGGGTGAAATAGAGGATTATCTTTTCAGATTATAGATTTTGAATTTAAACATTTAAATATGTTCAACTATTGATGAAAATGCAGTACGTGGTTGAAAAAAATGTCTAAAACTTATACAAAATTTAATTTTAATATTACAATCTTTGTGCTATTATTAAGAAAGATGGGAGAAAATCTTGATATAAAATTGTTTCCACTATATAAAAATAGATATTTACATTTCAAATATTGTTTAAGATGTATGTAATAAAAACAAAAAAAGTATTAAACAATTTCCTTTTTTTTTTTTTTTGTTAGGTATGTATTCATTTATAAATTAATTTATGAATATATATATATATATATAAATCTTCTAAACCCTTTTATGAAATCTCAAAATATCTTTTGAATACTGAAAATATTTACTGTTTTATGAAAGTCCCTGGAGAAAATAAAATCAATTTAAAGTTTTTTAAAACTTCAACTGGAGATGTAGAAAAATGATTTCATTATAAAAATAGAAAAAAGAAGAATCTGAAAATATATATAATTTTCTTTTTCTATTTGAGTTCTTTATTTTCCTTTCACAATTCTGAAATATTGTTAGTAAATAAAATTGTTTTAATTCTGTTAAAACAATGTCACAAAATACAAAAGATTTTTTTAACTGCAAAATACATAAATTTAGGAGTTAATAAAAAAAAAAAAATTCTTTTAGTTATCCTTGGCACTTGTTAACCACAGAAAATAAATGGTATTTTGTAATTTTTTTTGTCACCATACTTTAACTGTCCTAAATCTCCATCCATTTGTTGGAATTTCTTGCTGTTTCTAATAAATTTAATGTTCTAAAAACCACAAGAATTTTCCTTCCAACCAGATGACTTATTAATAAAAATTTTAAAAAAGTAGCTTCATGTTCACAAATAGGTTTATATACACTTTTCAAAGATAGTTAAATTATATATATTAAATTTAAAAAAAAAAACCCAAAAAACAAAGGTCATTTATGGACTTAAAATATTCTTGTTTCTCAATTTAAAACAGTAAAGTAATATTTGTTTTCTTCTGAAGCTGTGTTTAGTCACTTAGGGAAATTAATGTTCTAATATATATGTTGATGGTTGAGAAACCGCTTAAGTGATCCTGGTGCCATAAAGAACTTAGACATCCACAACGCAACTGCCTACCTCTGTTAGAAAAATCTTGTAGATAACACCATTCAAAGGAAAGCTAATTTTAAATGATGTCTTAAGATAATTGAAGCTCTTTAAAACTGTTTAAGCCAATACAACCAGGAACATAAACACAGGAAAGCATGCTAACAATGAAACCGTTGAAGATGGCTAATAAATTGGCTAAAAGTGCTTGGAACAAGAATGACCACAGACAGTTTCTACACTCTCTTTGCCTCCACGAAATAGAAAACTGTACGAACATTAAAAGAAATCTTTTTTTTTTTTTTTTTTTTTTTTTTAAAAAAGAAACTTGTAAGATTTTCTTTGTCTGTCACATTCATTGAAACGTGGGTATGATATACACACACTGGAGTCAACACCAAGCATTGACAAACTTTCATGTTTCAACACAATCTTCTGGCCATGTGTTTTGACTCGGCTATTTATATATGCTTGTCAACGATGCATTATGGGTAGTAAGTTCTATTGTATTACCTTGACTGTTATAAGTAGGCAGTAATGGTTATGTTTCCAATTATTCTAGAGGCTAGTGAGGAACATCAGATTCAGCATCTCTGTATTAAATAATGATATTTATTACTGGGGAAATTAATTTTTCTTTGGAGTTTTTTTTTTATAAATTTTAATACAAAATATGATGAAACCACTATTTGATTTTAAAAAATTAAAAAGCAAAAAGAAAAATCATAAAAACCACAAAAAGGGTGCAATGAGTAAATTGTTGCTATTTTCTATGTTTAATTTTGTGCATACACATTGTTTATTTTTTATTTTGTTGACTACACAGTGTAGTAGTGATTTGGGCACTGTCTGTGAGAAATAGAGCACCATGATGCAATTCAATCTGCTATAAATTTGGGAACAGCATGCTGTACTGCTTATTATTTGCAAAAGAATATCCAATATGAACATTTCAGAGTGTTTGGGTGTCAATCTGAAGATATTGCAGAGGATTTGTAAAGCGTTTGATGTGTCTAATGTTGAATTCAAAGGTACAGCAACTTGGAAAACTCACTCTGATCATTCTGATAAAAAAAGAACTTCCAAATTTGTTGGTGAGGACCTCAGAGTGCCTTGAGGAGGTAGTGCTGCCCTGTGTCGAGTGGGTGGTTGCTAGAAGACCTTGTGTCTGGCAACAGGACTCTGCACCATGCCACACAAGCAGGAGTCATGGCTGTCAGACAATTTCTGCAACTACATCACCCCTTACATCTGGCCACCTAACTCCCCAGACTGCAAACCCTTGATTATTACATGTAGGGTGCAGTTGATCGAGAGACTAACAAAATTCTTTGTAGCACAAAAGATGAACTGAAGGCAAGGATTATGATAGTATTCACCAACTTAAACAAGGAACCCATCCAGAAGAGTTGCAGGTGATTCCAAAGTCACCTGAAGGCTGTAGTTGAAGCCAATGGCAATTTTTATTTAATAAATTTACTCTTGAGTATTTCGGTAAATATATATATATATGTTAAAATGAGATATCAGTGTTATTTTCATTTTTGCATAATTTACACGACAATTTATCCATCGCATCCTGTATATGGAACAAGTAAAGGAATATTTCACTCATCAGGGATATCAAGATATCTCTTATTATGGCAGGATTAGGCTCAACCCACTTCCCAAAATTTAAAATGGAATTTTTTTTTTCTTGAAAGTGCTTTTTGATCTTTATTTAAAATATTATCTACTCTTATTAATAACTTAAAAAACACTTCACAAATTGTTTTTATAGCCACATTATACAAATACTGATTAATTTCACATACCTGAAACAAAGAATCCACAAATATTTTATACTGCAAAATATTTACTCAAAAATATGGATCCTGACAGTTCTAGAAGATCTCTAACCAAATTATGAATAGAAGCAAAGCGGCTGTGCCAACTATTATAAATGGTCCTGTGGTGGTATCGTCCTCGACAGATAAGACAAAGCTCATTGCCTCAAATTCAGTGTTAGATGATAAAAGCCATCCCATTCCCAACTTCCCATGTTTCACTGAGCACAATCTCAATAATATTTTCCTTACAACTGTAGCAGAAAACCTGCAATTCTGTAGCACAGACACTGGAAACACACTTGCAATGGATTCTGGTTCAGTATACACTGATGTGTTAGCCTCCTAACTTTTCAATGAACACTTGCCTTTTTATACTTTCTTGCCAAGCTAGAGTATTTGCATATTGAGCATGCCTCCAGCCTCTATCTGACTCAATGACACAAGCACCTCATCATTCCTGTGCTGATGCTCAAACGGTTTACCTCACTATCAATTCACTTGTCCTAGACACACATTTAGGCTACGTTACTCTTTCATTCTTGGACCTCTGAGGTAATTCTCCAGCACAACAACCCAAGAAGTCTCAAGACTTATCAAAAACCTTGACCCTACGAACACCACTGGCCCTAACAAAATCTCAGTGGTTGTCCTCAAGAATATCAATCTGGAACTATCTTTGATCTTAGCAATTCTATTTAACCACTGCTTGATGGAGAAAACCTTTCCAAGTCTGTGGAAAGTGCCAAGTGTATGCCCAGTTTTCAAGAACACAAACTCATCCTCCTCTCAGTATAAACCCATCAGACTCTGCAGTATTAATAGCAAGCTTGTTGAGGCTATAAGCAACAAAGTTGTTGAGCACCTAGATAAGAACAACCTCTTGAGCGAAAAACAGTACAGGTTTTGATCAGCCCAATCCTTGCTGATGTCCTAATTGCCATTACTCACAGAATCGGTGAGGCACTTGATAACAAATATACCCCAAGGACTATAGCATTAGATATTTCAAAGGCTTTTGACAAGGTATGGCACAAAATTTTGCTCCTCAAGCTCTCCAGTTATGGAATCACTGGAGGAGTCTTCTCAGTAATAAACTCCTTCCTAATGGGTAGGTCTCTGAAGGTAGTTGTTAATGGCCAGTCCTCTGAGGCTCTAGCAATCAACTCAGGCATCTTCCAGGGATCTCTTCTCAAACCTTCTTTTTAGTATACATAGATGATCTTCTTCAGAGTATACTCAGATTATTTATAAATATCTATATTAATGATACAATATATGCATTTTCAAACTTTGTCATGACCAGAGATTAACAGCTGATCTCTCATCTGATCTAGCCTCTTAGTGTGGGAAAAATAAACTGGTTGCATTGAATGCCCCAAAAACCAAACTATTTACATTCAGTCATCGCCAGTCAGCACTGAACTACCACCAGTCCTGATGAAAGGATGTCTCCTCATGAAGGCCCTGTGTCTTGATCAACTATTAGGCCTTAAACTCACCTCAAACTCTATGGAACTCATACATATGAACCATCACTAAAGATGCAAGAAAAATGGCTGCTTTCCTGTAGTCCTCATTTTCCAGTCTCAATAGAGTCCAAAAGCTTCTCTGCCTGTTTGTGGGTGACAAATTATTTTCCACCCTGCAACCCCTCTCTCACAGATGGGATGTAGCAAGCCCCTCACTGTTCTATTGCTACTTCCACGAAAAGTGCTTTGGACACACTGCATTACTTGGTTCTGCCAGTTCTAACCTTCGCAGCTACTCAAATTTTAGCAAACCTTCCTCATTTCCTCCGTATTCTGTTGGTGAGAATTCTACTGCTCTGTGGAACCAACTCCCAAGATGATGTTTCCCCAATCATTACAAATTTTAACCTATTCAAGTTTAGGTTTAGCAATTATCTTCCCTACCTATTCACATAAACTGTGCCTCTTACACTAACCATTTTGGGCCTTGGACAAGACGAACTTCACATTAAAAAAAATATTTTATTTACTCAAAAATATAGCTATATACGTTTTCTTTTTAATTTGAAAAATAGTTATACAATTGTCAATTGATGAGATCTCAATCCCA
The DNA here is from genome assembly GCA_903632075.3 of Acanthosepion pharaonis. Taxonomy (NCBI): domain Eukaryota; kingdom Metazoa; phylum Mollusca; class Cephalopoda; order Sepiida; family Sepiidae; genus Acanthosepion; species Acanthosepion pharaonis. The sequence goes on from CAHIKZ030001565.1 coordinate 443,196, forward strand.
GTCTCGTATTGTACTTAAATTCATAAATCTAGGTACCATAGTGAAGAGCTCTTCTGAACAATTACCATGAAAGTATTTATAGAAAAAGCACAGGGAAGCTATATTACAGCAGAGTGAAAGTGACTGAAAAAAAATTGCATTGGGGCTGGGAGGGGAACCAACCCTCCACAATAAAAAACCTCTCTACAAATAACCTCTTAACAACAAAAACTGATATTGCAAATCTGTTAACCGAAATCTTCTCCAAAAATTCCATCCAAGAAAGCTTCAATAAGGAGTTCTTAAAGATGATGAAAAAAAACACATTAAACTTACAAAAGTACGAAGGCTATAACATTCTTCACTCTCCTTGATTTCAAAAACAGAATAAGAAAAAGACAAAATTCAGCTCCTTGATCAGATGAAATATTCTATGAATTTTTAAAACCATTACCCACAAAAATACCTTTTAGACATCTTCAACCACATATGGACAAACAATAAAATCACAGATAGCTGGAAAAAAGCTACAATAATCCCCATACCTAAATCTGGAAAAGACAAGAGATGTCTAGAAAATTATAGACCCATATCACTTACCAGCTGCTTGGGCAAAACATTCAAAAGAATACTGAGCTAAAGATTAAACCAGTAACTTGAATCAAACTCTCCACTAACCTCCAAATTGGTTTCAGAAGGCAAAAGAGTACAACAGACAGTTTGGTGCAACTTGAGGCTTTTATAAGAAATGCCCTTGTAAGAAACGAACACAGTTAATATGTTCTTCAATCTTGAAAAGACTTATGAAACAACTTGGAAATATGGGATCATGAAAGACTTCCATAACCTTAGACTATCTTCCTTTATACACAACTTCATAACAAACAGAAACTTCCAGGTACTAGTAGAATCCACTCTCACAGATTGTAGGAACCAAGGTGTACCCCAAGGCAGCATACTGTCTGTAACTTTATCAATATAAAACTCAACAACATAATTATGTGTTTAAATCCAGGAACAGACTGTTCATTGTATGTGAATGATTTTTTTTTTTAATTGCCTACAGATCCAAAAGCGTGCACATCATTGAGCAACAGCTGCAACTGTGCATAAACAGAATCAACAAATGGATCATTGAAAATCATTTCAGAATATCTGAAACAAAAACTCAGTGTGTCGACTTCTGTAAAAAGAAAGAAAAAAAAAAAGAAATGAAAAATGCACAATGATCTAACCCTCAACCACAATGGAATAGATTAAAGTTGCAGACATACACAAATACCTTGGAATACACTTTGATTAAAAAAAAAAAATTCAGATTCATCCCCCATATCAAATACTTAAAACAAAAATGCCATCAATATACCCAACTACTACATGCTATTGCCAATACTGAATAGGGAGCTGATAAACCAACCCTACTAAAATTATACCAAACTCTAATTCACTTCAAATTAGACTACGGATGACTCCTTTATGAGGCTGCCAGGAAGTCCTACCTAAAGAAACTAAACACCACTCACCACCAGGGACTGCAGCTTGCCCTGGGTGCTTACAGCACTACTCCAATTGAAAGTTTTTACATCAAAACTAGCGAGATGCTGTTAACACTTTGTCAGCAAATGTTAGTACTACAATACTCCACCAAACTATACTCATACCCAAGCAATGCAATCTACAAATGTGTATTCCACCCACAGTATGAACACCTCTACTCCCGGAAAGAAACAGCCATCAAACCTTTTGGGACTCTCCATGGAAAACCTAATAAAAGCAGCTCAGATCAACATCAACATAATCCCTGAATCTGCCCTAATAGAAAATCTTCCATGATTACTAAAACAACTCACAATTTTATTGAATCTTACTAAACACCAAAAAGCCAACACTGACCCTGCCACCTTCTAGGAAACATTTCATAATATCCTCCCAAAATACCCTGGTTATAAACAAATCTACATTGATGGATCAAAAGACTCTAACAGAATAGGATGCTCTGTCATTCTAAAAGACACACACACACAAAAAAAAAAAATGATTGCCAGATAATGCTTTTCAATACTGAAGTAACAGCCATACAGCTAGCCTTGGACCTAATAGCTGAAAACAGGTCAACACATTTCATTATTCTCTCATGCTCGCTATTTGTACTGACGGCCATCAATACCAAAAACATGAACAAACCACTAATCATCAAACTCCTGAAGAGATTTAACGCGATAACCAAAAGCACATCATACTGTGTTGGATCCTTAGCCATATTGGGATCCTTGGAAATATCAGGGATAAGGCAGCCAAGGAATCTCTCTCAATGAACATATCAAATTCATCATCTCCTTTACAGACTTGGAAGCCTCAATTAATTCTTGCAACCTCAACCAATGGCAAAAAATATTGAATACATACACAAACAACATTAATTGGCAGGTTAGAAAACAATACAGTAAGACTGGTTACACAAAGCAATACCACCTCATAGTATAAATTTTCTCCTCATAAACTCAGAAATATTAATCTTGTCTTGTATAAAATAAATAAAATATTCATTTCTACTCAGTTTTGCAAATTCTGAGATTCATTCATCAGGAGACAAATTCATTTTTCTTTATCTTGTTTCATATTTGTTTTTCTTAAAAGATATTAAGTTATAATGAAAAATGATTTGAATTTGTTTTTCATAAGACACTATTTTATGATAAAAGCATTTTTGAATTTCTTCAGAATTCAGATATGAATACAACTTTTGAGTTATATGTGTAGTGAATTTTTTTCATTTTGGATAGGTATTTGTGAAAATTATTCTAAGTAAATTGTTAATCTAATGAAGGGACCTTTTCTATTAGCTTATTAGATAGATTTCACTTCTCAAAATATTTCTTAAGGATTTTTGTCATATTATCATAATATTTATTTGTGTTATCATAATATTCATTTAAAACCATGGGTGTGTGCTTGATGTAACAATAATTACAATTTATATTATTGAATAAAAACTAAAACAAAGTTTTGTTCTTGAATTCATAAGGTTTATGCTTATCTTACTGAAAACTTAGTTTGAATAATCAATGACTTTTGGTTCACATTATTTCCATGTTCTCTGTGGCCTTTTGGATTTTGCTTAATAAAGTTCTATAATTCAATTATTCTCGATGATACTTTGGAGATGTTTGGATCCTTATATTGATTATAATTTGAAGGCATCCATTTACTCTCTGTTGGAATATCCTTAATTGGTTGAACTTTGAATTCAATTACAAACAGATTTTAAATTTAAGAGGGTAAAAGATATATATACTGTAACATTCGTCCTTTGGTGTCTCTGCACATGTCTATATTAAATAGATATGAAATATAGAGATTCATCATTGAAACTTTCTAAGAATATTTTAGGAATCTAAATTATTTTCTTGTATTTGTTCTTTTGTAAAGGTATTTTTTTTTTCTTCCTTTTTTATTAAAATCTGTTTTGGGCAATTTTCAGTTAAATGATTTTCTGATAACCATAGGTATTTGCTTTTCTCTTCATTGGTATGGCTATTTTTTCATTCAATATTTTGATGGTACACTTTTTTATAAGTGGTTTTAGAGAAATTTATTTTTGAATTCCTTGTTTGATACTAATGAGTGTGTTCTTATCTCAGATAATAGGCTTGACTGTGAATAACTTCAGTAAACAATGAAAAAATTGTCTTAATAGTATCACATCGAGTAAGTCACCAGTTAATGGATGTTAATAATGTCACATCAGAGTGACTAGATAATGGGTGAGCTATGGGAGAAAGGAATATTCTTGCAGTTTGCATCCCCCTCCCCATTTTGAGCATTATTATATCTGTTAGGGGACCTTACCCATAATAACATAATGGACTATCCCATACATAATAAATACTGCGCCTCAAGAGGAAGCAGGGAGTTCAGTCTGAAATCTGGAGTGAAGTCTGTCAGGAGTCTGTCTGTCAGTCAGTCAGCGCGAGCGAGTCAGTCGAGTCAGAAGCAGTCCGAAACAGAGTCGCGTTCAGACAATTACTACTAAACCTGATTGTTCGTACTTTCTACTTCTCTGTATATATTCCTGTTTGTAATATATCTATGTTATTCCATATCCGTGTTCGAGTTCTTCTTTATTGGTTCTACCTTGGACTATCACCTTGGTACAAGGAACCGGACCATAACAGTGGCGACGAGCGATTCAAATTCATTCTGTGGAAGAATAAAAAAATTTTCGTTTGCCACAGCATAACAGTGGCGACTAGGAAACCAACTCCCTACGCGGAGGACATACCTTTTTTTTTTTTTTTTTTTTTTGCTATCTGTCACACATAACAAGTGGCGACAAAGATTCAAACTCACACGTGAAGAACAAACAACAAAATCATCTCTCGTCAACATAACAAGTGACAACGAAGAAACCCTAAAAAGGAAATACAAACTCTATACGTCACATATAACAAGTGGTGATCTGGAAAACCCTTAAAGAAGAATAAACTCCCTACTTGGAGGACATATTTTTTTTTGCTATCCGTCGTATGTAACAGTGAACGATGATTAAATTCTAAAAAAAAAAAAAAAAAAAAAAGAAAAGAAAAATTTTTTCTTCATATCAAATTTCACTGACAACAAAGGGAAGTTTTTTTTTGCAAGCACAGGCTACAGAATATCAGGTTACACAAAAAAAAATATGTTAACATGGAAGATTTTAAGTCAACCATTATGGAACTTATCAAAGTCCAGTTTGAACAACAACAAAGGTACGAACAAAAACATCTAGAAATGCAAGAATTATTGTTACGTGCAATGGCAAATAAGGAGCAAAAACCTGAGAACGAATCATTTCTCTCTCAAGATGCTATTTGGAGTAAATAAATATTGTGACGACTTCAAATTATCGGAACTCGGCGCTGACATCTTCAAATGCTTAATTTACGTCCAAGGTCTGGTTTCAACCAAAGACGCAGAAATGAGACGTAGAATACTTACTAAATTGGAAAATGAACAAGACACTTCAAAAACTAGCCGAAGACTGCCAGAGATGCGTCAGCGTAAAAAAAGACTCTAAAGACATAGAACATGCTGGCATAGCATACATACGCAAAGTACGAAGACAAACAAATTTTCCCTCCTCACAAACAAACCGAATTGATTTTCCCATCTCAAGAACAGGTAAAACAAAATTTTCTAATTATAATCAACATAAGAAACTACCATCAAGTCCATGCTATCGTTGTGGGTCTTGGCATTGGGTTAAAGACTGTACATATCGTGCTAAAACTTGTCTATCATGTAAAAAAAAAATTGGTCACAAAAGTTCTCACTGTTGGTATAGAAAAGAAAGCAGAATAAGAATTACGAGGACCGACCAAACAGATGAGACTAATATAAGAAAATATGTACAAGTTGAAATGCAAAACAAAAGTTAGGTTACAGCTGGATTCTGGCTCAGACTTAACTATCATAAATCTACAAACATGGAGGAAACTGAACAAACCTGTCATGTTAAAAACGGATAAAATGGCGAGATCAGTTACGGGGAGAAAGATAAAATTCAAGGGTGAAATAATCACAAACGTAACATTTAATGGAATGACGAAAAAACTAAAAATGTATGTCTTAAGAAATACCGAAAACCTATTCGGGACAGACTGGATGCAAAAATTCGAATTGTGGGATCTACCTATTAGCACCTACTGCCAGAATGTAAAAAGCTTATCAACCGAGGCAGACAAATTAAAAGGAAAACTGAAAACGAGTTTCCCCGAAGTATTTTCGGCAGGTCTCGGAAGATGCAAGAAAATGGCAGCTAATATCAAAATAATGGATAACGTTCAACCTATTTTCAAGAAAAAAAGGAGTATACCGTTTGCATCAATAGAAAAGATTGACCAAGAATTATCTAGACTCGAAAATATGGGCATATTGAAAAAAGTAGAGTACAGCAAATGGGCCGCACCGATGGTCTACGTTAAGAAGAAATCAGGAGAAATTTGAGTTTGTGCTGATTTTTCTACAGGTTTGAACGCAGCAATAAAGGACTACCACTATCCGCTACCTAGTCCTGAAGAAGTATTCACTAAATTAAATGGCGGAAAATATTTTTCAAAAATTGATCTAAGTGAAGCCTACCTGTAAATTCCAGTCGATGAAGAAAGTTCAAAACTACTATGCATAAACACACACAAGGGATTGTACAGATACCAAAGACTACCAAGTAAAACAAAACAAGTAACACAGTCCTACACACCAAAAAGAAAATTCCTCCCAGGGGAAAAAGTTTTTTTTAAGGCATACAAAAATAATACCTCTTGCTGGGAACAAGGGATAATTGAGAAAAGAATTGGCAATATGATGTACATAATTCAAGGAAAAAAATTCTCAAACAGAAGACATGTAAACCAAATAAGGAAGAGACTGTTACAGGATACTAACGGTCCACCTCAAGATGAGGTATTGGACACGATTTTCGACACATTCGATATAACAAGACCGCAAATAATGCCAGAACCAAGAAAATCGTCTAGAAAAAGAAAATTTACTGAACCTTTGGAAATAGATCCAAAGAAAAAAAGATATTAAAAAACCCCTTCTACGCAAAATTTTTGGAAGTGGGGGGTGTTAGGGGACCTTACCCATAATAACATAATGGACTATTCCATACATAATAAATACAGCGCCTCAAGAGGAAGCAGGGAGTTCAGTCTGAAGTCTGGAGTGAAGTCCGTCAGGAGTCTGTCAGTCAGTCAGAGCGAGCGAGTCAGTCAAGTCGGAGGCAGTCCGAAACAGTCGCGTTCAGACAATTACTACTTAACCTGATTGTTCATACTAACACTTTCTATTTCTCTGTATATATTTCTGTTTGTAATATATCTGTGTCATTCCATATCTGTGTTCGAGTTCTTCTTTATTGGTTCTACCTTGGACTATCACCATGGTACAAGGAACCGGACCATAACAATATCCATGATAGAATAACACCTTAATACATGCGCATAACAGAATAGCTGAAAGAAAAGGAATGACCAACATGCTTTGTTCTTAAAGAGATTTATACTGCTAAGTCATTCACAAAATTATATGCACATATTTACATGTGCCCCACACAGAGAAACTATAACATGTATATCACACAAGCAGTATGAAAGTTGGGGGAAAGAGATAGAGGGTTTTACTTTTAATAATTGTCAATGGGAATTTGAGCTGCTAGAGGATTCTTCTGCATTCTGGAGAAGCTATATTTAAGATTCCAGTCTCAAACAGGTTGGATTTATCTTCTAAGTCAAAAGAAAACTGCACTATAGGATTGTAAGCTGCCCCAGGAACATGTCTGGATGAGATGAGGCCTCGCCTGTGCTAAAAAAGCAACCACTTGGGTTGACTCCTGGAAGCTGACTGATGAGACCATAAATTTACCTAATTGATAAATTTAGTGTGTATGCTAAAATTAAAGTTTAAGCTCCAAATGGACAAAAATGGTTGTGATATTTGGTTTACAGACAGGATGTCAGCTATGAATTACCTCAGAATACCATCACAATAGATGAAAACATAAAAATTTTCATTATCTTTGCTGATTTTCACCCAAAATTGGGTGAAAATTGATCTGATTTTACTAAAAATGCAGCAGTTTTCTTGCTCTAATTCATCATACATTAAAAATGGCTAAGATCCATACACCCTAAGTTACCAATATCAAAAGTGTATTGGTTAAGCCCTCTCAGAATTTTCAAAACCTTCCTCCTTCAAGTCAATCATTCATATTAATTTCCTTTGGGAATTTCCCTGCAAAATCATTGTAATGTTAATGTCTTTGGGAATTTCCCTGCGCACATACACACACACACACGTTTATTTCAACCATACATGGTTTATGAAGTTTCTGTACCATTGTCACATTGACGACCAGCAGTGGATAGAAAAAACTGGACCATTTGAGGACCCCCTTCATGAATCCAATGATCAACTTCTTGAGACCATTCACCAGGAAACAGGACTTTATCTTGACAATCAATACAGCTGATGGGAAAGGCGGGACTTAAACTAATGGACCACAATGAAGGTGATTTTTATCTGAAGAGATGATCGAGGCCCTAGAAATGTTAGCTAATCAGAAACACAAGGATAACTTTCTTCTTCTCCGTCGTCAATTATCTACAATCCTCTCAATCTTTATTGTGTAAAGTTGAAAAAATTTAAAGATCTCTAACTCAACTGCTTTCAGTTTGTGTGACAACTTTCCATGGGTAGGAATTAATCCTACTTTGCATGGAACTTTACACCACTTTGTAGAACTGATTGGTTTGAATGATGGTTATGGTCTTGGGAACCTGTCCAAAGAATGTTTGGAGGCAAACAACAACAAGGACATTAGAAATTACTTGCAATTTTTAGCCAGAAAAATCTCTCCTGTTGATCAGCTCACTGATGTCATGTCAAGACTCCTTGAATGTTCTGACTTTGTCTTAACCAATCTTATAATTTAGTGTCAGTCAAAAAAGTAATGTACAAAATGGGGTGCCACAGATCATACCATACACTCACATACTCGGCTGTTCAATTTGCTAAAGAAGTGGTATGCCAGTCTTGTTGAAGATATATTTCTTGATTAATTATGTACACCAAATTGTCATTTTGAAACTCTTGAAACTTTAGCATGAATTCATGCTATAAAGATTTTTAGAGGTGTTTTGCTGAATAGCAGTTTCTAGGATCTTTGTTTTGAAGAAAGTTTGGATTTTATTTAACATGACTCTGTCCTGCTGTCTGTCTGTCTGAACCCATGTCTGTCTTTTTTGATGTTGTACAGCCCTAATCTTCACCTTTTTATACAATTGAAACTTTTATCATACCATTAAATTGGCCTTAAGCATAGGCTTCCAACAAGCCCTCAACCAACCTCTAATCTTTATCCAAACTGAAATTAGAGTGATTTTTGTACCTTGGGATGGCAATGCCCAAATAAGGAAATCCCACCCCAAATCCCCAATTCTTGAGAAATTTCACCTTTTATGAACTCAGCTTGGCCATACTCTTCCAAAAAGACCATAATCACTTATCAGAAACAGATTGGGCCAAGTTGTACATCATCATACCTCTATTTCCAAAGTTAGCCCATCCAGGCCCACTGTGCCACGTGACTTCATGTCAACCAAAGGGAAATAACTCTTTTTGTATCCCTACATTTTTTCGTCATTAATTTATAAATGGGACCAGTGAAAATTCTATAAGTGTTGACAACTTAGATTATTCTTTCTCTTGACATTTGATTGTATCTTATTCCTTTCTACTCTGTTCCCCAACCATATTTTTATAGCCATGTTATACAAACACTGATTAGTTTCACATATTAAAAAAGAAATAATGCATAAATATTTTCTTTTTTCTTTTCTTTTTCTTTTTTTGCTGCATTCCTTATTTTTCTATTTTATCATTCTTTTATTCTCTCTCAATAAAGAATTTTAATTTATCTGATTTTTACACCTTTCCATTCCAACTTGCCTTTCAATCTTTTACTTGTTATCTCTTCATATCCAATCAGCAAAGCCCATCTCTGCAATGGCTGTCTTTTCTCAAACCCCTTCTATGTATATTTATATAAAACAAAGTGCAGTATTCCTTTTACCTGGGTTTTCCTTGCATTTTTCTCTAGCTTTATTACTTCCTACCTTTTCTCTTTCTTACCTTCTTTGCCCATTTCTTGTCCCCATTGCTTTTCCCCCACAAATTATTTTCTGTTGAATATTATATAAGTTTCCCAGTCAGAAATTATAACTTATTCCAGTTGAGAATTGCCAGGGATTGGGCAGATATTAAACTCTGATCATAGATAGAAAAATATAATAGTTATACATACAATCATCATCGTCATAGTAATTTCTGTATTCTTTCTAATTTTGGTTGCATTTTTTAATAAATCTACATATTGTATATATTGCAGTGACTGAAAATGTTAAATCATTAATTTTTTATATGAAGTTCTATTGAGTGTATTGAGTACTTCTTTAAAGAAATGAAGTTTGATGTCTGTTTTCTTGAAATAACTATTTTTTATACAGGGAGGCAGAAATACCTCCGATATAATAGTGTCTTCATCTAGCTGATGTCTTACCATTATGTAGCAGGTATTTCTGCCACACCCTGTATTTAATATTTATCTAACTTTATTTTCTGTATTTTTAATTTTGATTAAAAAGCTGTTTAGTTATGTCTTAATTATCTTTCTTTTGATTTTTAGTGATTTACTAAGTGTAGCTTAGATGTGGCACAAGTCTGAAAGTAAGGGATACTCAATGAGAATCTCACTCACTTCTCAGTCGTAATTGTTCTAGTAAGACAAACTTGTTAACCATTACACCATGCTGAGGTGCCTGCCCTTTGATTTTTATGATACCTAAAATAAGAATAAAATGTTATGATTATTTTTTTTTCCTTTTATGAAATGTTATATTAGATGTGGTATAATAATGGGTTGTTTTGCAAAATCCTTCTTGCTTTAAAGAATAACATTTTAGTAGAAAATGTAAGTTCTGTTTTCTCTGTATTCCATTATCATAGAATACAAACACATTCTCATCTTAACTGCTTCTGTTTCCATATATAAATGTGTGGTAGTGCTTCTACAATATTATTCTCTATCATCGGTAATATCCATTTTGTGCTTTGGACTTATCAAATGGTTTCTAATATTGAAAAAAAAAGTCTATGCATAAAATGTATTGGTCAATTTTTACTTTAAAAATGTAAATAACTCTTTTAATTTTCCTCTAACTAGTTTATTCACATTGTCAAAAATGATCACTGAATTTAAATAATTTCTCAATTGAATTGATTTAATTTCTGCAGAAGTAATCTAGGATTTTTATATGTACAATTAACTCTATTGTCATATGTAAGAAGTTATTTGCTTTTTAAATCATTCAAAGCCAAAATATATGAAGTTTGAATGAAACAAAAATAAAAAGCACTATATTAACTCGCCCAAGTCAGAGATAATAAATATGAATTATATTGCAGATGATTTTGAGAATGCTATCTGGGATATTAGACTCATCCTTGAGGATATAAAAATAACACCTAAGGAGGAATTACACATTCTTGGTTCTCCAGCCTTTTCAATAACCATTTGTGAGTGTTTGGATTCTAGGTATGTCATTCTAACACAAATGACTGAGAAATTGCAATTAATTGATGCACACTCAGCCCTCTACCTCTTGAAGAACAGTTTTTTGCTACTGAGGTTCCTCTACTCTCTCTGAATTGCCCCATGCTACCTCAAACAGGATTTCTTAAACAAGATGGATATCACAAGAGATGTGCAATGTTAATTTCGACAACATAGACTGGAGGAAGGCGAAGCTCCCTTTGAATTTTGGAAGTCTGGGCCTTCAATCAGTGGCAGACTTGGCCTTTCCAGCATATCTTTCTTTACTTTCTTCCAGATGCGAATTGATGAGATACTTGGGGAATTGTTTCAATGTTTTTCAGGTAGTTCTTTCTATTAAGGGACAAGCCTCGCAAAATGGAGTGGCTCTTGCAGTCAGTGTGCCTCACTGGTGATGGTGAGGTATTGCTTTCTCCATCATTGTGCCTAGCAGAGGAGAGCAAAAAAAAAATAAAAATTTGTTTTTGTTTATAGATAATTTGTTGAAATAAATATTTGCTTTAAAAAACAATGTTAGCAACCTGATCACTCACTCCTGTTTACTAATGAGATATTCCATATTCTCATTACTAAGATATGGAGATCAAGTTATGTGGCCAATAAATAGTCACATTGTGTTTTATATTACTGAATAGATGCAAATTTATTTAGTGTTTTTTTTTTTTTTTTAAAGTGAGCCAAATTTATTCCATTGACATCTTTAAGGGGCATCTAATAAAGAAGAAACTCATAACTAGATTACAGGATTGTTGTTAACAATTATATCATGGCTTATCTTATCATAAAATTCAACTTGGAAAATGTTTTCCGAAATGACCTTAGACAAAAGGAGTGGATTAACATGTCGAATTTAGAAAATACCAAACATGTCAAATTTAGAAAATACCAAACATGTCTTTTAACATCAGAATAAAATAAGGGCACTTCAACTCTAATCTTTAAATCTAGTTAATGGTAATACAATTGAAAAGTAAATTAAGATTATTGGAATGTTTGATTTTAGTCACCTTAAAATCAAAAATTTAATTAAATATAAACATTTCTGTTTTTCAAAACTGCTTAAAAATTATTTTGTTTTTACTTCTTGTAAACTTTTTTAGGTTTATATGCTTTTAATTTCATTTTTTAAAATCATTCATTGTGTAAATTTATTTTCAAGTTAAGCCCCATTCTGAGTTGTGATTTTTGATTGGTTTAAGGAGCATGTGTGTGTATATATATATATATATATATATATATATATATATATATATATATATGGCCATCTATTTTCAAGATGAACCTCAAAATGATTTGAATAAATGTAACAATTTCTTTTTACATTTTCAGTCTTTGAACTGAGATGCATTTATATTCTTTAAGCTTGTTCTGTACTTGATTATTTTTAATGTCTGGGTTATAGTTTCTAATGAACTTCTGAAAGCTACCAAATAATAAGATATTATTCAAATTTTGTTGGGTTTAAAATTTTCAGCACACCCTGATACATGCTTGTGTTGATGCAATGGATTAACATTGTCCAAAGCAGATCTTTGTTCAAGGATTAAGCAGAGAATTAATAATACAAATATAACATTTGTCACTTAACTGACTATTTAGCACAACAACTTAAGAGTTTTGTAGAGGAACATTATCATAATCATTCGGTTCACTTGTCAGGAAATTTTAGCAATTGACTGCTGATTTTTTTTTTTTTTTTTAATATATATTAAAAAATAATTTATGCACTATTTATTGGTGCTAGGTTGTTTTTGTGTGTGTATGAATGACATGATGAAGTGAAAAATAGGTTTTGTGTAATGTGTTTTGTCCTTTAGGACTTCATTGAACTATATTTGTGTTTACATTGATGTAACTACATGTGCGCGCAAAGAAAACAGGGATGCTGATAATTTTTTTTTTTTTATTTATGTTTAGGGTATATAATCACCAGATTTCATTTAGATTTTTTTCTTTTTGTTTATGTTTCCCTCACTTTTGTTCCCCCCACCTTTTCCTTCGTGTACAGTTGCATCAATGTCAACATAAAAATTTAGTCTGAAGTCCTAAAGGACAAAATGTGTCACACAAAAACTTTTCTCACTTTATCCTACTTCTTCCCACTAAAATTTTTCTTGATATATAAAAAATTTATTATACATTTTCTATAAATACTTTCATGGTAATTGTCTGGATGTAATCTCCTCTATGGTTCCAGTAGTCTGTGAATTTATGCACATTGCTTGATTGACAGCAAGGTCTAATCATTTTACAAAATAGCTAGATGTAATTGTAAGTTCTATGCTAACAGTTTATTTTCTTGCACTTCTTGCTTGTGGAACTCTCTTCTGGCTTCATGCTTTTCAGTCAAGTTTGCTCTTCAAAAGATTTAAATGCAATGTCAATTGTTATCCTCTGTCCTCTTAAATTTTGTTTTTATTTTTCTTGTTCCTTAATAATGCTTTTCTTATATTCTTTCACACTCAGTAACCCCCTGTGTGTTAATGGCTCTGTTGCTCTGCATATGATGAAATGATTTTTTTTTTAAAAATTGTTTTTTCATATATAATAGAAAAATGTTTTCAATTATTTGAATAACAAATGAACAGTGATTTTATGTACATGGATTTGTTATTGTAAATCTCAAATGATGCACTTTATATAATTGATTTCAAGCATGGAGTACAAAGTTGATCAGATTATATTCTTTAGTGAATTTATGAAGGTAACTCTATCATCTTGTATAGTTATTATAATACTTGGCAATGTTTCATGCCTCAGGAAATTATTGATTTTTGTAGTCATTGCTCACATTTTATTAGTGATTTGTTTATTAAGATATATTTTTAAAACTTTTCTTAAAGAAAATTTCTCTTCAACCTTTTTTTATAATTGCTTACATTAAGTTTTATCTAAATTCCTGAGATGAGATATTGGTTCTGTTTTACATTTGCCATTCACACCAGTTTCCAAACTATTGGAATCTTTATCCAAATTTCTGAAATTAAATTTGTACATTGTTTGCCCAAGTTATGGTGATTTTCTAAGTGTAGCTTAGATGACACAACAAGGCCAAAAGTATGGGGCACCCAGTGAGGGTTGAACTCACTAGTTGTAATTGATCTAGCAAGACATGCTTGTTAAACATTACACCATGTCATGGTACCCTGATTTTCTAAGTGCAGCTTAGATGTGGCACAAAGCTGAAAGTATGAGGCACCCAGTGAGGATTGAACTCACTATTCAGTCATAATTGATTCATGAGACAAGTTTGCGAACAATTACACCACATTGAAGTTCCCTGTTTGCCCAAGTTATGAATGAATTTACTTTTAAAATAATCAAATGTTCTTATTGGTAGCAAATATATTAAGAATTTTTCAATACTTAAGATATAGATTTACTTTAAACAGTGTGTAAATATTCTGAATATTTTGTAATATTGAACTATGATTCTAAAACCATTGTTTTTTTTGTTTTTAACTCTAATCCATATCATATGATTTTTCTTTACCAGCTAAAATAATAATTTTGAGTTTCTTTTCAAAAAAAAAAAAAGAATGAATCACAAAATACAATCTTGAATCAGTTTGGTTTCATTAGCTGTATAGATGAAAATATGAAGATGATAAGTCTTTCAACTTAGTTTGTGGACATTTGTATATTTGAATATAAAAATCTTAATCTGATATCTTTATTGTTTGTTTTTTTGACACGTGTTAATTTGCATAAATCTTTCAATAAGAATGCATCAGAATATTTTTAAAATATTAAATCAAACAGAATCTCATGTCACTAAACAATTGTATAAGAGAAAAAAATTACCTTTCCAGGTTAAGTAAAAAAAAATGATACCTACTTTTTGAGATTAAGATAAATCTAAAATTGGACAATTTGGCATTACTTAGAGAAAGATAAGGACTGAAGTAATAGTGAATCAGTCAGTAAATGAAAACCTTCTGTTTTTTTTCTTAAGTTATTACAATGCTTGAAAAATGATATTCATTATTGATATAGACAATTCAACCTGAAAGAGAAATGTTACAATTTACTTATCTACAGAACTGATATTAAAGAAAAATAGAATGTGTAATTATTACAGCTATGTTAATATTTTTTATGTAATTTGGAAGAGATTGTAGTTCAGACTAGTTTAACCAATTAGAGGACCTTTTCTGTATATACACACAAGCATTGTTAAATTATTTGGGGGGAAGGAATTAATTACAATGAAATCAGATTTAAATGACACAGATTTTTAAATTTTTATTTCTATGTCTGAAAAACTTGATTTTATTGTAAAATTTGTAAGACAGATTATTGTTTCTATTGTAACAATATTACAATTATTTGTTGGCACTAGTATTGCTTTGTAATAGTAGATGGCGTTGGCATCAATATTACCTGGTAATGGTAAATGGTGTTGGTACTTGTATTACCTGGTAATGGTAGCTGTGTGGAACAGTATCAGGAGGCAATTGAAGGCTTAAAAAATTATTTCATTTTATTTAAACAATTGAGCAAACACATTCTTAAATTTCCAATTTCAAGCTAATGGCTAAAATGAAGCTTATAAAAACTGGTAAACAATAATTTCTTTACATTATTTAATTTGGGGAAATGTAGAATTATAAGTAAAATTTATAAATTGAAACATTACATATATTAAAAATTATCACTTTACTGAAAGAGTTCTTTATAATAATAATAATAAGTTTAAAAACTTCTACATTAAGCAATTTTATCAACAATATTTTAAAAACATTTCAAGGACTAACAAAGAATTTAATCTGCTAACATTTGATTTTTTTTCTCTCTTAAAACATAGACCCTAACAATAGAATCACCATATTTAAAAGAAACTTTTTTTCCAAATTTTCAATCTTTTTTTTTTTTTTTTTCTCTCTATATTTCTACATTTAAGACAGGAATATCTTTTACATAATGGAAATCTATAATTTTCTCAATTTATACTTCAAATTATCTGCTGTAGCCAAACCAAATTTTTTAATTGGTAGCAAATTTATTTTGGAATTTCAAAGATAATTGTATTTCATAATATTTTTAATTAATACTTACATTAGTACTTTTAAAATGAATAGTCAAAATGAAATCACTTGATCAATTTTCTGTAAACAAAAAAATCCTAACATGTTATAAAAATTGAAATATTATACAAGTTTTGGTTGGTGACTTTATTTATTGCTTTATGTAAAGTATCCTTTATTTTTGAGTTATGAAAAAAATACAGTGACAATTAATGGCATTTTTCTATTTTAGGGTGCATTGGTAACAGTTTGTTCCGATGATACCTTACATCTATGGAATTACCGACAGAAAAAGCCAGAGATAGTGCACACCTTGAAATTTATGAAAGAACGGTAAGTAAAGTCTTATTTTTCCATTGTTTATATAAATCTTTGCAACATAACGCATTTTAAAATATCAGTGTTTATTAGTAGTTGAAAATATGTAGGCAGCTGTTCTCTCTTAAGAGAGTATACATGTATAATCTTTCAATAGTTGGGAAGTTTTCTGATTAAATTACTTTGCTGCTATCCCAATAAAGAGATTAGGATCTCTAAAGCCAATAAATCAAACTTGTCTATAAATCATGATTTATGATGGACTGTAAGAAACAAGGAACTATAATGAAATTTTCAGGAAACTTGGAACTTTGTGCCCAAAAAAAAACTGAGTGTCAAAAGGACTGTTTTTCCATTGACACCTCTATTATTTTAATTACGTTTCCTCTCTATTATTATTTTAATTACGTTTCCTCTCTATTCAGAAAAAATAAACTCTTTCTATTGCGTTTGCAATTTTGGTTTTTTAATACTTGCAGATAAACACAGAATTTTATTTTTGAGTCTGTTAGAAATGATCTAAGAAACTTTATTGATGAACTGCTTTTTTGTTAGTTGATCTTACAAGTGATAATTTAAAAAAAAAAAAAAAAAAAATGGCTGTCAGTGTGTCAGTTAATTTTTGTAATTTGGTCTAAACTCTTTGAAACTGACCTGGTTTTCCCCCCAGAAACAAAAATATCACATGAATATTTGTTTTTATTTAAATTCTTCAATTCCAAATGACTTTGTCAATTCTACATACAGATAAACGACTGATTGTGAAGGTAAATATTGTCTCTAATCAAAACACTTAAAATACATGACAAATCTTCCTTTACTGACCTTCAGTTATCAAATTGTGCACTTTGATTGACTTTATCTTTGAAACCTTTGTATTTTTTTGGTTTTTGTCTATTTATTTTCCTAATCTGTACAAATAATAAAATAGATTTAAATAGTAGCTAGCCAAAAGTGCTGAAAGGTTTCTAGTAAAAACATAGTTCATCATAATCTGTAGTTCATTCTGATGTTTGTATTTTTTTTTTGTAACTGTTCCTATGTTTTTTAGATATGCTATATACTTACACACTTATCCACATAGATTTATATCTACTCACACAGATTTATTTCAATTAATTTGCTCTATCAGAAATAAAGCACATTTTGTTTTTGTTTTATTTTTATTTAACCTATCATTTAAATTTTGCTTAGTTAACTTGGACTATTAACAGGCTTAGAGTCCAGCTTTTCTTGGAAATATTTTTCTTTATATAATAATGCATGGATATGACATATTTGTCATTAGCTACAGTTATTAGGCCAGAACTAGTTCTCCATAGTAAATGGTGTATTTTTCTCAAAGGTAAGTAAGAAGCCAAACAAAGCAATAATGTTTATTTTTTTTTTTTTTTTAGACTAAGTGTTTTAATCATTATATGCAGATTAATTTGGACAAGTTTATTATATACAATGAGCTATACATTGTCTATAGATTAGCTTATATTGATTTCTATGTCTTTCTTATTTTATTGCAATGCTTTGATCATGTACCCTCTAAGCTTGAAGACTATGCAACCAAAACATAAAACAGTAAAGATAAGGAAATCAGTCTGAACTAATCTATATACACTGTATAGATCATTGTATATAGATTACTTCAGACTAATCTGCATACAATGATTAAATCAATAATTTGTCTTTTATTTAAAAAAAAATAATTGATATGTTCCATTTTTATACTTTTGCCAATATAACTTTGAGGTTTTTATTGCCAAGAATATGTTGCAATCTTGTTGGTAGCCAAAAATCATCTGCAGCAAATTGTTCAGGTGTCATTAAATCTTGGAGAAGTTAGTTCTTTGCAAATGACTTTGATTTAATTACCAAATACTGTTCAGTATGCATTGTTCACAACTGTCCTGCTTGCTGTTAAGTGTGCCACTGAATTCTCTACAGGTTCTCTCATTATAAATCTGTTTACTTGCTTTATCGATTCTTTTCCTCTATATTTGAAAAACCACTTCCGTCATATTCCTCTGCTATTTATTACAATTCCCTACCGACTTCAGAATCTAAGAAAGCTTGAAATCATTCTATTCATGTATTCTTTTACAGAATATCCTTCATCAATATTGCTAACATTTTTATCAGAACTCTTATCTTGATTTGAAATAGCTCCTTTCTCTTGAACTGTTGCATTATTTTATCTTGTCTTATTCTATAATGTTGTATACATCTTTTGTTTTTTAAGTTTCTAATAGTTTTCTTTTTCTTATGACTGCAGAATTGTTTGATTTTTGTATGTTGAACAAACTGACACAAGGCTTATACTGTCATTTCAGCCAATATTATTTTATTGTTGTTTTACAATTGTATGTAACTTGTGCAAGTAAAACATTGAAACACATGCAGTTAAACTAGAACATGAACATAATAATTGAGCTAATTTTAACTCCCGAGAAAATGTTAATGTTTCTAGCTATTTATTGGAATTACGTTCCAAAATATTTCTATAAAATGTTCCCAAATAGGTAATTATTATAGTTCATTAAATCATCATTTGATATTATATCACTACTTAATTATCTGACTATTAATTCAATTTTGAATAAATACCAAAGGAAAAATATGTGAGTCTCAGTACCAATAGAAACTAAATAATTATAACATGTTTGAAGGTCAATGAGCATATCTGTTTTCTTTGTTCTTTTTACAAGTATACTGTTAAATTGAATTGAAGTAACCTGCTTGGTTAATTAAAATTATCTTGCCTATTATTGTCTTTCGTGGGCTTTTGTCATATGATTGTGAAAACTAATTAAATTTTTTCAGTTTTATATAAATTTAGGATCTGGGCATCTTTTGTTTTGACCTTGGAATTTTGACTTTCATAAAATGGACTTTAGAAAGATAGTTTCAAAGAATAAAATAATACTTGTAATATAGCAACAACTCTGAGTAGTAACTTATGAAGCTTCATTTGACTAATTCATCTTTAGCGCTGAAAACATTTTTTATTATAGCAGATGATTATAATGGATAGAGGAGATAGGATGTGTTTATTTTATTATCACATGTATCTTAAGAAACTACAATATTTGAAGGCCATGTATTCTTTTTATAGGCTATATTTTACATACACACAATTTATATAAGATGACCTTTAGTAATAAATCAAGGACAAAAGTATTTGAATGTGATACTGTTTCTCTTTATGACAAGGACATTTAAAGAATATCACCAGATTTGCTTCTGCATTTTAATCTTAAATCTTATGTTGGGTCAATGAGAGTAGTTTTTATTATACTTACTTTTGTGTTTCCTTGACTTTTTAATTATGTTAACTAACTGAACATTATTTAATCGGCTAATCAATATTAACTTAATGACATTTTTTTCTCTCAAGGAATAGCTTCTCCTCAAGATCCTTGACTTGGTTTTTTGGTGGTTTTTTTTTTCATAAGTTACAAATCTTCTGTTAGATTGAATCTCTCTTGAAAAATTTTCTTAAAAAATGTTGAGGCTTCTCTGCTTTATTGACTGTAATTTCTTCTCTTCACTTCACTAGCTTTTGAAAAAATTCAGAAAGGCCATTTCAGACTATTTTAGTGCTATCAATTTTGGTGATATTTATGTTGATCAGAAGTAACAATTTCTTTCTAGCATCACAATGTATGATAAGTAAATTTAGAAGCCTTCCTCCACCTTTTTATGGGTACACTTGACAAATACTATCAGAGGCTCTCTCATTACCTCTTTATGTAAATAACTCTGCTATATGTTTTATTAGAAAGGTAGATGCCAGATATTCTAATCTGATGTTGTAACAATTCTTATTGTTATTTGGTATCAGTATTTTTAAAGTACTTTTTTTTTTTTTTTTTTTTTTTTTTTTGCTGGCAGTTTTTGATAGAAACTTTTTGTTTGAATATCTTTTTGTTTTGTTTATTTGTTTTTTTTTCCCACATATTCTCTCACACTCTAGTAACTTCTTGCATCTTAGTAGCTTTGTTGCCATGCCTCAGGTGAAATGATTTTTTAAAAAATGAATCATTTTCATGTTGAAATTTGCTAAAATCATGATGTAAACAATAAAATTTTGTAGTTTATTCTTTTGTTTTTCATTCAATATCTTCAAATAGTAGGACCCAAAATTTTATTCATCCTTATTGGCTAGTGTGAGTAAATTATTTGAGTAATTTGAAAGATTTGTTTACAATTTGCATTATCTTTGTACATAATTCAGTAGTCCAGGTTTTTATATTAAAAATCTGAATGTTTGAATTCCAAAAAGTAATAAAATAAAATAAAGACAACCTGGTTATGCCTGTTAAATAAATCATTTGTATATACAAAGATATGTACAGAATTCAAGAGTCAGAAATGATTAAAAGTAGTTGGTACACAGAAAATCTGTGATTTAGAAAAGACTTAAATAGTTGGTTCACAAACAAGTCTGCAGTTGAAAAAATACTTACTAACACAAATTCACTTACCATCTTTGCTGTTGAAGATAATTTGTTTGAAGTTACCAACATGTATTTCTTTCAGCATGTGCTATGTGGAGACAGTCACATCTCTGCTCTCTGAAAGTTGAAATTTGTTGGTTTTTATAAGAATTTTTTTTCTAAAAGTAGGCTTGAGAAAAATAGGTTTTTAGTTTTCTCTGATTGGTCAAATATTTCATATGGTGATATTAGTTTCTAACCAATAGACACTTTGATTTCAACAGTGTGTGTTGTACTGTGGAAAATATTTGGCATGTTTGTAATATTGTCTGTTACTGGGTAGAAAATAGTTTGGGTGTGTTTTAATATGGTAATTATGTTGGAAATAGGTTTTATTTCCTATACCTTCTCATAAATTATTGCATTTGCATATAAAATTCATACACTTAAATATAATAACTATTATGGAACAGAGGTAATATAATTTAGAAATTGGAGGAATTGTCTTACTTTTAAAATATGTATGACTTTTGCATTCAGCTATTAGGAATTTTTTTTAAACTAAGTAAAAAATTAGTAAATGCTTTTATTGTATCAACGTTGTTAGACGGGCAGGCCCCCTTCAGAGGGGGCAATAACGTTACAGCCCCCTCTGAAGGGGGCCTGCCCGTCTAACAACGCTGATACAATAACAGTTTTAGAATAGAATACCAGTGTTTGTGATGAATAGCTGTTGCCGTAAGTGCCGCTTGCTAATAGACCTGCGCCTGTGAAGAGAATGTTTTTTCGAAGGTGGTAGGTCACATGATCTATGAAATTCTTTTGTCGAAGGCGCTGATTCGAAGGTGATGACGTCACCATGCCAACTTGATGAAGTCGACCACTTTGAAATTTATTTTCGACCGAAGT
Organism: Acanthosepion pharaonis; assembly: GCA_903632075.3. Lineage (NCBI taxonomy): Eukaryota > Metazoa > Mollusca > Cephalopoda > Sepiida > Sepiidae > Acanthosepion > Acanthosepion pharaonis. The sequence continues at coordinate 465,011 of CAHIKZ030001565.1, forward strand.
CTCAGTTTCAAAGGTGATGACATCATCATGACGTCACGATAATCTTCTAAATTCTTTTCTCTTCGAAGTCGCTGATCGCAGGTCCTGAAATTCTGAAAGCGGAAACGAATTAATGCACATGCATATTGGAATATATATATACTTTTGGAAAATTAACCAAGTCTGTGAGAGATATTGCAATATATAAGATTTATTCCAGTTTAATTATGAGAGAGAGAGAGAAGAGACGCCTTTTGAATCAGTGAAGAGAAATAAAGTTGCACGCGGATGTGTGTAAATTAGGGGAGATAACTGTTATTTTTTTTTTTTCAATGTTGGCTAATTTTACATCAGTGACGTACTGTGTAAGCATCATACTGCCAGGTGGTAATTTCGGATGATGTTAATGTTCCATTCCAGCAGTAGACACACTGTTTTCGTCACAGTATGCCAGAGTGTCCTTATTTAGTTTTCCATCTAGCTCCCTGTTGTAAATTATTACAACTTCGTTATTTATGTACTTTTTTTGGGGGGGGAAACAGATGCCGTTGATATTGTGTAGGTGTTTGGCGGAGTCTCCGGTATGACAATGGGACTCTCGCCTCGTGTGTAGAATGAGGCTGGTGATGGCAGTCGTGTCGAATCTGGAGGACTGTTCGACGGCAGAGGAGGCGGCAATGTACCACATAGCTTTTAGCTGCTTTTATATATATATATATATATATAGAGAGAGAGAGAGAGTAATCAATGAGAATCAAATTCTTTATTTGTACATTTGAAAGACAAGCACATTACAATTATTCAGTGTATTGTGTGCAAAAGTTTCCAGTGCAAATCTGGTTTTCAACTGTGTATCCAGCCTCAAGTTTTAAAACAAATCAATAGAAACTTTTGCTTTATATGTAGGTACCTCCACATACTCGCTGAAAACTGAGCATACTATGATGAAAAATTCCCCAAACTTAATAAAAACAAAGTTTTATCAATAAATCTTTGTTATTTTTTTTTTATTATTATTATTAAATTATATTTTTTGATCCTTTTAAGAACATTCAAAACATGTTTTTCTTGTGTGTGTGGGGAGGGGAGATTGAAGATTGGTATAGAAAATTTGTGGTGAAAAAAAATGATTTGGAAATTCTTGCAAAAATGAAATAATTGTCAGATTTTAATGAAACTTTCAGGACTTATTCACAAATGAATGAAACTATTTTAGAAATGATTCTTTTTTTAGAAAATCTTGGTAAAAACATTTTTTTTTCTTTACATCTGTTACCCCCACACTTATTTAATTTAATTTAATTTTAGGAAATTTCAAGAAATTAAATTTTGAAAAAGCTTAATGTTTGTTAGTTATATGCAGAACTCCTTTAAGAATTTAAATCAATCTTTCTTTGTAAAACAGTTACCGAAAAATCTACTTTGAATCATAAAATAAAAAATGCAATAAAATTACTTAATTAAAAAAAGCTTTTAATTGTTTTTATGGATAAGATATATTATGGACACTATTGTTTTAAGAAAAAAATTGTTTTTTGATGAATAATGAATTTTTACAAGAATTTTTTCTTTTTTTCTTTTTTTAAATTTTCATTAGAGAAATTTAAATCTTAACTGATATTGTTATTAAGTAAAACTTATATCTACTAATTATAAATGGAAAAGCTTACTATGATTCATGAACTTCCCCACCCCAATATTTTAATAAGAATTCTGAATTTTTTTTGTGTGTATAAATGTGCTGATTTTTGCAAATATGGACATCCATACACAGCATCATCAGAAAATAAGAGCAATAACTATAGTAAATTTAAAGCGAAAAAGTACCTAAAGCATTAGATTACAGAGAATATTTTCTTAAATTTGTAAGATTAATGGTAGTTAAAAACTATATAAAAGGCACTTATGTTATTCCTCAAGTAATTTTGACAAATATATCCACTGTAGGAAAAATAAGATAAACTTCCATCTGTCAGTCAAACTGTCAGTCTGCCAATACCTTAAATAAACAGCTACTGCTGTGTTAAAAAAATATATTTCTGCAATATTTTAAACTTAAAGTAATATTTTTTTCAAATCAGTTTAATTAAACTTTAAATTAACTAATATTCCTCAAATAAAATTGCAGAATAGTATATTTTATTTTTGAAAGATTTTTTAATAAACAGAATTACATTGTGATGACTGATGGCTAAAGATGCCATTAAAATCAACGATTTTAGTTAATTTTTAAATTAAAACTTCTTCTAGTCAATTTAAATTAGTTTTTAAATACAGCAAAGTATTTTGCTTATTGGAAATAGTAAATTTAATCCATTGGTTTGAAATTAAAGCTAAAATAAAAGCTTCATGAAAGATTTTTAATTCTTAAAAATTAATATAAACCTTAGGCATTGCATTTCTGTGGAGGTACCTACTTTATATGCATTTAAAATAGACAATTTCTATTACTGTTAAGTGTTTCAGTCTGTTCCTTGCAGTTCTTTGTAATATTGATATTTTTCATCTCTAATAATTGTCACAAGAAATGGTTTTAAAAACATAAGCTATTGAGATTATTGCATTAGAAAGCATTTAAATATAGAATAGGCAAAATGTTTAACAAAAAATAAAAAGCTAATAAAAATGGAGGAAAATATTTTGCCATGATCATTTTTTGATATTTTATTAATAGTTGACAGCTGAGAAAAGTTTTTTTTTTTTAAATCCTATGATAATCAATATCTTTTTTTTCTGTTTATTCTGCTTTAAGATAAGTACAAAAACATGGGAAAATGATGATAAAGACAAGTAAATGAAAAAATGTCAAACTTTTAGTTGATTGATATTAGTGTTGACATACTGATAAATGTCTGGACTTTATGAGATGAAACATTTTTATCATTTCACTGTTTATTCTGGCTGCTATATTACAAAAATAGGAAAGAAAAACATTTTTCTTAAACAAGCCATGTCAAGAAGCTGATGTTTGAATTTCTTCATTTTCCAGTTCTTTTAAAATAAAAGGTTATCTATTTTATAATGTAAACTAAAGTTTAACTTTCTGTATCAGTCATGCATCCTGATCTCTCCTCCTTAGTATTCAGATATGCTGTTGTCATGGTAATGCCAGGAAGCATTACTCAATGGTGGCCATAAATGAAGATGTCCCATGTTACCATAACATTGGAATATTTCATTAGTAAGTAGGGGAGATCAAGCTGCTAATTATTTTCTACTACATTATTTTGTTTAATATCAAATTTATTTGGATTTTATTATATTTAATGATTTTAAAAAGCAAAATTTTTTTCTTACAGGTGATAACAGGATTGTAGAAATTAAAATCATGAAGTAATTGTGCATAAAATATATACAATTGTAAAATTATTTAAATATTCCATACTTTTTGATTGGTACAATTAAACTAGTTGAGGCCTCATGTCAGATGTTTGTTGTTTGTTATTAAACATATACTGAAAAAAGTATTTATTATTGATATACTAGGTTTTATTATCATTTATTAAATATAACAAACATGGAATAAAAACAAAGCATACAAAAGTTTTATTGAAAAAAGATCAGTTATAGTCTTAAGAGTGCAATACAAAACTTTTTTTTTTTTTTTTTACTTATTCCTTTACCTGTCTTTAAAGAAAAAAGATGTTGCTCTTTTCCAAGTCAGTGATGTAAAAACCAAATAAAATATATTTGTTTAAATCTTAATTTATTGTACTGTATGAATCAATTCATATGGAAAATGTTTACCACCAAAGGCAAATTGAATTGCATTTGTTAAAATAATTTTATTTTTGTTTTTGAGCTTCAGTATGCATAACATGTTCAAGAATTTTATTACTTTGTAATATCATTTTATTCCAAAATGAAAAAATGTAGACGAAAATAATAAGTTTATATTTCTGTTATAAAGTATTGTAATTATTTACAGTATTTACATTGTTCAGACTCTTGTTGCCATATTCCCAATGTTTGGGCCGTTGTACGCTCCAGCCTTCTTCAGGTGATGGGAATTTTGAATTGAACCCTTTATTTCGTCCACTGGGATGGATTGCTTTAGTTCCAGGTGCCATGCTGCTTCTGAATGTCTCTTATCTCGTGTCCTCAAGGATACATGACCCAGTGGATAAAAGTGTAGGTTGGATACAGTGACTTGACCCAAAGAGTTGGAAGTTCAATACCTGGCTACTACAGTGTTGAACAAAAACTTGGAGAGTTGTGTTAAAGGGAGATAACAGAAGAGGCATGGTATGTGGAACTTGAACAATCTACTCTGGTTGAAAAAAATAAAGGATTCGGTTCAGAATTCCGATCACCTGAAGAAGATTGGAGTGCACAATGGCCGAAACGTTGTGAATTTGGCAGTCTGAACAATGTAAATAGTGCAAATTAAAAAATTTAAAATAATCATCCCCAAAAGTTTAAGAACAAGAACACATTTTTATATTGTTCAATTTTTTAAATTTATCATTTATTGAATTTATTTGAATTTTTGTTCAGTTAAAATATATTACAGTAATGAAAACTATAAATTGTTGCTTTTCAACGGATGAGGAAATTAGTCCGAAAGGAAAACTACAGGCAATGATTAATAGACCCTAAAAAAATTAAGACAAGTGAGAAAGTTGTAAGACTCATATAAACCTTTTTGTTTATTTAGAAATCACATCCCTTGCGTAATTCAATTTAAAACCTCTAAGTTAATTTTTTTTTTTAATTTTTTTTTTTTAAGTGTCTTCATTGCTTAGCTAAATCTGTCAAAGTAATTTTTAGGTCAATTTCACATTAAATTTCAAGGTTTCACATTTTTTCTTAGAAAATTGATAATCCTTGTATAGAAATCAGTTTTATCACAGAAGTGAGAAAAAAAGTAAAAAGTGTCTTTTTAATAATTCTTTAAACTTTCCTATGGGAATTTTTCCAGTTTATTTGACATCCATATAAGCCCCGAATGACCTTTTTTTTCATTTCTTATTTGAGAAGACATTTTCATCTGACAAAATTCCAATGTGCCTTTGAACTAATGATTCACATTTTCTGTTATCTGTTAAAACACTTCCCAAATATTTAAATTTCTCTATTTATTTGATTTTTATTTACATTATTTACATGCAGACTTTTGTCCTCATCTTTATCCAAATGTTAAACAATGTAAAAATTTTTGTATCAAAGGCCTGTCAATCCAGATAACCTCCAGGAAATTTCAAACTAAACCCATTATTTAATCTACAGGGGTAGATAGTTCTTGTTCCACTGCACACATCTAGGAATATTTCATCTAGTTCTCATTTAGTAAAATGAGTTATTGCTGACTCCCTGTTTCCATAAAGTCCAAGTATATAAAAAAAATGAAACAATAGTCCATTTTTCAATATAATAATTCTGAATAAGAAGAAATTAAAAGTAAATTATTTGATTTTGACATTAAAATTTATAATATCCTGGATTATTTTTCTTGCTGACGATCATACATTCACTCTTCTGACAATTAATGATTAGATATAAATTTTTTATATAATTTTTAGTTTCTGCAACATTCAGTGATCTAGACTAATTTTTAATTTAATATTTTTCAACATATTGGTAAAACCTTGTTTGGAGAATTTTAGACCATAAGTATAATAATTCATTATAAGTATCCATAAAATAAGTATTAGAATGCTTGGAATAAAGATTAGCTGATGATCTATTGTAACACTTTATATTCATGTTATTGTGGACTTAATGCTTTTTAATGGTTCATATTGAAACCTTTTGAACATTATTTGGATTATTTCAATAATCATTCAATTAATATAATTGTATTAATTTTTATCAGTGAAGCAGCTTTTATAATAAATTTTAGAACTTCTGTTTAATGTCCATGTATTTATGATAGCATTGTCAGTTTTTGTGTGCATTTTTAAGTTTAGTCTACAATTTTCTTAATAGTTACATTTTTTTAATTTCAAAAAAAAAACCAGTCTGCTGTGTTTATCTCTTTAAAATATAGTTAAAAAAATTAAAAGAAATTACAAAATTCATTAAATGCTTATTTTTATTATAATATTTCATATTCATAAAATTTTTATGTTAAAAACACAAAAAATTATAAAATAACTATAACAGTTAAGTTGGTTTAGAAAATTTTGACAGTACTTTGAATCTCTATTATGCACCAGGAATTCAAATTTAAACCTCCATTTCAGATGGAAAGATTAAAAATTGAACTGATTCTCAATATTCATTATTTTTCTTGCTTCAAAATGGTAAATAAAATAAAAAATAGTTTTGTGAATATTTTGATATTATATAAAAATAGATATAAATTTTGAATAATTATTTTAATTTATATATACACATTCAACAACAAAATTATGTGTCCACTCATCAATTTTGAATATTTTTATACATTTTCTCTGTATCTCATGCCTGTATGATGCCAGTTTTTTTATATGTTAATAAGCACACAAAAAAAGAATATAAAACTCAATAAAACTCAGAACAATGGGTTAAATACAACAAATTTGACAAGTGAATTATGCAAAATAGGAAAAGACAAAATTATTTGTACAGCAGAAAATATCATTTTAAATTGATTGATTTGTGTAGGTATAGGTAATTTACATAATTATTTTAGTGGTGAAAACTTCTAGACTATTTATTCAGCAGAGTATTTGTGATAATTCCAGCAAAGAACATCACATGGTGCATAATGTCACCATCTTCATTCTTATGTTAATAACACTATTAGGAAGACAAAGGAGCTTAGTGTTGACTTGAGAGAGAATTATTAACTTCCACAAGTTGGGAAATAGTTACAGCACTATTTCAAACCAGTTAGCTATCCTAGATCTATGGTACAGTCCATTATAAAGAAGTTTAAACAGTTTGGCATGACAGAGAATTTGCCTGGGCGTGGAAGAAAACCCAAATTGTCACCGAGAACTGAACAAAAACTGTGTTGTGAGGTTAATATAAACCCAAGAGTTGTTTTGAAAGACATCACCAAAAGTTTGGATATGATGGGTATCAGCGTAAGTACTTGCACAATACAATGTTTTTGTTTAAATAGAAATGGGTTGCATGGAAACTGACCATGACAACCCCCTCTTCACAAACCATGTCACAATATTGCTCGGTTTAATTTTGCCAAAAACGTCCTTGGACAAAGAAAATTGCTTTTGGTAACAAGTACTATGGAGTGATGAAATAAAAATTGAGCTTTTTGGACATAATGATGTACAGAAGATTTGGTGCAAGAAAGGTGAGATTTTCCTCCCAAAGAACACAGTGGCAACATTAAAACATGGAGGTGGCTTGATGATGTTTTGGGGTTGTTTTAGCTCAAGGGGGACTGGACAATTAATTGCAATAAGAGGAATAATGAAATCTGCAGACTATAACAAAATTTTGGATGAAAATCTACAACTATCAGTGCAAAATCTTCATCTAGGTTGGCAATTTACTTTCCAGCAAGATAATGATCCCAAACATACGTCTAAATCAGTGACTGTGTGGCCTTAGAAAAAGAAGATTACAGCTCTGCCATGGCCTTGAATAAGTCTTGAATCTTATTGAAATTCTATGGCAAGAATTGAAAGTTTTAATAAATCGTCAGTACCAAAAAACCTTCAGAAATTAGAATGTGTAACCATTGAAGAATGGAAAAGACTTGTTCAAATCTCATCAAAAACTTTAGAAAATAATTACAGCAAGTTATAAAAATGAGAAGCCATGACTATTAATATTGTGAAAATTGTTCAATTTTTCTTTTTTTCATATTGTAGAAATAATTTTGTCTTTTCTATTTTGCATAATTTAACTGTCAAATTTGTTGTATTTAATCTATTGTTCTAAAAATTGAGTTTTATATTTTTTTTTTTTCTTTTTGTGCTATATTACATATTGGGCATTAGATGTACTGCAACTCTTCTGGAAAATTCCTTTCAATTCCATAATTTCTTGTTTATGAGTTCATCTTTGGTGTTACATTAATATTTTGTTGGTCTCAAATTTAGCTATAGGGGTCTTTCTTCAGCACACACACACATACACACATACATAAAAGGGGTATATCTGGGGAGTTACTAATAAAAGATATAGTATGATGTGGATGAAATTGTCTGACAGTCATGACTGGGTTCTCCTGCTTTGTGGCCTGGTACAGTGTGTTTTTAGAAAGGCCCTTTAACCCAGGGCAGCATTCCTCCTCAGGCACTTAATGTAGACAGCCTAACATCAAAGTCTGAGGCACTGTGGGAAGATGAATGAAGGCATAACATCATCATCACTAGTGATCACCCTAAACAGCATGATGCTGACTGGATATATCATCCAACTCTTTCCGAATCCTTTACACTTTCCTCACCCAAACCAAACACTCTGAAATGTTTGCATTACCTTCCATGCAAATACCAAGCAGTATATATATCATTTTCAAATTTCTAATATAAATAATTGCATCATGGTGCTCTTTTCTAAAATTTTTCCAACTGTTCACTACATATTAGTTGAAAAAATCAAAAATAAAACAATGCACATGTACAACATTAAAAATATAAAACGGCATCAATTTACCCATTGCACTGTGTGTGTGTGTGTGTGTGTATGTATGTATGTATGTATGTATGTATATATATATATATTCTAGAATATTTAAGAATTTTAATTAGATTTTTTCTTCTCTCCACCACTATTCTATTCATACATGACATGATTTACATTGCTGCAGTTTATTTCTAACTTTTTAAAAAATTTAAACATTTTAAATTTTTGGCGAAAAATCTTAAAAATTAACAAATATAATTTTATCCATAAACTGGTTCTTTAAAAATATTTTAAAAATTTTCCTCTTTTTTTTTTCTCTTCAGTAATTTGAATGCATTTATAATTTTTTTGCTTTGTTGAGGTTTATAATTTAATTTATAAACAATGCACCACAAAAACTTCATTCTCCAAAAACTTAAAATCATAATTTTATTTCATCAAAAAATGTTATAATTTTTTTTCAGTTTTTTTTTAGTAATGCTATCTGAACAAATAATTTCTATTGTATAAAAGAAAAAATGTAACTTTATAAATTAGAAAATATTTTGGAACTAAAAATCTGAATGTTTTATTTTGATGCCATTTATTGCTTTGTTTTGTTAAAGAATGTTCATGTGTTCATGCAAACTCATTAGATCCATTTATTGCTAACACTGAACTATACAGTATATAAATAATCGTCTATGATTAGAAATTACTTGGTTTATATAAATATTGAATTTTTAGAATCATTTTTGATTTCTTTGAAATGAATCTTAGGTATTTCTTTTTTTTTTTTAATATAAATTCAATTCGATGCTTTTCAAATATCTTGCAATAAGTTAACATCCAGCGACATTTTTATTCATGTTCCAAAAACTGATTGCAAAAAAAAAACCACTGTTACCAAAAAATAATTATGAAAACCATCAATTTTTCATTGATTGGTTAAGAACTGACTCCAAGGATTAAGATAGTATTCTCTTTAACCAAAAATGGCTTAAATGCATTTCATCATTGTATTTGATTTTGTTTTTATTTTTTGAATGATAAGATCTTGAGAATTAAAATAGAAAAATTCACTTTAAAAATTCATTTTAAAATCAGTTTCCCTTTAAAGTAAAATAAATACAGTTATTTGAAAAGGACGTGAAAAATCAGTGGTTAATCTAGGGCAATATCTTAATACTTCCTTGACCAAAATTTTAATGCTTTAAAAAAGGAAAACTCTCATTTATTATACCACCATAGAGAAACTTTTTTTGCCTGCCATAAGCATGGATGATGCTAGATTTGGAGAGCAAACAAAAATTTTCATATTTTCAGTTGACTTTTGATCAACTACATTGTTCTGCATTTTGCCATACTGCATGGAAAGTTGGGTCACTGTATGTTGACTTGAAGCACCATTTTCTTGTCAGAGTCCATTTTTCATATTTATAAATCTACCATTTGTCCGTGTATTGAATCACATAGTTGCCATTATCTGTCTGGTCTTGGTGACAAATTTATTGATCTTGGGGTTCTTGATAAAATCCAAAGAAGGATCTGCAATGTAATTGATGGGGGATAGTTAAGAAAATTTCAGTCACTTTTCACCAAAGTGATTCCACAATTTGTCTTTTTCTACAAATATTTTCATGGCAACTGCTTTGATAAATTTTTTTTCCTGGTGCCCTGACTACATGAATTTAATCAATTCTCTGCTAGATTGGCATCTAGGTACCACCATATTTTACTGTTGAAATAGTTAAATGTAACTGCCACTTCTATTCAAACAGTTATTTTCTCACTTTCCTTTTTTTTTGTTTATTTCCCTGAAAATATATACAATCTTCAAAAATTTAAATGCAACCTCAATCACAATCTTCTTTTCTTGAACTCCCATTTTTTTCCTTTCAAAATCCTCCTCTATATCCAGTCCTTTCTCTCTATACTTTCTCTCTCTCTGTTCGATAATTGTGTACTAGTGGCATTCTTGCTTTGCTTGGGGTGAAATGATTAAAAAAATTCACTTATTCTCTTTGGAAGAACTTTCACTATTTGAAATCTTTGCCTCATTCAATGGCTGTGGTTTTAAAATATTCTTTACATACATTTAAAATCTGTGCATACTTCTATTAACATTTTAAAATATAAATTTGTATAGCATTGTATAAAAATAAAGCTGAGACATCAAAATCTACCATTCACAATTAACTATTAAATGAATTAGATATTTTTTTTCTTCTTCTTCTTACAGAGAGTTTCATCTTTTACAAGGCTCAGGAGCTACTCAAAGTAGAGGGTTACAGAGTAAAAGACTCAGTTTATGCAGATATGTGAGGATGATAATGGTTAACCCTAGACATGAACAGCTTAAAATTATAGTGATTGGTGAAAAACATCCTCTTTGGAGTCTGTTTCACAAAGTAGTGGTTTGCGGGAGGAAGCTGCTCAAATGGAACTTATTTTTCACCAATAGAATACCAAAGGAAGGAGGGTGGTTTGCTATAATCTGCATGACATGGCAGATCTTAGCTGTGAAGGTTAGAACTGGTGGAACTAAGGAATGTAGCTAATCTGAGCAGTTTCTTTGGAAATAGCAATAAAGCAGTGAGAGGCTTGCAACGTTTCATCTTAGGGTGGAAAATAATTTGTCGGAAAGCTTTATGACATTTCATTAAGCAATGTTGACACATTTGTTAAATACATGAGAGTGGGTGCTGAAAAATTCTTGGTCTTACCCACCTCTCAAAAGCTAGCCAAATATCATTTTATATATTTTATCTTTTGAGTGGATTGGTTGAACTTTTTAGCACCCACTTGTATGTCTTTGTATAGGGACACTTTGGCGTGGTGGCATGGTTATCAAGCTTATCATGCTAGATCAGTTACAACTGAGTAGTGAGTTCAATCCTCACTGGGTGCTTCATACCTTTTGGCCTTGTGCTACATCTAAGCTATGCTTAGTAAATTGTCATATCTCTTTGTAAAGAAAAGCTATATTAAACAATATTGTACCTATATTTACTGAATTTTGTTTTGGCATGTATTATTGCAGGATTTATTCTTTGTAAATTTGTCAAGCTGTAACCTTTATCACTCTGCATTATTAACATTACTTTCCTTTCCACCATATTCTTTTTCAAGGCCTCTCAATTGCAGTAACCTTATTGTTAATTTCACTCAGTTGTTTTCTGTTGCCATAGCAGGATATGACAACACAACTATGAAATTCAAACAAATTCAGATTCAGAGGCAGGATAAACCTTTTGCACAGCAAATGAAGTTACATATAGAGTGATAACAGTTAAGATTTTTTATCCATAAATTCTCCATATTCTGTGTTGGATTTTGTTTCATTTTAACTGTTTATTTTTGTTCTATTTTAAATGCCTTTTATTACTTTCCATTTTAACCCCATTTGAACCTTGCTTAGATCAGATCTTTTGGTTAGGTGATAAAGTTTTCTTTTATTTTTATATAAGATGATATCATCTTTGCAATTGAAAACACAATTTTTATCTGTAGTTCACATAAGGCATTTTCAAATAATTATGCAATTTACATTTTAGTTCAGTAGAGATAATTTCATATTCTTATTGGTTATTTGTTATTGGAAATTGAATAGCTGCACAGTTAAGCAGGGTGAAGGAAATCAAACAGAAGCCTTGTTTTTATCTATTTATAAACTCAAAGCATGTATTCTTCACTCGGATACTGCTATAGACTATGATTATTGATTTGACCTCATAAAGATTAGAAATTGTGCACAAGTGCTTCATTAATGACTAGTAATCAGTTTTTGCAAACTGATAGTATTTTTTACTATTTGGAATATTACAGCAATTATAGAGACTTCATATTTAAGAAAATCTGTCTTGTTTGTCTCTTCAGCCTTTTACCCTTTATAAAAATGTGTTTCATGACTTATTGAGAGAGCAGAATGATATTGGGGAACAAATTTAAGAAGCCCCAAATACCCATTGTGATATCCACTCTAATAAAGGTATACCAAATATGGATATCAGCCAAATATAGTGACAGGTTTTGATAAAAGCTGTGCATAAAATTGAATATGGGGCCCAGTTAGAAATATCTTCAATTCAGTTAGGCTTGTCTGCTCAAATGATCTCAGAGTCCTTCCAAGTATCTAGTTGTGACTCCCATATTTTAAGCTTAAAACCTCTCAACACCCAACTATGATGCTCCTCCACTACTCCTGTTCATGAACAGATACACAGTATATTATCCCCTAGACCAATTGGTTAAGGGTCAGGCAACTGGCAGGCAAGTCTGCTGTAATGAATGAGATAGTTACTGTAGCCCACCTTAATTCACCAAAACACATGTACATGTTGACACCTCCAATCACTTAAGATCAGAAGCCATGAGAGCTGTGCATAGTGTAACATCAGGATGATGTTGTTGTTATTATCATCTAATAATTGTGCTTGTCCCTCCTTTTGTTAGTTTGCATGACCATTATGCCCTGCCAATACCTCATAAATAATGGACTATTTCATTTTGATTGTGTAGAAAGACTTATTAGAAATGCTACTTACTTTTTTTTTCACTGAAACTAAGTTAGAAAGAAATGTTTAACATCTGGCAATACTGCATAAACAATGGACTATTTTGTTTTGATTGCATGAGAAGACAAGAGACATATCAAAGACACTACCTGGTTTCAGTCATAAAATGAAAGAGTGGTTGTTATTATTATTATAAATACTCTTGCCTACTTACTTTTTCTTATTATTGACTACTTTCTTATGAAATTGTGTATATCCCAATATTTTTCTTAACAATTGATGTCCAGCTATGCATAATTCTCTAATGGTAAACTTTTCAAATAATTGTCATACTCATTATTGCTTAACTTCTACGGTCCAACAGAAATCTGTGTTCTTATGTTTAATCTTTAAAGTTTCTTTTCTTTTTTTTTCTGATCATTGTGGCTAAATAGTTATCATCAGAGTACCAAACTGTATTGTTATAGATAAGTAACATCTTGTCCAAAGGTCAGCTGAAAAGTTTTTAGTCTAACCAAAATCAGTCTTCTGATATTTGGTAATTGCAATACTGATTTTTGAAATAGGAATTGGGTTGAGAATATTTTAGCCTCCTCCATCCCAATTTTATACATCTTTTTTTGAGTAAAATCTTAAATATATTTTTATCTGTTCATTTGTTCTTCTACTGTCATATTATTACCTTTTTTTTTTTTATATTCACAAACTGTTTTGCTTCTTTGTTTAATTTTACTCTCTTAATGTTTTGGCTGTTAGGAAGCAGTTTTTTATTTGACAATTAGCATTATTTGTCATTAAGCTTAAAAATTGTCTCCAATCCCTAACAAGAATCCCCTCAAGGCCTTATTTTAAGGTGAAAATTTGATATTAACAAATATTAAAATATTGATTTTTCATGAATATTCATTTTTGAAATGTCCATGACATTCTCCAACATTTTTCACTTGCATTTGAAATTCATTCAGCAAAGCATAAAAATGTAGTCTTGTTCATCCTCATGATCTCTCTGTTATTAAAAAATGATTCTTTTAGTTTTATATCTATTATAATGGTTAATGAATCAGCCTGGAGCCTATCAACTGATAAAAAAACAAAACTTCAGAACCAGTTGCAATATCTTAGTATTTTTATTGTTAAATTTAATATTATTTTCTAAATTCTTGCACTTGACTCTTCCATTCTTAATTGGTATCTTCTAATCCTTATGATTTATCAATTTACAAAGAAAAATGCCATTTTTCTCTAACACATGTACCAACTACATATAATGTTTATAATAGTAGAAAATAGAAAGTCTAATGACCTTTGGATATTAGAAAATAAACCATTCATATCTGCCTCTTGTTGGATGTAGGCCACTTCTTTCTCCCACATACATTTCTGTATAATTATAAGAGAGACTAAAAGAAATTTAAGTAAGTAAGTTGACACCAAGGCACACAAGCAAACTGGTATTATTTATGGCAAGAAGAGGTGCATTGTATGTAAAATATATTTGATTTTAATATGGTAATGGTGCTGGCTAATTAAAATAAAACTCATCTTCCTCCCAAACACACTGATATAAAAACATGATTGGCCACCAATCACTTTACCTTCTTTCCATCGGATTGCCGTTCTAAATTTCTCTTCTTAAAAACTGCCTTTGCCACTGCTAACACAAGAAAAAACTCCTGGAAATATTATTGAAATTCAACAATCACTACTACTACTACTAAATCTCATCCACATTGTATGCAGTGTGTTTGCTGTCAGTAATTCCAACACAGCTCTTCTTTTTGTCCTTTTTTTTTCTCCCCATCAACAGACAAATAACTGACCATTTAAATACTAATTGTCATAATGTATTGATTTGACTATTTGCTGTAGCTAGTTGCCAGAGACTAAAAGCAACATTATATACACCAGGGTTATACATAAATATTTGAATACTATGAATGAGATATTAAACCATGTGCAGTTTCAGTTATTAACAGCTTTTTTGTTGTTATTGTTGTTGTTTTTTTATTTCTTCTGATTGGCTTACCCAAGAAAATAATCTATCAATTATTATTTAATCAAAAACCTTCAATAAAGAATTTTGCAAAGAGACTTTAAGATGCAATCTAAGGGAGATAATTACATTTCGTAAAACTGAATAAAAAATTCAATTAGAGATTTTTGCCATGACTCATTAAAGGCAAGGCAGTTTTTTGTTTTTCCCTAATAATCATTGCTTCATATTTTTTATAATTTTTTTTTTTTAATTCACCTGTAAATTTTCAGATTCTATTAATTGAAATTGATGATTATATCATTTTCTTTTGTATCCTAATAAAAATAAGTTCTAAAATTAAAGGATTTCTTAAAGTAATTTGATGTTTTTTTACTAAAAGATGAAAATTAGTTTGTCATGCTTTGCTTTCTTTCCGTATTGACTATCCATTTTAAATATTAAAATAGATTTTTACTAAGTCACAGTTTTATTCTTGCAATTCATGAAATAGTTGAATCTTTGAATACTATTTGCAATCTAGCTAAAATGTACATTTTAATAGATTCATATAACAGATGATTACATCTTAATTTTCTATTAATTAATATATACATTAAAAAATCTTGTTAGCAATCTTAAATATGAAAAAATTGGACAACATTCAGAGATCAGTTCTTTTTTCCCTCAATGACACCTTTATATAGCATGTTAAGACTTATAAAAATATATATTTTTTTTTTAGCAGATAAGTAATGCAACTGCTGATTATGTATTACTTAATATAATTGCCCAAGGAACTATCAACTACTTAAATTTTTCTTGTCCTTCACTTGTAATCCAGATCATCATTTCACTCATTTCTACAAATTACAATAAACTATTCATAAAATAAAGATCTAATTATACTCATTACAAGTTTGCAAGAATGAATCATATTGAATAGGTTTTATAAATTAATGACTGTTTTAAATGGTAAAACATCTTTGTATAAACTTTTATTTGTAAATTTTAACAGTCAAGTTTTTACTTAATTTAGCTTATGGTCACATCACGTTCAAACATTGGTTCCCATAGGATCACTTAAGTTAAGCCTGGTTAATACCTAGATGGTTGACTGCTTGGGAATTCCAGGTATTGTAAGCTTGGGTGTGTGGGTGTTATAATGTATAATGACTCAGCATTGTTAATCAGAGAACTGAATTCCAATTCCAGTCAGGTTTGTTATATTCACTTACATGCGAATACTCTTGGGAAAGATACCAATCCATCTAATCCCCTGCCCCGGTTAATTACTCGAATTTGTATCACTAAATCATTATCTCTAAAAAAAAAAAAAAATTCTTACAATCTAAAAATATTTTCTGGCTTTAAATAGCCTGGAAAGGGTTGATAAACCATAAACAACAAATCAACCAACAATTTACTGAATTCAGCCTCTTGTTATTGTATATATTTATACAATCAAAACACTAGGCTTTTCATGTTGATACTCTTTTAATATAAGAGTTATGATATTGAAAGTCTATAGCTGGTCACAAGTAGTTTATGATTATGTATGTATGACATTTTGTTTGACAATGCTTGATGACAATTGAAAATGTGTAACATTTTCACAGACCCATTTCTGTAATGGTATATGACATTTTGGTAATCTATTATTGGGAACATATATATGACATTTTTTTAATTTTGACATTTTAATTGATAGCATGGATTGCTAAGGTAGTTTTAGTTCATTGTGACACTGACATAAACCAATCTTTCTAAACACACACACATAGGTGGGGTGTACTGAAAAGTTTTGTGTCCAAATTCAAGGGGGAAAAAAATTGATATTTGATCTCATTTTAGGAAGGGAGTTGGACCAAGAACTATTTTGTGCTTTGTGTAGGTACTTTTTATTCTTTTTTTTTTATACAAGAGTGTTGACACACAACTGCTTTGTCATAAATTGTTTTATGAACATTTACTTATCAAAAATGTTTTTAAAGTTCTTGCATATAACAAAACTTCCAAATTTATATTAAGTTTATATATTGAACTTTTTTTTTATCAGAATCACCCTATGCAAAGCAGTAATATCAGTAAAACACAAGGAGTTACAAGAAGTGGAAGAATTAGGAACAGAAACATTAATGATGAGCAGAAAGAGAAGAGAGTAATCAGGAGGACACTAGATAGGAATTGAAATTGCATTTAAATTTTTGCAGATAAAGTAGGCTGGAAAGTAAGGAGCCAGAAGGGAGTTCCACAAGCAAGAACTGTGAGATAAGAAACTGTTAGCATAGAATTTATGGCTACATCTAGCCAGCTCAACTGTAAATTGATGAGATCTCAACACCAGTCTAGTATTGCACTTAAATTCAAAAAGTTTAGATACCATAGTGAGGAGTTCATCTGAACAATTGCAATGAAAGTATTTATAAAAAAAAGACATAGGAAGGCTACTATATAGTGCTGAGAAAGTGACTGAAGCTAAGTTGCCAGATCAGGACCAATAACATTGCAGATTCTTCTTTGGATCTTATCAAGGAGCACAAGCTAAATAGCAGGGTCACAAGCAACATTCATAAATATCGATGAATATATTGACTTATATATGATAGATTCTGAACAGTTTCTTAGCAGCTGAGACGGAGTTATTTCAACTCTACTCAGAGGTAACAAGTGATCAAAGCCTTGTAATAAAATGCAACAAAGAAAATTTAGTGAAATGAATACATTGAAAGTTCTGGAATATAATCACTTTTCTGGTTATAAAAATAAACAAAATTTTGCATTGCATAAATAATTCATACTAAGTAAATTCCTGAAAATTGAACTTTTAAAACTTAAAAATGGATATAAACTTGTGTTGCCACCAAAGTTCATCTGCTTTCTTTTTCCAATATCGAAAAAGCATTTTTAAAATGTCAAACTTTTTTCTTCATTCCTTATAGAATATCTGAGAAGATTTTCATTTTGTAGTTTTCCTTGAAACCTGGAATTATTTGATTTTGACACTATTTTATAAGTTTTTGCTTGCCATCAGAATGAGCTGTTGGATGTGTGGGTGGAGTAATAGATAGCAGCCTGGAATAAGGAATCTTAGAGAAAAATTTGAATTCTAGTCTGGTTTATTACATTCACTTATGTGCAAATAGCCATGTGAAAGTTATGAATCCATTTCCTCCTCTCAGCTATGGATCAAATAGTAAAAGTGTAAAAATCATTGTTTTTTGAAAAGGATGTTAATGCAATCACTCTCCAATAAAAAAAAAAAAAGTTATTACAATCCAAAATGTTTTGGTTGTAAGTAACCACCAAAAGATTGATAAGTCATAAAAAACAAATTGATCAATCAATTTTAAGTCATATGAATAAACATACTTTTAATATAATTAACTGTACACAGATGTATAACAATATCCGCAGAAAACGATTTAATAGAAATAAATTCCATTTATCAATTTTAATGGGTGAAAAATTTATTCATGCAATAAAAAAATGATATATAATCTTCATTTAATACATTGTAGAATAGCCATTGTTCCTTTCTAAATCGACGAATATCTTGTAATTCTCAATGATTTGCAAATTTTAGTTATTTTGTTCCATTCGTCTTCGCATATGATGTTTAGATCTGGGATGTTTGTTGCAGCTTTCGATTGGATTTGAATTTATCAATGACGCCACAGATTCTTTATTGGATTTCAATCTGGGAACTGACTTAACCTTTTAGGATATTTACATTATACTTAGCAATCATTTCTTTGTAGATTTTGCAGTGTTTAGTATCATTAACTTGTTGGAAAATCAAATCATGAGGATGCTCAAGAATTTCAACCGAAATTATTAAAATTGCTTTCAAAATATTTTGATACACCGCGGCATTAATTATATCATGTATTACTGATATGCTGCCTGTAACTTTGGCAGAGAAAACATCTTAAAACCGCGATGTTGCTACCACCAAATATCACTGTTGGAACGTTGTTCTTTTTGCGTGAATGCATTGCTATCTTTCCTCCAAACACAATTTCTAGAATTACGTCCAGACAACTCAGTTTTGCTTTTGTCATTCCATAATCTTACGCAATACGATTTTCCTTATCCTTATGTTCACGAAGGAATTTCACCCTGACATCTGTCTCTTTTCAATAAGAGTGGAATTTTACGATGTGAGCGTCACGAGATTGCTCTGTGTTTCCATTGCTTATTGTCCGTTTCGTGACACAGGATCCTGATGAAAGCAAATCATCCCGCAACTCTTGACGAGTAACCATTGGATTTTCTTTCATTTGTCGCATTAATTTCCTCGGATATCTCACAGGAATCTACATTGGAGCACCTGTTCTGCTTTGGCTTTCAACAATTTTGATGTTTTATATCTTGAAATGAATGAAAAAAAATGGCAGTACATAGAATATTTTTCTGTAACTTTTAATTTCTTTCCATCGCTTAACGATATTTTTGATGATTGGGAAATTCTTTGCCTTTTGCCATGATGAAACAATTCTTGCACGTATGTCAATTACAGAATATTCTCTTTGAATGTTTGAGGTTCAAAATAACTACTGATAAAATTATTCGAAAATTCTACAATATTCCACTTGAGTGTTCTAGAGTATTAAAGGAAATTAAGTTTTAAAATTTGAGATTGACATGGATAAATGGGATTTGTTTCTCTTAAATCCAAATTGTCGTTTTCTATGCATATTGATATTTCTGTTTTTCATGCACAATTGTGGCGAAAGGCCGAAAAGTGGTGAGCGCTTAAGGCTGGTCGTCACTGTCTTATACATAGTTAATCCGATTCACGTCCCATTCACTCATTGCAATTTGCCCATTCACCACAAAAGCTCATCCGTGACCAATCAATCCTTCATAGATCATAATAACGCATCCTCTCAAAGCGGGGGTGGGGCGTACAAAACGTACGCCATGATTTCTGCGCATATTTAGTCATTATGCATCTGTTGAAATCTAATTATATGTAAAAATATTAATTTATTAATTGGAAAATGAAAAATTTATTTTTACGAATATTTCTTTTCCCCCCACTGTATATTAGTAAACTCTAGACGCAATCTTTCCTTTTATTCAAAATGTCCATCATTAAACCCTTGACTTGTGTTTATTTTTTTTAATGTATCGTTTTATATGACCGCTCAGCATTTCCAGGAAGAACTATTAACGATATGATGCTTTAATATTCTGAAACTTTTGAGTCATATTTCTTTGGTTTTTATCTAAATCGTCATTCATTTCGTGAGAAAATGACGACTATATAACTTAGGTATTTTGCACCGGCTTCCCTCAGTGGCATCTTGTGGAAAACAATGGATAAGAATTGTTTGCTTACAAAGTAATGTTAACATAAAATAAAGATTAAATAAGAGTATATGGAGACTACATCGCCCTACTTTTTGCCGCTTCGAGATGATGCAAACTAATACACGGATTCGATGCAGACGTTAACGAAATTTTGTCGGTGATGAGGACAAACCGACTTCGTGGCTGTACTGATTGCTGTCTAGATTTAATTCCATGGCCTTTCCGTGTTTTTAATATGACCCCACGACAGCAGACATTTAAAATCTGAGTTTTCCTTCTCCAAGATGGAATAACATCCTTGTCTGTTAAGCTACATCTACTCAAAGCAAACATATTCAATAGTTAAATGCTGACTGCATGCAATTTGAAAACAATCTTTATTATTATTCCTGTTCGGTTTCTCTATTTTACAATCTGCCTTATATATATATATATATAATGTGTGTATCTGTGCGTGCATATATATAATATATAACGTCATCCCAGACAGACTGTTTCACAGCTCATCAGTGTTGCTAGACATCCGGTTGCCTCTAGCCAGGATCGAAACCAGACTGAATTGGTGTCAGTCGGAGATTCTAACCATTAAGCCGTCGGTGCACGGTAGGGATGAAAGTGAATTTTTTAGCGTATTTATTTTTAGAAACGCGCCCAGTGACCGACAGTGACTCAATTCGCATCTGCGAAGAATCTCGCTATATATATATATATATATATATATATATATATATATATATATATATGCCTCTTCCGAAATCTGTAACTTATATAGTGCTCCAACGACGAGTGATTTTGGAAATCCAGTGCTCTTCAGACATGTACCATTACGAACGTGTTTGTCCTCTGCGTAGAACCATGTAACTTAGGCTAAGAAAAGTCACTTGAAAAACTTTTCCTTCAACATAGCATTTCTATTCATCATCAGAAACTACACGTTCTGAACGAATGTATAGACGTCAGAGTTGTGTGTTGAGCGCACATTTAATCACGGTTATCTAACTTCGCTTTTAACATTTTCCTCCCCACCCTGTAATAATAGCCTTGTTCAACTCTATTAACATTCTATAATTGGATAAGATCTTCACTAATTATCACACCGTTTTAATTAATCCGACTGCTCTTTCATTGAAAACTGTTAATTTTCCTAACGAATTGCATTGAAAGACCGCTCACCCTCTAGCCAGCCACTCCGATTAATCGATGTACTCAGGTCATTGTCCATCTATCGACTACATTCATCCAGTGGATTCTCATTGAGAACTCTCGCGAGACTAATGTCTATTTCATTCAGAAAATAATGAGAACAGTTAATGTGTTCAATATTAAGAATGCTAAATCATTTTTACTTTGGCGATTTCTTGAAAATAAAATTCGCACAATGCCAGGCGAGATGATATATAAGTATAAGAAAGAAATCTAATAACTGGCCCTTGACGTGAAAAAGTCTAATTGAAGTGTTCATAGAAACTTTCAGGTAAGAGTTAATTTCACAAAATGTCTGTTCTTGGAAAAGATAAATCGGTGGAATTTACTTACATTTGCAACACGTTGGATATGAAGATGATCCGAATCCACAAAATGGCACGCTGTGAAATGGTGAAACGACACTTGTCTCTCGCTCACATCTCTCTCTCTCATATATATATTATTTTTCGTGGATACCAGGATTTGCGAAGACACTCAATTTATTATTAAACATATTTATTTTCGCCTACCGGCTTGAATCTCTAAAACTCGTTAGATAAATATACGTTGTCTGGCAGGATTCGGGGAAACAGTCATTAGATCTTACGTGTTTTGCCCTCAGATACAGTTTATGT
>CAHIKZ030001566.1:0-45000 GCA_903632075.3 Acanthosepion pharaonis
TGAATATTCGGAAAAAAAATGGCCGGCTTCATACACATCGCATTGAATATTTTGAGCGTTCTGATTGGTTAACCCTTCTATTGGTGAACTATAAAATGAATCAGCTCATTTTGGCTGGCTCACTAGTACACCAGGGTACCCAAAAACTCCAACATCCTAGAGCTCCAACTACAACATGGATTGTTGATGTTCCCACGTGCCACATATTTGAGATTTCGATTTCAAGGTCCTTGTATTTTGACAGCTTTTTAAATATTTTCAAAGATATATTGCAGTCGGCAGGGACTGTCATATCAATAAGAAGGCACTTTTGTTGTTTGTGGTCTTTAATAACAATTATTATTTTTGTTAATAGTAGTAGTAGTATTACGGATTAGGCTCTCGTTGTCTTTATCAACCAATTTCCTAACCGTTTTGTTTCTCGCTACACTTCTTGGTTTACTGGCATTTCAAGCGACGTTGTCTCTAATGGCCTTAGAGTTCCTTGGCCTTTCACTGATGTGGTCAGACATTTCCGTCTCCTCTTCGTTACGAATACTTAGTGGAATTTCCTCCCATTCACATCTGGCTTTTGCCGTTATCTTAGACCAAATCAATATACCTTTAGATCGCCTCAGCATCCATGATATTGAGATCACCAAAGCTACAAGGGTTAGTATCCCTATTCCCATTGAAAAAAACTTATGGGGCTTCATAGACGGTCATTATTACACATAGCACCTCTTCCCAACTTTATTCAATTCTTTCTTCAGCTGAGCAAGATAAATTCTTTCCAGGGGCCTCAATAACTCTGATATTTTAATCAAGACCTTTTCAGGAAACCCTACTACCACCGGTTCCCATAATTCAACACAGTCGCTCATGTTACCTCCTAACAAGTTCATCAACGGTTGCTTTTTTTTCGTCCCGTTTCTCCGCCTGGTAGTAAGGGGAGAGAGATTGTCATACTTAAAGCAGCACACCCAAGGAGAAATTCCACAATGCATAATTGGGTGGGGGGGTTACCCTAATTGTTTGCGTGGGTTTCATACTGGTACATTTACTAGGAAGATTTTATAGAAGGTTACTATTTACCCCAAAGAAAATAAATCACAATCACGATTGGAATTTCTACGAGGAAGTGGAAACAAAGACTTTAAACCAATAGGAACTCTTTTTCCCAACCCAAAATTAAATATCAAAAAGCTCTTTTCAAATAATTTTGGGAATAGAGGGATGAAGATCTGAGCCCTCAGATTAACTGGAAAATTATAGATTTTGCTCATACTCCTAATAATTTTAAGAGTAGATGTGACCTATGTTTAGAAGAGAAGATTAGAATAATAAAATTTAATGATCAAAGCCTATTACTAAACCAAAGGAATGAATTAGTTTCTAAATGTCGTCACAGGATTAGGTTTAAACTTATCTAATATATTCTTGATCTTACTTCATCTTTACTTATCTAACCCATATCTAATATTATACCCTTTACTATAGTTATTTTTAGATTTTATATTCTCCATATCAATCGAATTTGATAAATATCCATTACTTTACGAAATTCCTTTTTATTTGGTTTTTATTCCTTTTAATTCTTTAAAAGTATTTTTTAAAGGTTTTTTTTTTTTTAAACTTTTTATACTGGGTATGGTCGGTATTCTTTGTGATTTAGTTTAACTTATCTTCAAAATTGTAGTATTTTTACTTCTTTTTTTTTTAACTTTTTAAAAATTTTTTTGTTTACTTAATTCTTTTGACATCCTTTAAAATTTAATAAAGTCTTTTTAATTATTTATCTTTTATTATTTATTATTAATATACTTTAATTATATATATTTATACATATATATTTTTTTATAAATTTTAAATTTTCTTAAAATATTTTTATGTTTTTATTTTTTCTAATTTTTTTAATTTTTTTCTTAATATAAACAATCTAATTAAGACTTATTGTTATTCTTATTTATTTGCTAGCAAAATTTAGGTAATTTTTAAAGGAAAAAATCTATTTTGTTTTTATTTTATAACTGATAATATATTATTTTCTTTTTTTTTAATTTTTTAACTTGGTTTTAAATTTTTCCTGCCATAATTTGATTTAACTTCGAGCTTTTTCATAACCCTAATTTAGAGTGTTGGAATTCAAATCTGGGTCAAGTTTGTGTTAACTTTTTCTATTCAAGCCAGACAATATCCATCTGACCTTACCATTCTACGGCTTTCGTTTCGTTAACTCAATATCACATTTTCAACGGCTGCACCTTCTTTTCTTTTTCTTTTTTGAAATATTTAATTTTAAGTTTCAACATTTTTTTAAAAAAAAATCTAGCGTATTAACTGAACCATTTTTGAAGTAATTTGTATTACTTTATGTATATGCTCTGTTATAATAAATACATTGATCTCTTTTTGTGGATCAGTTTTAATATTTTATAATATTAGGATCCACTTGGATTATATAACAACGAATTATTACCTGTACGTAAACAACATTTTGTTTTTATATGATTCGATCAAGCGAGACAAGAGGAAGAGATCAGAAACCTTGCTAAGACAGGTTTAGAAAACGTGATCAGAGAAGCAGTGAAAATATGTACAAACCCATCAAGCACTGTGTCTGCATAACGCCCCCCTCCTCTCTCCCCCTCCCTCTCTCTTTTGCAAACAATTTTATACATTCTATATTGGCTTACGTGTCTAAAATGAAATTGAGAAGAAATAAAGAAAGAGAATAAAAATATTTAACAAAAAGGTAACTGCTGTTGAATATTAAAGATAAGAACAATAAGTATACGCTTACACTTACATACATACATATATATATATATATATATATACACACACATATATATATATATATATATATATATACAGAACACATATATACACACACATACAAATTTTATATATACACAAACATATATATATCTATGTACAAATACACTTATTGATATACAAACATATATCTATACGTACATATATATACACATCTATACACAGTATATATATATATATAGATAGATAGATATGTACACATAAACAAATATATATATATAATCATATATATACGTATATATATGCATATATATATATACATGTCTAAACTGAAATATGAGAACAAATAAAGAAAGAAAGAGAGTAAAAATACTTAACAAAAACGGAACTGCTGTTGAATATTAAAAATAGGAACAATAAGTAGACGCTTATATACATACGCACATGTATATATATGTATACACACACACATATATATATATACACTCTCAAACATATATATATTTTAAGACATTTTATGTTTATACGTTCTTTTATAGATACAAATATTAAAGTAATTGATTTGTTTTATAATAAACAGTATTAAACAACATTTATGAAACCTGAATGTTCGAAAAAGTTTCATAGAATATTTACGTCCTCCGACAGGAATCGAACCTGTATCCTATACGGGACCGTCATATAGCCTGACGTGACTTTAACCGTTTCGGCCACATATATGCGTCTGTATATGTATGTATATATATATATATATATATGATTGTGTATATATGTATCTATATGATGTGTGCATATACATATTATCAGTATATACATATTTGTATCTATATACATATATATTTGTGTGTATATATTTGTGTATAATATATATTTGTGTGCAAATAAATGTAAATATATGTATGTGTGTATATGCCTATATACATATATATGTGTATGCATGCATATGTATATATATATATATGTGTGTGTGCATGTGTGAAGGTGTATATTTATTGTTTCATTCTTTAGTATTCAACTGTATTTACCTTCTTCTTTAAAAATGCTATGTTGCATATTTCTAATTTCTCTCTTTCTTAATCACACACACACACACACACACACACACTCTCTCTCTCTCTCTCTCTCTCTCTCTCTCTCTCCCTCCCTATCAGTGTGTGTATCCTCAATTTCAGGTAATAGAGGCTGCACAAAATCGTTGAAGAAAGCGAGAGAGAGAGAGAGAGAGAGAGAGAGAGGGAGAGGGAGAGGGAGAGAGATATATGCAGACACAAATCTAGTTGGGTGTGTCCATATTTTACATTTGTTAGGGTGGAATCATTTCATATGTTTCTCTGATCACGTTTTCGTAAAACTGTCTTTGCAAGTTTTATTTTCTGTTCCTCTTGTCTTGCTTGATCGATTCGAGAAGTTGTTTTTGCTGTAACCAGTGAAATGTATATATATATATATATATATATATATATATATATATATATATATATATGCGTGCGTGTGTATTTATGCGTGGTGACTCAGGAGGTCAGTCTTAGCCCGAGTGAGTCAACGTTCAAATATGTCTCTTTCAAAACAACAAAATTCTTTCGTAGATCTTCATCTTGATCCAAGAATATTTGTTTTAACTCCCTGCCTCAAAATACTAACCGAAAAACATTTCGTTGATATTTTTCATAATAAAGAATAATCCATCTTGTTGGAAGTCTTCGTCTGGAGTCCCTGTTTTTAAGAACTTTAGAGAACCTTTTGACCCTTTTAACTGCTATTTCTATTTTAACTAACTATTAGTCTCCTACTGCTTTTCAGTAAAGTATTCAAGGCATTAAAGGCAATGTTGAAGTGGTTATGCATTGTACCTGTCACGATTTACTCTCTAACAAACATTATGGATTCTGTATTTTCCCGCTTTAACGCTGACCTATTTACGGCCATCAAGCTCTTGATATTAACGTAGAAGCTCGAGTTGTGGCTCTAGTTTTCACAAAATCGTTAAGTTTCACGGTTACAGTATTAGAGGACGATCATTTGATTTAATCGCACAGACGTAATATGGCTTCTCTCTGTCTTTTCTACACATATTCTCATTGAAACTGCTCTAATGAG
The DNA here is from genome assembly GCA_903632075.3 of Acanthosepion pharaonis. Classification (NCBI taxonomy): domain Eukaryota; kingdom Metazoa; phylum Mollusca; class Cephalopoda; order Sepiida; family Sepiidae; genus Acanthosepion; species Acanthosepion pharaonis. Next base: position 4,855 of record CAHIKZ030001566.1, read on the forward strand.
CTTTTTTTCTCTGGTGTCCCGACTACACGAATTTAAGCGTGCAACTAGATTGGCATCTAGGTCCCATCCTTTTATTATTCAAATATTTAAATATAATCGCCACTTCTACTCAAACAGTTTTCTTGCACTTCTCGTCTTTTTTAAATCTAAATATTTTAAAAACAACGCAACTATGATTCTGATAAGAATTACATAGTTGAGTTATCTCCCTTACATATCAGTTAAGTTCATTCGAATGCGACAGCGTCCATACTCACATATTCATAAGTTATATTAAATTTTGTTTATAAGACATTTTTTTAAAAAACATATTCGTTATCTGCCAGGATTCGAACCTGTATCCTACACTGAACCATCATATAGCCTGACGTGCCTTAACCGTTTCGGCCACAGAGTAGCGTTCGGTTGGCAAGGTCGATTTTACTGTCTTTAAACTTTAATCTTCCATGAATCTCTCAACGTATATTCATATCTGCTCATGGCGTATCAAATGTAAACAAATGACGTCACATATTATGAAATGGACAAAGTCCGACAATTATTTTTAAGACAGTTTTATGTTCATACATTCTTTTTATAGTCATAAAAATATATTAAATTTTGTCTAAGAAATTCAACCCCTGAAGATGATCTTGGATGTGATTGAAAGTATTTGGGAAAATAAAGACCATATGAATAATTACGGCTTTTTTCCTTGATCAGATTTGTACAGACAATAAGAAATTGATCCGTGAATTTGAGAGAAGTAAAATAAAAAATAAATAAACCTAATTATCCAACCAAACATAATTGAATAAATATATGCTGCATAAATATACATATTTTAAACTTCATTTTTCCTCTACCAACAAGAAAAATTAGCAATTATGATATTTGCGGATCCAAAAAACCTTTTGAACCAGAAATCCAAAGTTTTCAGTCCTTGTATACATATTAGGAAATTCCTCTTAAGCACATACAAGGCTGCATAATAAATGTACATTTCAATTTTTCAGTTAACGCCAACCGATATTTTATAATACGTTTGCTTTTCTTCTTCTTCTTCTTCTTCTTCTTCTTTCTTCTTCTTCTTCTTCTTCTTCCTTTCTATTACATCCAACTTCGTGCTTTATTTTATTTCTTAAAAAAATAGCATTCATTATTAAAAATAAATAAATAAAGCGTTAAGAGGTCATTTCATAAAAATCGCCTGAGGAGACCGTAAGGCTGAAACCAATGTAGCGAATTCAACTGATCTCCTGATTTGTAAAGTTAAAAGCTCTACATGTTATTTTCTAATTTATTTTATTTTTCACACGTGTATTGGACACTTTTAATACCACTGTTTCATGGTGTGATTCAGCTCTGACCATTAAACACACACAAACACACACACACAAACATATATATATATATATGTGTGTGTGTGTGTTAATGTGTATATATATATATGTAAATATGTATATATATTTTATATATATATATATATATATATATATATTTGTATATATATATATTTGTATATTTATATACATGCGTATTTTGTTGTGTATATATATATTTGTGTGTGTGTATTTATATTTTTGTGTGTAGATATATATAAGTTTGTCTATATATATATAGATGTTTGTGCATATATACGTATACATATGATTGTATATATATTTGTTTATGTGTACATATCTATATATATATATATATATATATAGATGTGTATATATATGTACGTATAGATATATTTTTGTATATAAATATGAGTGTATTTGTACATATATATATGTTTGTGTGTATATATATAAATGTGTATGTGTTTGTATATATGTGTCTCTGTATATTCATATATATATGTGTGTGTGTGTGTGTGCGTATATATATAGGTTTGTGTATGTAAGTGTAAGCGTATACTTATTGTTCCTATCTTTAATATTCAACAGCAGTTACATTTTTGTTAAATGTGTTTATTCTCTCTCTCTCACTTTATTTGTTCTCAATTTCAGTTTAGACACGTAAGCCAATATAAAATGTATAATATTGTTTGCAAAAGAGAGATGGAGTGAAGGAGAGAGAGAGGTGGGGGTATGCAGACACAGTGCTTGATGGGTTTGTACATATTTTCACTGCTTCTCTGATCACGTTTTTCTAAACCTGTCTTAGCAAGGTTTCTGATCTCTTCCTCTTGTCTCGCTTGATCGAATCGCGAAAAACAAAATGTTGTTTACGTACAGGTAATAATTCGTTGTTATATAATCCAAGTGGATCCTAATATTATAAAATATTAAAACTGATCCACAAAAAGAGATCAATGTATTTATTATAACAGAGCATATACATAAAGTAATACAGAAATCCAAAATGGTGTGCAGATACAAAAATAGAAACTTAAAAATTAAATATTTCAAAAAAGAAAAAGAAAAGAAGGTGCAGCCGTTGAAAATGTGATATTGAGTTAACGAAACGAAAGCCGTAGAATGGCAAGGCCAGATGGATATTGTCTGGCTTGAATAGAAAAAGTTAACACAAACTTGACCCAGATTTGAATTCCAACACTCTAAATTAGGGTTATGAAAAAGCTCGAAGTTAAATCAAATTATGGCAGGAAAAATTTAAAACCAAGTTAAAAAATTAAAAAAAAGAAAATAATATATTATCAGTTATAAAATAAAAACAAAATAGATTTTTTCCTTTAAAAATTACCTAAATTTTGCTAGCAAATAAATAAGAATAACAATAAGTCTTAATTAGATTGTTTATATTAAGAAAAAAAATTTAAAAAATTAGAAAAAATAAAAACATAAAAATATTTTAAAAATTTAAAATTTATAAAAAAAATATATGTATAAATATATATAATTAAAGTATATTAATAATAAATAATAAAAGATAAATAATTAAAAAGAATTTTTTTATTAAATTTTAAAGGATGTCAAAAGAATTAAGTAAATAAAAAATTTTAAAAAGTAAAAAAAAAAAAGTAAAAATACTACAATTTTAAAGATAAGTTAAACTAAATCACAAAGAATACCGACCATACCCAGTATAAAAAGTCAAAAAAAAAAAAACCTTTAAAAAATACTTTTAAAGAATTAAAAGGAATAAAAACCAAATAAAAAGGAAGTTCGTAAAGTAATGGATATTTATCAAATTCGATTGATATGGAGAATATAAGATCTAAAAATAACTATAGTAAAAGGTATAATATTAGATATGGGTTAGATAAGTAAAGATGAAGTAAGATCAAGAATATATTAGATAAGTTTAAACCTACTCCTGTGACGACATTTAGAAACTAATTCATTCCTTTGGTTTAGTAATAGGCTTTGATCATTAAATTTTATTATTCTAATCTTCTCTTCTAAACATAGGTCACATCTACTCTTAAAATTATTAGGAGTATGAGCAAAATCTATAATTTTCCAGTTAATCTGAGGGCTCAGATCTTCCTCCCTCTATTCCCAAAATTATTTGAAAAGAGCTGTTTGATATTTAATTTTGGGTTGGGAAAAACAGTTCCTATTGGTTTAAAGTCTTTGTTTCCACTTCCTCGTAAAAATTCCAATCGTGATTGTGATTTATTTTCTTTGGGGTAAATATTAACCTGCTATAAAATCTTCGTAGTAAATGTACCAGTATGAAACCCACGCAAACAATTAGGGTAACCCCCACCCCCGTTAAGCATTGTGGAATTTCTCCTTGGGTGTGCTGCTTTAAGTATGACAATCTCTCCCCTTACTACCAGGCGGAGAAACGGTACGAAAAAAAAGCAACCGTTGATGAACTTGTTAGGAGGTAACATGAGCGACTGTGTTGAATTATGGGAACCGGTGGTAGTAGGGTTTCCTGAAAAGGCCTTGATTAAAATGTCAGAGTTATTGAGGCCCCTGGAAAGAATTTATCTTGCTCAGCTGAAGAAAGAATTGAATAAAGTTGGGAAGAGGTGCTATGTGTAATAATGACCGTCTATGAACCCCCATAAGTTTTTTTTCAATGGGAATAGGGATACTAACCCTTGTAGCTTTGGTGATCTCAATATCATGGATGCTGAGGCGATCTAAAGGTATATTGATTTGGTCTAAGATAAAGGCAAAAGCCAGATGTGAATGGGAGGAAATTCCACTAAGTATTCGTAACGAAGAGGAGACGGAAATGTCTGACCACATCAGTGAAAGGCCAAGGAATTGTAAGGCCATTAGAGACAACGTCGCTTGAAATGCCAGTAAACCAAGAAGTGTAGCGAGAAACAAAACGGTTAGGAAATTGGTTGATAAAGACAACGAGAGCCTAACTGGACAGTCCTAGCCGTAATACTACTACTACTAATAATAATAATTGTTATTAAAGACCACAAACAACAAAAGTGCCTTCTTATTGATATGGCAGTCCCTGTCGACTGCAATATATCTTTGAAAATATTTAAAAAGCTGTCAAAATACAAGGACCTTGAAATCGAAATCTCAAATATGTGGCACGTGGGAACATCAACAATCCATGTTGTAGTTGGAGCTCTAGGATGTTGGAGTTTTTGGGTACCCTGGTGTACTAGTGAGCCAGCCAAAATGAGCTGATTCATTTTATAGTTCACCAATAGAAGGGTTAACCAATCAGAACGCTCAAAATATTCAATGCGATGTGTATGAAGCCGGCCATTTTTTTTTCCGAATATTCATTGCCAGCCTTTGATATCACAGACTGAAGAATTACGGAACAACTGCTGGTGATATTGGCGATATAGTCAGATTCAGTAGAGTGTCTGACTTGTGAGTATTAATCTTTTAAGGTTGTTTCATTGAACAGATTACGTACTGCGCTGTATTCTATATTCATAGACTATGGTGAACATGGTCAACAAAGGTTATGAGCCCAGCACGCTTCCACTGCGCGGTATTCTATATTCGTAGACCGTGGGAATATGGTCAACATTCCAGTAGGCTCATTGAAGGGATTCCTAGAAGCTCATGCCTCAAACAAATACAAAAAATAGTTCTTACAAGTACAGCCCACTCTGAAGGCATTTATCTATGGAATATATATATATATATATATATATATATATATATATATATATATATATATATGGTTATGTGTCATGATGCCATTTCTAACCTTAGGTCTCTGGTCTGGACCCGGAAATAAATGTGTACACGCCAGAAATCAAAGGAAATAAAAGAATAATAATAAAAAAAAAACTACGAATTGAAATTTTTTTTTGCAGGTTAGGATCAATGGTGAAAATTATGAACTGACCTTTTAATCATGACAGTATTAATGAAAAAAAAGAGAAAAGTGAAATTGTATGAACCTCTAACTGTTAATCCCTTCTTTGGGATTTTCTGTATTAATATCATATGGTATTTGGGTCATTTCGGATCGGCGAATAGTCAGTGTGGAGGATGGTTTTAGTGTGTCAATTGCGAGCAATGGACAAAATTAAAAAGGGAAATAAATGTCCCAGTATGAAGTGCGATTTACAAGCAAATAGGAACGATAATTTTGAAAATGTAAATTTCCTTCGGCATTCAAAATTTGATTTGTTAATTTGAACGAAGGAAAATATAATATTAACAGCTACGGAATGTGTGTACGTGCATTTAGCCATTAGAATGTGTTCGGATATCGAAATCTTCAGAATGTGAGGAAGTGCAATTAAACATTGGAATGAGTTCGGATATCGAAATCTTCGGAATGTGAGTACGTGCAATTAGCCATTGGAATGTGTTCGGATATCGAAATCTTCGGAATGTGAGTACGTGCAATTAGCCATTGAAATGTGTTCGGATATCGAAATCTTCGGAATGTGAGTACGTGTAATTAGCCATTGGAATGTGTTCGGATATCGAAATCTTCGGGGAACAAATATGCTCCAATCAAGAAGTGAGCTTTAAAGGTTAATGAACAGTGTTAAACAAAGCTTCCTGAAAAAAACGAAATAAACAAAGACAGAAAGGAAAGAAAAAGGAAGAAATAGAGAAATACTACGCGGTTTTGTTTAGGGGAGGGGTACGAAGAATCTAATATTGTAAAGAATATTTTCCAACAGTTTGATATCGCCTCCCAAAGCTCTCTGCCCTTCTCCAGAAAAATGTTAATATTTTAAAAATAATAGCTGTCGACAAAATGGGTAGATATCGGGAGAGGCATCTATACTTCTTTCTTTTACGCAAGACAAGGATACGTCTTCTCACCCGAACTGTTCAACCAATACAGCTCTGCTTTCCTCCCCCCAGACAACGTTCTGTCATCCACTTGCTTAAGCCCGCCAGGTATGTCATGCGTTGCTTTTCCATTGTCTCTTTCCTTCTATTCGACCTGTAAGTATCAGATTTTCCAGGCTTTCCTCTCTCATTATGCCCCCCAGAAACTTCAGCTGCCTCTTCCTTGTTTGTGTCCTCTCCAAAACCTCATCGTTGCTCACACGCTCTTTATACAATATCCTCAGCATCCTTCTGTAGAACCACATCTCCGTCGCTTCGAGTTGTTTGAGGAAACCGTCCAACATTCGCTGCCGTAAAGCAAGACAAATGTCACATAACTGCTCAATACTGTTTTCTTTGTTACCAAAGAAATCCTTTCCCAGATTTTGGAATGCGTCCTTGGCTATCCCAATACGTCTACGGATCTCAGTGTCACACATACCGTCCTCTGGAAAAAACACTTCCCAGATATTTAAACCTCCGTACCTGATTAATTTTAGTGTCCCCGACCTGCAAATCGCATTTCGGTCTAATCTTTTTTAATGATGACCATGCATTCTGTCTTCTTTTAGTTAATACCTAGTCCCTTCTCGATCTCCTTCGCTACCCTCTGTGAGAAGTTTTGAAATTTCTTTTCCGTCTCTGCTATCAGTACTGTGTAATCTGCGTATCTTATGTTGTTAAATTGTGGCTGAATTCTCTCAGGTTGAATAGGTCTGGTGAGAAGACGCACCATTGCTTTTCCCACCTGATTTTGTGTATTCACTGAAATCGTTCTCTATGCGCATGCATGCTGTTTGCTGCCAGTATAGGTTCTTGATTATTCTGATATCTTTCCCGAATATATCAAGGTTGCTGAGTAGTTCCAGCAGATTATTGTGTCGTAATTTGCCGACACGCCCTTCTGCATTTGTATAGCTCTGACAAAATTCTGAGCATGTATATAGCTTTCCTTGTTTCGGTGTATTTAACGAACCCGCACTGTTCTCATCCTATCTCTGGACTGAATCTGTTGCCCGCTCTATTCATCAGAAACAGTATGATGAGTTTTGTCACGAGGCTCATTTGCCTGATTGTTCGGTGGACTTCGCATTCGTTTCCGCCTGGTTTTCTTAGGCATAGCTATGAAGATAGATCTGCTGAGATCTTCCGGTATATCCCCGTTGTTGTAGATTTCGTTTATTATTTATGTGATCTTATCTATGCCAAAGACATCTAAAGCTGTCAGCATTTCCGTTACAATTCCGTCTGGCCCTTCCGTCTTGTTTCTGTTCAATTTGGCCAGTGCAGCTTTTACTTCGGTTTTCAGAATTCCAGGTCCATCGGTAGCTTTGTGTATTGCTGGTTGTCCCCTTTCGTCGTGGAAGAGTTCTCCAATATACTCGCTTCAACTTTGAAGATTTTTTTCCTTCTCTAATGCAAGCATTACATCCTTTGATTTTAAACGACCTGTTGACGAGCATGGCTTCTGTCCTGTCATTTGCTTTATTTGTTTATGCATATCTCCTCTGTTGGTGATACTCAGTGTCTCTATTTCTGCATATTTTTTGCTTAGTCATTCTTCTTTAGCCTGCCTACATTTGGTCCTTATTTCAAATGCAGAAGAACGTGTAACTATGTTTCATAGACTACGCAAAGGCCTTCAACCAAGTACGCCACAAAGATCTGCTGGAACTTCTCAGCATCCTGAGACATATTCGGGAAAGATATCAGAATAATCGAGAACATATACTGACAGCAATCTCTATTTCTCCATAAGTTTTTCTTAACCACTCTTCTTTAGCCTGCCTACATTTGATCCTTACTCCATTGTGCAATTTTCTGTATTCTATTCCTTAACTTGGCAGGTTTTTCTGTCTCCTTTGCATCATGGCGAGAATCTCATCAGTCATCCATTTGTTTATCTTCTTCGTCCCTTCTCCCAGTTTACTGTTATTAATATTGCAGAAACTTCATATAATTGATGTTTTATGATTCTATGGATCAAACCCCATAGGAATCAGCATTAAATTGGCTATTTGAAGAATTCATCGTAATCTGCAATATTGAGGCTCAAGAACTGTTATTAATACGGAAGAAAAATTGGTCTTAAATGGTGTCTTCTAATTCTATGCATCAAACTTCATAAACATCTAAATTAAACTCTATGTGTAAAAGAAAAATACACGTAATCTGCCATATGTGGAATACGATTGTAGTTATTAATATTGCTAAAAAGTGATTTTAATTGATATTCTGTCATTACCAAACTCCATAAGAATCAGCATGAAACTGGTTATGTAAAAAATGGATCGTAATCTTCAATTCAGAGGCTATGATTACTGTTATTCATATTGTTGAAAAGTGATTTTAATTAATATTTTATAATTACAATTATCAAACTAAATATTAATCAGAATGAAACTGAATATTTAAAAAATGAATCGTAATCTTCAATCTTGAAGCTACGATTACTGTTATTTATATTGTTGAAAAGTGATTTTAATGAATATTTTCTGATTGTTCGCACCAAACTCCAGAAGAATCAGCTTTAACCTTCATACGTATAATTTAATCTTTATCCGCCATTTTGAATCTTCTTTTACTGTTATTAATTTAGCCGAATATTGATTTTATTCATATTTTCTGATTCGACGCGTCAAACTACATAAAAATCAACGTGAAACTTTGTGTGTAAAAAAATTATTATTAGTAATCAGGAATTTTGACGCATCGATTACTTTTATTAATATTGCTGAAAATTGATTTTAATTTTAATTGTGTATTTAAAAATCATGGTGGTTAGTTTCAAGGCTCCAACTTCATTATCTATATGGCTATAGATTATTTGAGTTGTCAAAGCGTGTTCCGGGCAGTGTTTACTTGGACTCAATGGAAAAGGGTGAGCCATAACTGAACAGCAGACTAAGAACTAGACAAGATATTCCCAGATCTGTACAGAGGAACGAGAACAGTTTATCGCCGTAGATTAAATAAAGGTTTTCAGTTCAATCCCTTGACAGGGTAGTGTGTACGCGCATTCAGTTGTCAACAAGTGAGCAATAACTGAGCAGTACAATAAATTAGAAGTAAACGAGTTATCTTTAGTCATGCACAGTTGAACGAGAACAGACTATCCCCTTAAATGAAATAAATGATTCATTTCAGAATTCATTACAGAGTACTCAGATGGATATACACCTGATGAAGTCCAGAGTTTCCAACGGTCGAAACGTTGTAATAACAACAAAAATGATAGTCCGAATGTAAATATTATTGAATATTATTAATTATTTTTCCAGGGAAATTATAGTTTTTATGTCATCATTATTTTTATCAAAATACTTTTATTTATGAAAACATTTTTGTCTTCATTTTTTTTATAACAAAGCAAAAATAAATTTAGAACAAATTTGGTTAAAGGGGAGTTTTATATAAAAACAATATTCGTTTATTACATAAACGGTTGATATCCTTTCAGAAGAAATAGAATCCCTTGACTTTAGTGGACGGGACACGATTTTGAATTTATTAAAAAAAGGGGAAACATTTTAAAATTAAATTCAATTCATTTTATTGTAAGAATTTTCTTATCAATTTTCCATCCTTTGAAGGAAATGAATTAAAAAAGCTAAGTTGAATATTTTTAAGCGTTCTTCAGAATTTGTTTATATCTTGATAGTTTCAATTTTTGTGCTCAGGGAATGGAAAAATTGACCTAAATTTCTATTTCTCACAATATCATTTAAAAAAACAAATAATAGATAGATATATAGATAGATAGATAGATAGATAGATAGATAGATAGATAGATAGAATGAAGAGAAGGAGATAGATAGATAGATAGATAGATAGATAGATATAGATAGAGGAATAAAGGACTGAGATAGATATATTACAAAGGACTGAGATAGATAGATAGATAGATAGATAGATAGATAGATAAATAGATAGATAGATAGATATTAAAAGGAATAGACTCAGATAGAAAGATTTTAAACCGATTAAGATAGACAGACAGACAGACTGGAAAAAGAAGAGATTGAGATAGATATATAATGAACAGATTCATAGATAATGAATAGGCTGAGATAGATAGATTATGATCGGATAGATCACACACACACACACACACACACATATATATATATATATATAGAGAGAGAGAGAGATTGTGAAGCGACTGAGATAGGCACATATGCAGAAACCTGCTGATACAAAACAAATTATATAGATATATAGATATAAATATATATAAGTTTTTTTTTTATATTATATTGTTCCAATTTTAGAATTTAGTCTAGAAACTTGTTTGTACGTCGATGACGATAATAAAATATCCCCGACATTAGTTTCAATTATTCGTGTTCAGGTCGTGGAAAAATTGAGCTAAATTTTTATTTCTCACAATATCACCGACAAAAACTGGATTCACTTTGTTTGTTCTGCAATTGTGAAATTACTTTCAATATTTTAGGTTTCATTTTGAAATATAAATTTAATGTTTCACGAGATTTTTCTCTTCTGATTAAATACACAAACCTTCGAAGATTTGAAACTTAATAAATCTTTACTAATCGATATTTAATCATTTGCTTACTCTTTATCGAATTATCATACAGCCAAAAACTTTGTGAAAAAAACAGCCTAAAAACTCTTTGTAAATAATTTAAATGCTTTTAAATTTGAACTTAAATATTGATTCTGTTTGAAATATAATATTTTTAACTTAATCTGCATTAAATAAAAAAAATAATTTCCGGATATAAAAAATCATTTTAAAAAAATTTCACTTTTATTTGTAATTCATCGAATCAATAATGTTTTAGCCGATAAAATTAAACAACAAAAATTTCTATTAACTTAGTTCAAAATCTAAACATTATAAAGTGAAGATATTATTTCTGAGTTTTATTAAGTTATGCAAGCAACGATTCTTCCGTAAAAATTAAACTTTTAAGAATTTTATAACCATTTAATTATTTTTTGCTAAGATGTAAAACGAATTTGAATTCTGTTCGTTCCGTCTGTAAAGTTGTTGTTTTACTAACAACCGTTACAATAAAAAACATTCATTCATTAATGAATAAGTTGAACGATGAAAATTGCGTCTGAATCAGATCTTCCCCCAAAATTGGACAACTATTTGAAAAGCAGGGGGGAGCAAGGATTTTACTTCATTTCGGGGGGAAAACATACATTTGAAATGGCATCATTTTTTAACACACACACACACACACACACACACACATATATATATATATATAAATATAAATTCCTTTCTACATTCAAGTTAGGTTCAAATTTAAGACACATTGAAAGTTTATAATTTGAAGAACATTTCTGTGTCTGTTTCTTTTAAAAAAAATGTCTAAATCTGATTAGGTAAGATAAAGGGCTTAGAAAATTTGATATTATTTTAGGACGGATCGAAGGCAAAAGGGGATCAAAACATAGGAAAACAAATAAGTTATAGCAATTACTGAGCCAACTTGAGTAAATGAACCATTTAATTATTTTTAAGGAGTAAGATGTTCGAAAAAAGACGCAGTTTTATTAAAGGCCTACGTTAAGGATAAGGGAAATTGTGGTTTGAACCATAATCGAAACGATTTTTTTAAAAGGGGGATACGATTTTTCTTCATTTCGGGGCACATAGAAGAATAAATAAACCTTCTAATAATGGCACATGTAACCAAAGTTTAAACAATATATTAATTAAATCTGAATATTTTTATTTAAATATATTTTGAATTTCTTTTTATTATATATATATATATATATATATATATGTAATGTGTGTGAAAACAACTTAGATTTTTAAAATTTTAATTTATTATAGGGTTATCGATGTATAAACAAGTTTCTATACCATATTTTAAGTTTGAAGTATGTCGCTCCCCCCCCTGAAACAATCTCTCTCTCTCTCTGAATATATATTTATATATATATATATATATATATATATATATATATATATTAATATATATATAAGATTTATATATATATATATATATATATATATAATAAATAAATAAATATAGATGGAGTAATGGATGGCTGCTCGGATTGAGGAATCGAAGAACCGAGTTCGAATTCCAGTCGAATCCATTACATTCACTTACGTGCTAATACCCTTGGCATATGGAAGAGAAGAAGTTCTATAGCCTTGGATGGCAACTGGTCTAGGAGAAGGACAACTCTGAATTCAAAACCTGCAGAGTGACTTTTGGGACCTCGTGGCACTTAATGTACCAGGTTTTTGTATTCAGGAATTCAAAAAGTGTGGATGGTCCTGCACGTAACCTTCACCACTATTATCAAATCTCATATGTTGGTGTCGGGCTGTCGGTTTCTAGGACCCTCATCATACGTCGAATACGACGGTGAGTCTAATATATATATATATATATATATATATATATATATATATAAATCAAAAAAAAGTATAGATATATTTAAAAAAAAAAGATAGTATAGATAGATAGATAGATAAAATATATATATATATATATATATATATATAAATATATATATATATATATATATATATATAAACATATAATAGACAACTGTTTATGAATCTGTTTGTATAATGATATTGAGCAAAAAACAATATATATATAATAATACATATATATATATATATATATATATATATATATAATGTGTTTGAATGTGTGTGCCTTTTGAGCAAAAAAAAAATATATGAAATTACATATATATATATATATATATATATATATATATATATATATATATATATATATATATATTATAGATATATATTGCTCTTGCACATTTCTCTTTGTTGAACACCCACAGAGATAACCTGGGGTTTATAATGCAACTATGAGACCTTAGTTACAGTTTCCACTTACAATGCTTGGGTCAGCCTGTGGCGTGGTTTTCAGACACTTTTCTCTTCCCCCTTCAGATCGATAACATCGGAAAGTCTCATGGTCTGAAAGCGAACATTCTAAACACTCGAATTGCACCCTTTCTCTCTCTCTCTAACACACACACACACACAACACACACACACACACATATATATATATATATATATATATATATACACCAACTCAGGCACATGTGTTTATTCTATAATAAAATATCTTTTTTTTTATTTTAGACTACTTTATTATTCTATCCTACTAATAAATAATTCTTTTTTTTATTTTAGACTATTTTAATTCTAATCTACTAATAAAAACAGCTTTTTATTTTAGAATAATTTTTATTCTATTCTACGATTAAAAACACCTTTTTATTTTTAGATTATTTATTCTATTCTACTAATAAAAATCCATTTTATTTTAGTCTACTTTTTTTTATTCTATCCTACTAATAAATAATTGTTTTTATGTTAGACTATTTTTATTCAATTCTACCAAAATAAAATATCTTTTTTTATTTTAGAATTCTCTTATATATTTTTCTACTAAAAAAAAATTTAATTTTTAGATTACTTTTTTATTCGATTCTATCAAGTCATCCCATAAGTTCTGTTCGAATTTTAACTTTTTGTTAAAATGAACGAAATTTAAAGAGTATTTTATAATGTCTAATGGAGCTGAACATTATTTTTATGTTTAGATGCATTTAAACTGATCAAATTTTATTTCAGAGAACAATAAAATTAAATTTTGTTTGATTAAAATCCTGCTAACATGGAAGTACCCAAGAATCATTTGAGGCACATAATGCTTTATGAGTTCAAGAAAGGAAACTCAGCAGCCGAAGCGGCTAGAAACATTCACTCAGTTTATGGAGAGGAATGTGTGAATGAAAGAACTTGCAGAAGATGGTTTGCAAAATTCAGAGGTGGAGATTTCACCCTTGAAGATGAAGATCGAACCGGACGTCCAGTTGAGTTTGATGAAAAGCTTCTTGAAGCAGCCCTTGAAAAAAATCCTGCTTTATCAGTTGAGGAATTGGCAGTGGTTCTCAGTTCAAACCATACAACTGTTCATCGTCATCTTCAACAACTTGGAAAAGTTCCTAAACTTGGAAAATGGGTGCCTCATGAATTGTCTGAAAACAACCTCAATCAAATCCCGAGTTGACATCTGCTCTTCTCTCCATTCTCGCCAACTTGTTTCATCTTTTTTGGATAGACTTGTGACTGGCGACGAAAAATGGATCTTTTATCGAAATGTTAAGCGTCGTAGACAGTGGCTTGGTAAAGGGGAAGGACCCCAGCCACAGCCGAGAAGAGAAATTCATGGGCAAAACGTTCTTCTTTCAATCTGGTGGGATCGCCAAGTAATAATCCACTTTGAATTCTTACCACCTAATGCAACAATTAATGCTCAAATATACCGTCAGCAATTAGAGCGTTTGAACCAAGCTTTGAGAAAAAAAGACCTGCTCTAGTGAATCGAAAAGAGGTGATGTTTCATCAGGACAATGCGCGACCCCACACAGCAAGAATCACGTCACAAAAGATCGAAGAACTTGGTTGGGAGAAAATTCCTCATCCACCTTATTCTCCCGGATCTTGCTCCTTCAGACTACCATTTGTTTCGTAGCTTACAGAATCATTTGGAAGAAACAGCTTTTTTGTAACACAGGAAGAGGTTAAAACTGACATTTGTGAGTTCTTCGAATCAAAGCCAAAAGAATTTTACAGTAATGGAATTAGTAAGCTTGTTAATAGATGGAAGGAAGTCATAGATAATCAGGGAAAATACATTGTTGATTGAATCTGTAATTAAATGTAATATTTGGTCACTTGTTTTCTTTATTCAAAATTCGGACAGAACTTATGGGATGACCTGATAAAATAATATAAAATATTTATGAATATATATATAAATATTATATAAAATAAATTTTTGCAAGAATTTTATGTCAATCGAATTTTTGCGAAATTCCACTAAGAGAGGAAAATTCCTATATAATTTTATGGTCATTTTTGAGAAAAGAAAATACTAGTGAAAAAACTCGAAATTTCACGAAAAAGGATTGAATTCCATTCTCTAATAACAGGAAAATTTTTTTCATCATGTGATTCGTAATAATAAAATCAAACTTTGGTTTTTTTAAATTTTTGATTTTACTTTTTTTATTTCATTTTTTTACTATCTTTGGTTTCTAAAAAAGTTATTATGTTGGTATTACTTTTTATTTTAAAATATTTAATCTCTCTTCGAAAAAAAATAAGAAGAAAATTTTAAAATTTAATTTTATTTTCAGAATAAAATAACAAAAACAAAAAAAACGAAAACAACACGTTTGCCATTTTTATTTAAAAAGCTGTTGATTGATGAACTAATGTTACCCTTTGAAAGAAGGTGTCACTTTTCAACAGAAAAAAAGTCCAAATGTTTATATATATATACATATATATAGCATATAAATGTTGTTTGTGTTCTGTTGTCGCTCTAAATTCGGGTATTGATTTTCAATTATTTTTTAGATGTCTGGGCCGGAATTTTTATCCACTGTGCCATTTATCTTGAGGACAACTAATTAAAATTGAATGAGGTATCTTGGGAATCTTAAGAATATATATACAATATTCGATTATAAAACATCTAGTCCTATACAATATATATATATATATATATATATATATATCTATATATATATATATATATATATATGAAGGAGATTCTATCTTCTATGAGGAAATTTTTGCCATTTGGGTATATTATATTCTATCTTAAAAATTTTGGAATCTATTTTTCGAGGATTTATTTTGGAATCATTTTGGAAAATTATGAGGAGAAATTTTATTTTTCGAGTTAATTTAATTTAATTTTTTTATTTTCAAATCATTAAAATGAAATATAATGTAAGTTTAAAAATCGGATAAATATACGACACCTCCTTGAGGACAATTTCCGAATAATTTAAATAATTTAAGGCCACATATATTCATCTCCAAATTTATATGAAACAGATACCATTATAGATGGATAAATATTTATCAAAAGAGGACAAAAATCCGAATAATGTAAAGACGTAAAAAATGGAATGCATCAAAATAGAAAATTTTTTGAAAAGGATCGAAAAAAAAAACGACAAAGAGAATAAATAGAAAAAAAATGTGCAAAAATTTTTAAAAATTTCATATGGGCAAATATAGACAAATACTATTTCTTATGCTTTAAATATGACAACAAAAAATCAAGGACAATAGTCGAGAATATTTGAATTTTAAAAGATTTCAAATTATTCAGAAATATAAAATTTCTACTTTGAATTTTTGTTGAAAAATGGTGCCTGCAACATTAATAGGAATCTTAAAAACAACAATATAAATAAGATGAAGGATTTTAAAAATTTTAATGTAAAATCTCCCAAAATGATTTAAAATTGGATTGGATTATCCATTGCTTGAACGGAAAATTTTTTTTAAAATATGGAATGAAAAATGGAACGATTCATCACGGCATAAGAGAAAAATTAAATTATACAATTCATTCTCTTTATATATATAAAATAATATGATCTAGGAAGAATTTATCATTTCATGCTGATTTTGCCCGAAAAATGAAATCAACGATTTGTCCTTCTTGATTAAACTTTTTTATTTTCATTTTTTAAAAGCTAACAACAATCGTTCAAAGTTTGTCAGAGAACTTTAAGAATGATGGAAAATTTTGAATCGAAACATTCAATTTAATTTAAACGAGCTTCAAAAAAATTGTTGAAGGTGTGGAAATTTAAATATGGAATTTACATTTTTTTTTTTAAATTTTTTTTTTTTTTATTAAACTTTTTAAAATTAAAAAATTATTTTCTCAAATTAAACATTCCAGTCCAATATATATATATATATATATATATATATATATATATATTATTTCATTTTTGTTTATTTTAATTTTTTGTCAATTTGAAAAAAGTTTGTTTAAAATGCCTTTTTCAATTTTTTCTTTTCTGAAATCTGTAATATAATATATTTAAATATTGATTAGCCTTTGTTTCAAAGTTCATAACGTGCCATGTTTAAGGATTTGGGAATAATGGAATATAACATTTTGAAACTTAGAAGAAAAAAATCTTTTATATTTTTAACGGGAAATGAACTCACGTTTTTTTGGGTCTTGAACTGGTTTTAATAAGTCTCAAATTTTTTTTTTAATTTAGATAGAAATAACCCTTTTAGAGTATTTTACGGTAAAAATGTTTTTCAGAAAAATTTGCCAATTTTTTTTTACAGTATTGAAAAAATTTTTTATATTATATATATATATAAATTTCATTTAATATATTATATATATAGGAATCGAATATATATTAAAAAAAATCATTTTGCTAATTAGTTTGGTTTTATTTATATTATAAATATTAATTTATTTTAACAATAATCGGCATTTTACAATTTTAAATATGTTATATATTTATATGATTTTCAATATATTTTTTTAATTAAATTTCTTTCCTCAAAAAAATTTTGTAAAAAATGATATAAACGTTTACATTAAAAAAAAATTCAAAATTTCTCAAACATTGGTAAAATGTGGAACGAAATATTTTCATTTTTGCTACTTCCGGATATTATATATATATATATTTGAATATATATATATATATCTCTCCTTTATACGGACAAAAATTTCCTCCAAATATATTTTCGTACCGCCAGTCAAAAAAATCATTTGTGTCATTAAAAAAATGAGGATTTATGTGTGAGAATTACTGGGTAATTATGTTATTTTTATGTTTCGCAATTTTGAATCATTTTGTCCTTAATTTAATATTAAACAATCACAGAAAAAAATATTTATTAGTGGAGGCCCCCTTAACATATTTTAGGCAGGCAAACTGTTTTTTTTTATTGGTGTTGTTTGTTTGTTCCTAAAAAAGAATGGAACCCAGCGGAATTTTTTGTTTGCAAAAACATGTTTTTTTTTTTTAGTATATTTACAAAGAAATAGCTTAAATTTACTATTATGAAATTCAATACGTAAACAAACTAAAAAAAATGAATATGAATTTAAATATAAATGTGGAAGCAAAAAAAATTTTATTCAGGATAAAATAATACATTATTTTTATTGATGTATTCAAGGCTCAACAAGTACAAAATGATTAAGATTGAAAAATTATCAGAATAGAAATCACAACGTCCATTAAATTTATATGTGGGTGTCAAATCGACATTGATCAACCAAAACCATCAAACCAAATCAGTAATTCAAAATTGCCATCATTTGAAAACCATCAGCGCGATTGCCATACTTGGACATCATTGCCAGAAAAGAAGGTGAATGAATCCAAAACAAAACCAGATGAAAATTGGAAATCAAACTAAAGATTTTGAGAAGGCCAAGCTGCCCAAAAAAAAAATTATTAAAGAAGAAAGCATGATTAAATTTACAGAGGAAAAAAAAAATATAATCATACTACCGGCTGACAAATAAATTTAATGCGACTGTAGTTTTAATGGACAAATCGGATTATACAAGAAATCTGGAAGTTGAATCATTAGCAATAAATAGTTACAGCAACAGAAAAAAGAATTAAATGAAAACGGAACGCAGACTGTCACAGATACTAATCAAGAACAAGGATCACTTCGCACCATTATTTGTATAGGCAGTTATCGCAGCGTTACACCAAGTTACCTCGCCATATACAGTCTCAATAAATTCAACAAAGACAGTATTCCGCTCAGGCCGATTGTTAGTTGCCAAGGCTCTTTGTGCCACCCTCTGAGTCGCTTTTTTTGTAGATATAATTGACCCATTTAATCGGAAAGTCTCCTTCATATGTCCGAAACTCCGCCCACTTCGTGGAAATAATCAAAGATATCCCATCCCATCCAACCAGATGGTGACTTGGACGTGGTGAGTTTGTTCACCAAGGTACCCATGGAGGAGGCACTCTCAGTAGTCAGAGACAGATTGGCCTCTGACTCTTCCCTAGAAGATTCGGACCAGTATTCCAATAGATAATCTGATGGAGATGTTGACTTTCTGTACACAAACAACACACTTCGGAATGGGATCACACATATATCGACAGGATGAGGGCTTATCAATGGGCTCGCCATTATCACCAGCAATGGCGAATATATACATGGAATAGGTTTGAAGAAATGGCATTAGAATTATATCTCTAAAGCCAACTCTATGGTTAAGGATACATAGATGACCGTTTCATACTCTGGCCACACCAGGAAGATGTCCAGGTTCTACTGGACCATGTGAACTCAATAAGACCTTCGATACAGTTCACAATGGAGAAAAAGAGTAACAACTCACTCCCATTCCTGGATGTTCTAATATCTCGAACAGAGAATGGGTTCAAAGACATCCGTATACCGTAAACCAACATTCACCGGACAGTACCTCAATTTCAACTCCCACCATCCATACAGCGTAAAGAAAGGGATCGTCCGACTTGCTTACAACACCGAGCAAAAGTTAATGGCGATCCAGAGACGTTAGATAAGGAATTGGTCAGTATAAGTAGTACCCTACAACGTAACAACTACCCTGGGTACATGGCAGCAGCCCCCAAAAACTGGGATAGGCGGGTACAAGAGGAGGAGGACAACAACACTCAGAAAACAGTCTGCCTGCCTTATGTGAAGGGGTTATCAGAGAAAATACAAAGGATCTGCGGTCCATATAACATCAGGACAACCTTCAAAAGCTTGACGACACTTCGCAGATATCTCTCCCGAGTAAGACCCCCATATAGAGGAGAACATGACTAAAGACTGTGTGTGTACGCTATCCCGTGCAGCTGCGGAAAGAAAATATAAAGGAGAGACAGGCCACCCCCTCAAGGTAAGGCTTCAAGAACACCAGAAAGCTGTAACACGAGGGGAAGGAAAAATCAGGCGTGGCTGACCACATATGAGAGAGAGAAGGGAGATCACCGCCCCCTGTGGGATCATGTTGAGATCATAGACAAGGGAACACCATTGGAAAATTCGTAAACTTAAGGAATCAGCACATATGCTAGGCCACAAAAAATCTCCTGAGCCGACCAAGCATAGAAATAAATACAATATGGGGAACCAGTAATAAGGAGTGCCAGAGAAAAGCAATGATAACAAAAGTTGCAATATGAACTCTGGTAAAGACATGCAATGATAACAGCAAAAAATTGCAATATGAGCACTGGTAAAAATGATGCTGAAAACATTAGGTTTATAATACTCAGAAGTTCATACCCAGATGTCCTCAAGGACACATGGCACATTGGATAGATCCAGTGACAGACCCAAAGAAGGTGAGTTCAATTCCTGGTTAAGGCAGTGGAGAACTTTCAGAGGGAAAATTAGCAGGAGATAACTGATAACTGACATGGCACGTGGAATTAGGACAGTCTACCCCAGTGATCGAAATAAAGGGTTCAGTTCGAAATTTCAACCACCTGAAGAAGGCCGGAGCGTACAAACGAAACGGCCGAAACGTTGTGACGAATATGGCGGCAAAGATGAGGACAATAGTCCGACTAATGTAAATACTGTACATAATACCTCATCTCAGAAATATAGACAGACTCTCCAATCCAGAGGTGTGGCTATTCTCGTCCAATGAAATGCCTTAAACACCTATGATGTCTCAGTCCGTTTGCTTTCCTCCCCTTCAGTTATTCAATCAAGTGCTTTTCCCTTGTTATTTGTTAGAGTAATGTGTTAGTCCAGAATGTGTGACTATTCTCGTCCAATGAAATGCCTTCAAATCCCATGACAGCTTTATTGATAACAACTCTCCTGTTCCCAACTATCTAATTATTTTATTCGTCCCCAAAAAAAAAAGGCCCCCCACCCACTTCATTGATTTGGGATTTTAGAAGAAAATTTCCTTTCCGGATGTCGATGTGTTTTTCTTGTAAAACCAATGAAATTTCGGGTCATTTTACTTTTGATTTTATAAATGGATTTTTTTTTTTTCGGCTTTAAAGAATTTTTAATTTTGACCTTTTTTTTTTTTTTTTTTTTACAGATTGATTTTTTATCTTTTGGTAGAAATTTTCAAAATGGCGTCCAGTGTGAGTGATGTAGAGACATTTCCATGCTCGAAATGCGACCGAATGTTGGACTTGTCATCAAAGACATTACCATGTCTTCATTCCTTCTGCCGGTCGTGTATTGAGATGATTCTGGAAGAAAATGGCCCGTGTCCCCAGTGCCAACGACCGGTGACCGTTGACGATTTGAGACTGTCAACATTTCTAGAGAAGACTTTGAGGCGCCGTCAGCTGGAATCCAGCGAATGGAGGTGCGACAGGTGCTTTGAAGAGAACGGGAGAGAATCGACCGTCCAGATTTGGTGCCAGGAATGCGAGAAACTCTTGTGCCAATCCTGCGAGAGTTTCCACTCCGGACACGAGACCAAAGACTTGTCGGGCATGTCGAGGGTGGAGGCCGTCAGGGTCATCACGATGGACGACTGTCGACGGCACCGTCAATCCAAGGACACCTTCTGCCAGCGGTGCAACACGTCCTTTTCATATCTATCTATCTATCTATCTATCTATCTATCTATCTAATTCTAATCTCGTGTTCCTAACATTAAACAGACTTTGTCACAACCTGACCTTTGGAGATTTGAGTAAATACAAAAAAAAAAAAAAAAATACGCCTGGGGATTATCAGATTCAAATGCAATTTTCAGTAACTTATTACCGAATGAATGTTTTTATTTACTGAATCGGTTGTTAGCAAATCAAAAATTTAATCAAACTCAGAAACAATATAGTTAAAAAGTTAATGAAAATTTCTTGATATTTTTTTCGCTTTTAATATGGCGGTTCGATGAGTGACAAAATGAAAGGGAAATGTTTTTTAAAAAGCTTAAACTGATTATTTATATACAGAAATTCATTCTTTTATTTAATTCGGATTAACTTGAAATTATTATCATTTTTCAAACAGAATCAATATTTAAGTTCAAAAATGGCATTTTTTTTTCGATTTGTTCTTCGATAGAATTATGTACAATGACTTTTCCCTCAAATGAAGAGGGAAAGACGTTGGATTAGATAAATTGATAGATAAAGATAGAGACTGAGATAGATATCAGTTTTAATAAAATAGATAGATAGATACATAGATAATGAAAAGAGAGAGAAAGAGAAAGAGAGACAGCAAGTCAGGTTGATAGATAGACAGACAGGTAAAGAGATAGATAGATAGATAGATAGATAGATAGATAGATATGAAGCGATACAGATAGATAGCAGTTTTTATAAAACAGACAGACAGACAGAAAAAGTACAGGGATATTCCAAACGTAGCTTAGATATGGCACAAGGCCGAAAATAAGGGACACTCAGTGAGTATCGAACTCACTACTAAGTCTTAATTGATCTAGCGTGACAAGCTTGCCAATCATTACACCGCCTCAAGTTGCCCTATTAAGATAGATAGAAAGCAGTTTTATAGATAGATAGATAGATAGATAGAAAACAGTTTTAATAAGATAGACAGATAGATACTGCATATAGACGAACAGACACACAGACAGACATACATACGAAATATAAAAAGTAAATGTTCTGTAATGTCACACACACACATCCAAGCCGACACACATTCACACACAGTGACCCAGACACACAGACTAACACACGTATCTGACACGCATATCCACAAAGTGACAAAACAGTTTCATTATTAAAATTTGATTTCAAGCTAAATTATTAGTAGTATTAGTATTATTGTGAGACCGGAAAGTACCTACACAATAGACTCTTCCAGGCCTATATTAAGTAGGCGAAATAGCACTCTAGAGAGTGACAGTCTCATACGATTACCATAAGTGTGGTGAAAAATTATTCAATTACGTTAAAATTAACGGAACCACGGAAAAAAAGCTAAACACACATAATTAGTTTAGTTTAACTATTGTCTGTCCATATTCTGTAAAAGAAAGAAAAAGGAACAAAAATCTATCAAGATTTTTTTGTGTACCTCCTCTTAGTACACGTGTTTCAAAACACAAAAAAAGCGCTGTCATTTTTAAATATGGAAGATTTGCAAAAAGTAGTTTCCCAAATGTTAAAACTAAATTTGGATCAGCAACAAAAATCAAAAGAAAGACAACAACAACTATTTTTGGATTTACATAAAAAGCAAATGGAATTCCAAAAAATTACGCTTCAGAATGCTGAACTACAACAGAAACAACTTAAAGAATTACTCGTAAATGCATTAAAAGGCTCAAACTCTGAAAAAGATACAATATTCTCCCAGAGTATAATCTACAATTAAATGGAAACCTTTGAATACGTACCAGAGAACGACAAAACGTTCGAAGCTTTTTACAGGCGCTACGAATATATTTTCAACGCAGACTGTGAACAATGACCCATTAAAAAAAAAGGTACGTCTACTATTGAGAAAACTGGGAACTACAGAACATAGTAGGTTCGTAGACTTCATACTACCCAAGAAAACAACTGACTTGGATTTTTCAGAGACTATTAATTTCCTATCGGAACTATCCGGGTCTAACACAACCTTGTTCCACAAACGTTGGAAATGCCTGAACACAGTCAAAGACAACCAGCAAGATTTTCTAACGTTTGCAGCATCGGAAAACAAGCTATGTAATGATTTTAAACTAGCCGAACTGACTGCCGATGATTTTAAGTGCTTAATTTTCGCACAAGGTCTAGTATCAGCAGAAGACGCCGAAGTCAGACGAAGCTTGAGAACGAACAAGTATTGACTCTCCAAAAACTGGCAAAGGACTGTCAAAGAGTAATATCTGTAAAGCGTGACTCAAACACTATCGAGAAATCAGGTGCGGCTCAGATTAATAAAATCAGAAGCAAGTCTCCTATTTATGATGAAAAAAAGACAAAAGGCAAATCTCATGTCCTAAATTACGCAGTAACCAAAACCCAAATAGGTTAAAAGAAACCGCCCGGACCATGTTACCATTGTGGTAAATGGCATTGGATGAAATTCTGTCCAGTTAAGAACAAAAAAATATTGCAAAATTGCAATAAAAGTGGGCATACTTTAACTTCGTGCTGATACGCCAACAGAACGAGAAAACCCAAAAATAAAATTAGGCAAGCTGAATCTGACAATATTGTTGATAGGAATTTAAGAAAATATGTAACTGTGGATATTTTCAATAAGTCCATTAAATTCCAGCTTGACTCGGGTTCTGTTATTTCAGCCATTATCTGGCGTACTTGGCGAAAATTAAACAAGCCGACCTTATTAAAAACGGATAAAACAGCAAAATCCGTAACTGGCGAAAAGATTAACATTTTAGGCGAGGTAATACTTACAGTAACACTAAATGTAGTTACCAAAAAGCTCAAAGCCTACGTATTGAAAACTTCAGATAACTTATTTGGAACAGATTGGATAGAAAAATTCAATCTTTGCGATTGCCCAATGAGTACATTTTGTCGCAAGATACAAAGTACAACGTCCAATTTGGTAAATCTAAAAAAGGAACTCAAACAACAATTTCCCCAGGTTTTTCCTGGCGGTCTTGGGAAATGTACTAAAATGAAAGCTAAGTTCAAGGTGAAGGACGGTGCACAACCGGTATTCAAAAAGAAATGGAATGTCCCTTTCGCTGCTCTAGAGCAAATCAATAAATAGTTAGATAGACTCGAACAAGCAGGTATTCTGTCAAAAACAGATTTCAGCGAGTGGGCAGCACCTACGGTCTACGTAAAAAGAAGTCCAATCAAATACGAGTATGCGCAGATTTTTCCACAGGGTTACACAATGCATTGCAAGATCACCACTATCCTCTCCCAAGCCCTGAAGAAATTTTCAATAAACTCAATGGTAGAAAATTTTTTTTCTAAAATTGACTTCTTGAACGCATACCTTTAGATAGAGGTGGAAGAAGAAAGTTCCAAATTGCTCTGCATAAACACCCATAGAGGGTTGTAAAAATACAACAAGGTTGGCTTTTGGAGTAAAAGTTGCGCCTGCAATTTTCCAGCAGGTCATGGACGCCATGATGGGCGACCTTGACTACGCAACAGCCTATTTGGATGATATACTGGTTACTAGTAAAACTACGGCAGAGCACCGGAACCATATAATAAACGTATTCGAAAAGATACAAGAATACGGATTTAAGGTTAAGGAGGAAAAGTGTGACCTTTTCTTACCAGATATTAAATACTTATGACACATCATTAATGAAGATGGT
The DNA here is from genome assembly GCA_903632075.3 of Acanthosepion pharaonis. Lineage (NCBI taxonomy): Eukaryota > Metazoa > Mollusca > Cephalopoda > Sepiida > Sepiidae > Acanthosepion > Acanthosepion pharaonis. Next base: position 30,113 of record CAHIKZ030001566.1, read on the forward strand.
CGTCGGCCGGATCCAGAAAGAGCCAACGCGATCAGAAACATGCCGGCCCCAGATAACGTTCAAGCGTTACAAAGCTTCCTCGGCGTAGCTAACTTTTACCAAGGGTTCATTAAGAACATGCAAAATTTGAGAGGGCCTCTCAACCAACTTTTAAAAAAGGACAAACCATGGTCATGGACCCCGGAATGCCAAGACGCATTCGAGAAGATCAAGAAAACTCTTACTTCAGATCTCTCCCTCACACATTTTGACCTTAGTCTCGACATCCTAGTCACAAGTGATGCAAGCTCGTACGGCATTGGTGCTTGCATTTGACATAAACTGCCAGATGGTTCGCGAAAATCTGTGGCTCACGCATCAAGATCTCTACTTCCAGCTGAGAAACAATATTCCCAAATAGAGAAAGAGGCTCTAGGGTTAATATTCGCTGTGACAAAGTTTCACAGCTATCAACATGGTAGACGGTTCATACTGCAGACAGATCATAAATCTCTGATTACAATTTTTGGGTCTAAAAAAGGTCTCCCAGTCTATACTGCAAATAGACTACTTCGTTGGGGAACGATTCTCTTAAACTATAATTTCAAGATAGAGTTCCTAACATCCAAAAATATTTGCCATGCAGACAGTTTATTGCGACTCATTCCAAAAAATACAGAAGTCTTTGAAGACACCATCATTGCCACTCTAAGGACAAATTGTGAAATCAAAAAACATGATCGTGAGTACCATAAGAGAGCTCCCAGTTATATTTTGGCCGACATAAAAGGGAGTCTCGAGAGGATGAATTCATTCAATCCATAAAAAGCAAAATTCGAAACAAAGACCCCAATGTGCCTGAAGTTTTCTCCCTCTGCGATGATGTCCTACTATATAATGACCGCGTAGTGATTCCAAACAGCCTAGAAAGAAAAATCCTCAGGGATTTTCACATGGGACATCCGTGGAAGAACCGTACGAAAAGCCTCATGCGCTGCTATGTTTATTGACCAAACATGGACAAGGACATAGCAGACATGATAGAATCATGCAAAGGATGCGCGCTTGCAGCAAAAGATCCAAACACGACGTGCAAACCATGGCCCAAAACAGATCATCCTTGGCAAAGAATTCATGTGGATTTTGCAGGGCCTATGGACAACATGTACTATCTCATTGTTGTGGATAGCCGCTCAAAATGGCCTGAGGTCCTACAATGTAAAAGACCAACCACAAACTGTACGATCGGATTTCTACACGAGCTATTCACGCGTTTTGACGTGTTACATCGTGTAGTTACAGATAATGGCACTCAATTCACATCAAGTGAATTTAGAGACTTTTGCAAGTCATATCAGGTGGACCACGTTAAAAAGGCCTCAGTACCACCCTAGGTCAAATGGCCAGGCCGAAAGGTTCGTGGACACTTTAAAAAAGGCTTTAAGAAAGGCACTAGGCACACCGACAGATAGAGCATTGCAACAATTTCTGCAGGTGTACCGGATAACCCCTAATCCGAACACGCCTATGGGAAAATTCGCCTGCAGAAACAATGTAAACATAAAGGAAAATCAAGTCTGTCTTCGACAAACTTATTCCACGGCATGCAAAGGGAAAAAAAAAAAAACCGTATGGCCTCTAAGAAATATTTCAATCCTGGCGATAAAGTCTTTTTCAAGGCTTACAAAAACAACAAAACATTCTGGGAAGTAGGCACTATAAAACAAAGAATTGGTGAACTGGTCTATATTGTCCAAGGACCGAAAACACACTCACAAACGCCATTGGAACCAGCTCAGAAAATGCCGTTTGAAGGAATATGAGGAATCACTACAAAATAGCTGTGAAGAGCCGATCGACGTAATTTTCGATCACTTCGATCTCGATACGCCCAAAAATCCTCTCTCTAAAGTGCGACGCTCACGAAGGAAAAGGAAATTTTACCGCTTACACTATCCCTGTCACCTGTTGTTAATATATCTTTCTTACATCTAATCCGTGTTCCGTGTTTTACTTCTATGGTGCCAAAGTTGGGACCCACATCAAGTATTAGTAGTATTATTATTAGTAGTAGTAGCCTAAAAGTTTTACATGAGTAAAAGGCCTTGAACTTTAAAACACTAATTACTATTGACTTTAACCATGGAGCAAGTGATACCAAGTCTTTTTAATATCCATCAAGCCTGCTATTATTATTATTAATATTATTATTATTATTGTTTATTTCTTTTGATCCAACCTTCGATAAAATTATTTCCGAAAAGACATTGTCCTCAACTCAATAATGAAAAAAGTTGTTTTATACTTTTATTTTAACTCAACGAACAATTGACCTAAATTTTGATTTCTAGGAAATTTGCCCACCAAAATGAATTATACAAAAGCAGAACTACACTCATAAACACACATATATAATATATATATATATATATATATATATATATATATATATATATATATATATATATATATATTTATATATATATATATATATATATATATATCAAGTATGTATATATATATATATATATATATTTATATTTTATATATACATATATATATACCTACACACACACACACACATACATATATATATATATATATATATATAATCTAATATTGTCATTGTTTTCAACACTTCTGGTGTCTTTTTCAGGTGATGGTCATGAATGTAGAAAATATATATATATATATATATATATATATATATATATATATATTTTGTGTGTATGTATGTATAATGCTAATATTAGTAGTCAGTAATTTAGAACGTTTCAGCCGTTGTAAAAAGGGTTTTTTAGGGGTTTGGAATGTTGAACTGAACTCTTTCTTTTCTTTTGACTGTTTTGACTTTACTATTATAATGGATGTCATTTATCAGTTATCTAATCTCCAAGTTCTAACCGGGTATTGAACTCACACTCTTTGGGTCACTTGGTGTAACTAACGCCTTCATCCACTGTGCCATGTGTCCTTGAGGAAATCGGATTATAAAAACTGCTATCTATCTATCTATCTATCTATCTATCTATCTGTATCGCTTCATTACCTTGTAGAGGGGCCGTGGCTGTTATGTTGTTGATAGAAGTCAGACGTAGAAGAAATGCAAGTAAGGTTCAGATACTCCTGCCCGTCGGGCCCAACTACATAAAAGGTTGGACTTTGATTAAGTCCAAAGAAGAAGGCAAAGAAAGCAAACAAAACACAAGACCGATAATATATGTATATACAAATATATATTAATAACAAGTTACAATACATGGAAACAGTACAAAGGATGAAGTGTATAGGAATATTCTGTATGTGCTTGCGTGTGTGAATATTCTGTATGTGCGTGCGTGTGTGTGTATTGTTCTTAGCGTGTTTCCATGCTATCCCTTGTTAGCGCCTACATTTCGAGGTTGATAGCTGAAAGCCTGAGAAAAAAAGAAGATTTACCTCAAGGTGCTTGGCGCACAGGCCTGAGGGGAAAAGAGCTAGAGGCGAAAGGTCAGCGGCTATTTATAGCCAGGGAAGAGAGATCCCTGGTGAAAGGGTTAACGAACTGAAGGAGGAGTTAACTTTGACAATCTATCTATCTATCTATCTATCTATCTATCTATCTATCTATCTCTTTACCTGTCTGTCTGTCTATCTATCAACCTGACCTGCTGTCTCTCTGTATATATATTTTCATTATCTATCTATCTATCTTATTAAAACTGATATCTATCTCAGTGTCTATCTTTATCTGACGGAGCGTTTGCAGTCAATTGCAAAGAGTCTGTTGGGACCTGATCAGACTTGTGCTGTGAAGGGCCGAACAATTCAGGAGCAACCTGCATTTTCCGCACGATCCTAGAGGGTGTAAAGACGACGGAAAGCCACGCTGATCAATTTGGATCAGTCCAATGCATTTGATAGGGTCGACCATCGGTATCTGGCTGCTGTCCTGCAGGCCGCCTGATTCCAACCCGACTTCTGCAAATGGATTAGCCTCCTGTATCGCTCACCCAGTGCTGTGGTACAGGTGAACGGAAAGCGGTGGCACGCTTTTTGCGCTATCTCGGTCGGTACGTAAGGTTGCCCACTGTCCCCTATTTTACGTTTTACGCCTCTCCTTCGCCGGCTGGGGACGGGGCGTGCAGTCCGGCCCTACATCAAATCGCTGTCCCTGGTGGGTCTTTAGCCATGGTTTCCGCGTACGCCGATGACGTATCCATTTTCGCGTCATGCCGCAGCGATATTGAGATGGTACACAAAGGTGCTTGAATGGCGCTTGAACGGAACAAGGTTAAAAACAAGGTTAAAGGTAACAAGGTTAAACGTAACAAGTCTTCCGGCTTGCGGTTAGGTGCCTGGAAGAGGTTATCTCTTCCAGGTTTTTCAGTTGGACAGACGGTCCTGTCCGCATTCTCGGAGTGTGGTTTGGACCCGACCTCCAGCTGGATAAAAATTGGTCAGAAGTACAGGCAAAAATCGGAGCGTCGATTCGGACTTGGCTTCGAAAGAGGTTGTCCTTGAAGGGTAGAGCTGAGGCGTGTGCCACTTACGTCTTTCTTTCCTCTCATCCTTTACCGTTTGGCTGTACTTCCTCTTTGCAAGGACCATAGTCAGGCGATCGAGGGTTTGTTGTTCACCCTCTTGTGGGGTGGGCGCATGCAGAAGGTCCGTAAAGAAGCTTGTGTCCAAGGTCTGTATCATTGTCGGGGGGGGGGCTGGGATTGCCGCATTTGGTGAGTCATCGACACGTCTCGAGGTTGGTTTTTCCTGCGCCGCGTTTTGACACAGGATTCTATTTTGGTGGGGTGTGTTAGGGACGCCTACCCTAGCCTTACTATCACTCCTCCCATTTCCTGGGCTGTGCCGTCCTAGATCCGGGAAATTGTCAACTTACCTCAACGAGTCTAGAGCGGCCTTTCTTTTTTCCTCGGTCCAGTGACCTTTCACGGCCTCGAAAGGTCTTGTATCGTGAATTAGTGGAGGGGGTCGTGAAGGACCATTTCTGCGAGCGGCTCGGCTTGTCGTTGGACGAGTTGGGCTCTTTCTGGTCTTGGGGACCAGCGGCGAATTACCTCAGTAACCCTGAATTTTCGCTTACCTGGCGATTGATCCGAAACGTGCTATATCTCAACGACATGGCCTTCAGATGGGTCTAGGTGGATTTGCCCGACTGTTACCGGTGTGACCTTGATTTTGAAGAAACGTCTTTGAACCCCTTCTACCATTGTCCTCAGGTACGCCCTTACTGGGACTATGTCGGTGAGCTGACGCCTCGTATCGCTCCCGATCATCTTGTGCTCATCGATCTCGCAATGCGCGTGCGACAATATATCGCCCCCGTATTCTTGAGTGAAACGAATGGAGTTTCTAACGTTGCTAGCCGTGGCACGAATGGTGATCTGGATGACACGAAAGGAGGGGATCTTGCGACAAGAGCGCTATTCTCATCACGTTCTGCTACTTTCAGATCAGCTTTCGGCATCAGAACTGATAAAAAGCATTTGATGTCGACAGATTTCAACGAAAGGTGGGTAAAAGTAGCGAGTTTGGTTCGCATGAAAAGTTCCTTTTTAAGTCCTCTTTCGTCATAACGGGGCGGTTTCCTGCAACCTTCCCCCTACCTGATTAAGGCAGACCCTCTTTTGTGTACCTAGTTAATGTGAATGAGTGTTGTCCCTGGCCTGTTCCGACTTCTTACTTCTATTATGAGCCAAGTTGAGATTCCCAACTTTCCCAGTTTGTTTTGGCCCCATTTTTTATATCGACTGGCCCCTCTTTGATTTCTCTACGCCTTACATTTATTTTCCCTCCCCTATTCCGTTAAAGAGTTAGCCTCTTGATTCTGTCTGATGAAAGAATACAGCGGCAACTCTGATTTTTTTTTGTTGGGTGGACGGGTCCTACTAACATCAATTATCTGTTAATTTCTGTTTTTATATTTTGTTTGTATTGGGATTAAGAACCCCCCCATCATTTCACATCATCTTCAGATTTTATATATATTATGAACATTTATATATAAAGAATTTTTAAATTATGGGGTTAATTTTTAGGTTTCTTTTGTGGATGTGATATTGTGGTATATGTAGGAGTAAAAAGGTAAAGGGGGATGAGTTATTTGTATTGAATGAATCGGTTTGTGAATTGGGTTATAATAATAACTATAGGATAGGTAAAAGGACCAATCTGAACCTCACTCTTTTATTTTTTTAGGCCATGTGCCACAATTGTATTTTACAATGATAAATAGAATCTATCTATCTATCTATCTATCTATCTATCTATCTATCTATCCCTGTTCAGGCCTCTTTATCTAGATATATCTGTCGATTCATATCTGTTTCAGTATATCTTTAGAATTTGAATGTTTTTAAGGTAAATCTTGTTTTATTGTGAAACTCTCTGTATCCCGGTGGTAAAAGCACGCCAGATTAAACGGTGGTATCTGGTTTCTTTTGCAAATAAGGACGCAGTTTTGAATCCTGTCGAAGAACAGATTTTCTTTATGAACTTTTCTTGAGTTTGCAACAAATGCGAAATAAACTCAGTATTAAAAAATAGAGTCAAATTCTGGTATCCATTGAAAATAACGTTTGGAGTAATAAAATATATCTCAGAACAAAAATTAAAATTCATTCTTTGGAAATTTTTTCACGTTTTTTAATATGAAACTGAGCAGATATGGCTTTCGAGAAAATAATCTGAACAAAAATATATACTTTTAAAAGGCAAAAGAATTGCGTGATTGTAAAGTTTCCAGTAAGCGAGAGGCTGAAGCATGGCAGATCAGACATTGTTTTCTCCTGCAATGAAGGACGCAGGTTCAAATCTTGCCAGGGAGTAAATTTTCATTAAGTTTTCTAGAGTGCACAGGCCGGTAGACGAAATAAACTCTATTTTAAAAAAAAAAATGCGTCTATTCAATACGAGTATCCATTAAAATTAACGTTATTTTAATAAATATGCTTTATCAATTTATATATATATATATATATATATATATATTCATACATGTTTCATTAAATAATATAGACAAGTGTTGTCTATTTATTTTATGTAAATTCTTTTCAGAACGTCTGATAAGTTTAATAACTTTATCATTAAACGAAGAAAGAAAATCACAATATTGATACATATTCTTTTTTAATCCAATCTAAGCTTTCGGCTTACATAAGCCATTATCAAAGATGAAAAATACTGTACAATATATTAAGCAATATACGGACAATTGATGATAGTCTGTTCTATTGTTTAAATGAATGATTTCTAAGCAACGATAAACACGTGCATATAAGACGCTGGAAGCGACAATCGCACCTCAGCTCATGACATCACACATGACCACGCGAGAGTTAATTCGAGAAGTATTAAGTATGGGAATCCGTTGGTATAAACCAATGGTTTGTGTTACTAATTATAGACATTTAAGAATATTTGTGGAGATTTCATAGTTTATTTTGTTTAGGTTGGGTTTCAACTGTTTTATGTATATAGATTCAAGAATTTTTAGTTTTTGTTTATTGTTTTTCATGTTTAAGTATAATTGTGTTTTCGACAAGAATTTTATGGAATTGTGTATGCGGGCAGGCATGTTGTTTTAAATGCCTAAAAATGTTAGAGTTTTCATTCAAATGTAGTGTCAAGCATCGTGAAAGCGAGTTTATAAATTCTGCATCAAATAATTATTTAAAGCAATTCGACAACGGAATCACTTCATGCATGATAAATATCAAACCTTCTATCCTTCACGAGAAAAAAAGGGAAAAAAAAAAGAGAAACACAACCTTTAATAGTCAAGGGAAGTTATTTTAGGATAAATACTAAATTAATTATAGAAAATAAGTTGTAAATGATCCTTCATTTTTGCTATTCAATTTTAAGTTTAATACATTGCCAGTCTTTAAAAAAATATATTTGATTTCATTTGTGAATGGGCGCTGAGCATAGTGATTATTGACGCGTGGATTAGCCCCAAGTTCAAATTCCAGCCGATACCGTATTTACACCTATATATGTTTCTATGCGCGGTGTAATTATATATATTCGCTTGAAGATGAAACGGGACTAAACACCACAATCCAACTTAATTTTAATAATTATTTGGATATTTCGGCTCTCGTTTTTGAAACATGAGAACTCTTATGTAGCGAAGGAATCATATTTTTAAACAAAAATATTATTATAATATAAGCTCTACTTCTGTATGGAGCACTGTCTTTTAAAAATAAAAAAAAACAAAAAATACTAAGGAACCCTTGATTATGCACCCAACGTGTTCTTTTCTATTTTCTGCATGCCTACAGTACCACACACACACACACACACACACACACACAAACACACACACATCACACACACACACACACATATATATATATATATATATATATATATATATAGTGTAATTTTCAGTTGTTTTATCATTAATTTTGGTCAGTACTTGTGTAGCTCATACGACATCATTCAAGTTGTTTTTAAGATACCGTTTGTCCAACACAAGGGCTGACCAAAATTTTATGGCCCGGTTTCTTGTACCCATGGTGATAGTCAAGGTAGAACCAATAAAGAAGAACTCGAACACGTATATGGAATAACACAGATATATTACAAACAGGAATATATACAGAGAGGTAGAAAGTCTTAGTACGAACAATCAGGTTTAGTAGTAATTGTCTGAACGCGACTCTGTTTCGGACTGCTTCTGACTCGACTGACTGACTGACTCTGGCTCTGACTGACTGACAGACTCTGACGGACTTCACTCCAGACTTCAGACTGAACTCAACTCTGCTTCCTCTTGAGGCGCAGTATTTATTATGTATTACGCATTATAGTCCATTATGTTGTTATGGGTAAGGTCCCATAACACAAAACTAACGATGAAAAAAAAAAAAAAACTATGGATAAAGTTCACTTTCTTCAGAAACTGTCATTCACTCCTGTAGTTAACTGTTACTAACAAGCAAAAACTTTTTCTCCTGATGATGACCATCTGAAACTAATCGAGGAACCTAATTGAAATATTAAAACAAAAATATTAATATACAATCGTGTGTGTTTGAAAATTTTAATTTTTAATATTTTTTATTGTCTCACAACGTATATATATATATATATATATATATATATATATATAGATATATTATATATATATATGTATGTATATATATATATATATGCATGCATATATATATTGTTGAAACTTGACTAATGCATGGAATAATAATGCAACACAAAATGTACTTAGAACAAAATGTATTGAAACAAGAAAGTGTACACAATATTTACATATAGTCTTTTGTATATTCCTGGTAAGACCGTTTCTGGAGAATGTGTTGACTGAGTCGCAGTCGGGCAGAGTCTCTGGTTGAATCTCTTGATTCCTCCTCTCTTCCCGGTACCAACCATATTTATATGGTCGGTACTCCACTATGCAAATTAGGTGGATCCTACCACAACACCCCCTCCCAAGCCTTGGAATCCCTTTTGGATTTCAAACTGGCTTCCTATATGGGTTGATGATTATGGCTATTTCTTTGTAGATCCATTTGCATACTTCATATGCATATGTCCATCCGCTCAATTTTAATATATTTTCCGTTTTGGATTTACGTCCAATGGGTCCGTGAACTTCCGTTTCCTACTGGATCTTCTCGGTTCAGGAGTATTCTGCGGAGGTTCTACTTGAAACATATCATACATTACGTCAATGGGATCTTCCTCCTCATCCGGTATACTCTCTTCATGCTCTATAACATAACATTTTTTAAGTTGATTCTGGTGCCTTTTATGAGTATTCTTCGGCCCTTTAATTATGTAAATCAGGTCACCGATTCTCTTGTCCACTATGCCTCGCTCCCAGAACTCAACGTTGTTTTTATAGCACTTGAAAAACACCTTCTCTCCGGAGGTGTATCTTTTTTTCTCGCTGTATACATAGTATTTTTTACTCTATTTTTTCCTGGCAAAGTTTGTCAAACACTGACTTAACTTTCCTAGCGAACATTAGTTCAGCTGGCGCCATGTTTGAGTGTGTTCTCTGATTTGGCGTGATTCTGTATACTTGTAAGAATTGCTGAAGCGCCTTTTCCGTTGGAACTCCTGAGGCTTTCTTCAGAGCGCGCTTTAAAGTATCGACAAATCTTTCTGCGAGTCCATTAGACCTCGGATGATACGGCGGCGTCGTTATGTGGTTAATTTGATATAACTCACAAAATTCCTTAAATTCTTCAGAAGTGAATTGTGTACCATTGTCACTCACAATACACTCTGGCACACCGAACCGTGCAAATAGTTCATGCAAAAAAGTTGTTGTGGTATTGGACGTAGGATTTTTGCAGCGTAGTACTTCCGGCCATTTTGTAAAACTATCTACCACTATTAAGTAGTAATAATCTTCTACTGGACCAGCGAAATCAATGTGTAATCTTGTCCACGGATGGTCCGTCTTGGGCCATGGTTTTGTGTACTATAGGTGGTGCCTTAGCTGCTAACGCACACCCTTTACATCGATGAACCATATTTGCGATATCCACATCCATTCCTTTTCAATATACAAAGCTTCGCATTAAGCTTTTTGTTCTATTAACCCCCGGATGACCCATATGAAGTCCCGTAGTATTCTTTTCTGCAACTTTTTTTGGTACTACTACTCTCACCATATAATAAAACTCCTTCACCTATTGAATAAATCTCCTGCACTTTTTGGTCATTTGCTACCATTTTGCTTTTTATTTCAGCTTCTTTTTTAATTTCCTTTAGTGTAACCGGTAGCTCTCTTACAATGTTGTTTACCATGCTTTTCACCTCATAATCTGCTCTGATATTTGCAATAATTGGTTCTTCAAATCTTTATTCTTGACTCGGTACGAGTCTTGATAAACTATCCGCATTAATTATATTTTTTGGATGATAGGTGCTTTATGTGAAAATCATAATTGAGAAGAATGGTTCCCCATCTCAACAGATGATTTGCCGTATAAACGGGTAACCATTTCTTTGAACCAAAAATAGTGATCAGTGGTTTATGATCCGTTTTCAAGCATAAAATGTCTGCCGTGGATGTATCTGTTAAATTTTTGTTATGGCAAAAATGATACTCAACGCCTCTTTTCGATTTGTGAGTAACTTCTTTCTCCTGGGAGTAAAGTTCTCGAAGCATATGCAATTAGTTTTCTAGAACCATCTGGCATTATGTGTTGAATACACGCTCCTATCCCGTATGAACTGGCGTCACTTGCCACTACAATATCCAGTTTTGGATTGTAATGGGTTAAAAAGAGGTCGGACGTAAGCATTTTCTTTATTTCATCAAAGGCTTTCTGACATTCTACCGTCCATTCCCATGCCTTGTCTTTTTTTTTTTTTTTTTTAGCAGTTCATTCAACGGAGCTCTTAGATTGTACATTCCTTTAATGAACGCTTGATAATAATTTGCAAGCCCCAGAAAACTTTGTAGCATCGCCACATTAGTGGGCGTCGGCATGTCTCTAATCGCAATGGACCTTTCCGGATCTGGAAATCTGCCCTTTTTGTTGATTATGTGACCTAAATACTTAATTTCCTCCAAACCAAATTCGCACTTTGACTCTTTGACTTTAAAACCAAAGTCCTGAATCTTTTAAATACTTGATTGAAATGCTCTCGATGTTCGTCGACGGTTTCGCTCCTCCTTGTCTATGATGTCGTCAAAGAAATCATTCAATATGACGTCCATAGCTTGTTGAAAAATGGCTGGTGCCACTTTAATACCAAAAGAAAGCCTGTTGTACTTGAATAACCCTCTATCCCTAGTAACTTGAACATTCCTCTTCGACGGGAATTTGGAGATAGGCATCTGATAAGTCGATTTTGAAAATATAACTCCACCATTTAGCTTGTTAAAAATCTCCTCCGGACTCGGTAACGGGTAATGGTAGTCCTTAATTACCGAGTTCAACCCTGTCGAAAAATCAACGCAGACTCTGACTTGGTTTGATTTCTTTTTTTGCACACAATCGGCGCAGCCCATGAATTAAATTCTACTTTCGAAATAATTCCCATTTTTTCCAACCTATCAAGTTCTTCGTTAATTTTCTTTCCACTTGCGAAAGGCACGTTACGTTTCTTTTTAAAAATTGGCATAGTATTTTCCTTTAATTCAAATTTAGCTTCAAACTTGTTACATCTTCCAAGACCAGGTGTGAAGGTTTCCGGAAACTTTTTCTTTAATTCATCTTTAATGTCCTGTCTTGTTTGCGTATTACTTTCTACTTTTCTGCAGAATGAGTTTAACGGTTTATCCCACAATTCGAATGTTTCAATAAAATCTGTACCCGTCAAGTTTTCTCCATTTTTCAGAATGAAAACTTTTTTTTTTAACTATCCCGTTCAATTTCATGGGAAGTACAACCTCGCCTTCGAAGTTAATTCCCTTTTCAGTTACCGTTCGAGCGCATTTCGTTGAGTTCATTATTGTAGGCCTTTTTAAAATTTTCCATGTTTTATAGTTCATTATTGTTAAATCTGAACGCGAATCGAGTTGAAATTTGATATTCTTTTTAAATATTGCAGTCGTCACATATTTCCTCAAATCTCTATTTGATTTTATATTTGAATTTGTTTGTCTAATTCGGCTATTGACTTTTTTCGTTTTACACGATCCTTTGTGTCCATTCTTGTGGCACACGAAACATTTCCTATTTCTATATGGGCAATTTATTTCCCAGTGTCTTTCGTTGCAACATCTACAATTATATGGTGGAACCTTTTTTTCCTCCTCGTTCTTTTCATTTAATTTTTCTTGTCTATTTTTAAAATACGCCGAATTTTTACTCCAATTTTTTACTGATGGGTAATTTGACTGTTTTTTTTTTTTTTTTAATATAAGCAATGTCCAGCTTCTTCGATTTTTGAGACTCTTACGGCCCGCTGACACTCCTCTGCTAACTTTTTAGGGTAAGGTTTTGTTCAGATTCGAGTTTAGCCAAAACTCTACGTCTTATTTCGGCACTCTTACTGGATACCAGTCCTTGAGCAAAAATTAAACACTTGAATTCTTCAACCGTAATCTCTGCCAATCTGAAATTGTCACAATGTCTATTCACTATAGATGCATATGTTAAGTAATCCTGATCGTCGGATTTAGCTACATTCATGCATAACCATCGCTTATGCCAAAGCGACATATTTGCTCCAAACAACTCCTTTAGCAATTTCACTGTTTCCGAAAATTCCAATTCATTTATTCTTTCTCGGTAGAATAAAATCTACAAATTTGCTATTTTCTGCTGTACCTAGCTTTCTTAGTAATAGACTGACTTTTCTTGAATTCGACCAGTTTTCACAGTCTGTGTAGAAAATATCTTCATATCGTTTAAAATACGCTTCAAACGTTTTTTCCTTCGTCTGGCACATAGTTGAAAGTTTCCAGCGAATTAAATATGATGTTATTAGAATATGAAGAATTTCCTTCATTTGCCTGATTGTTGTTTAATTTCTCCAGTGTTAACTTTTGAATTTCCAAAACCTTGACATACATTTCTTCCTGTTTTCCAGTTTGACGTTGCTTTTCTTCAACTCCTCTTGCTCTTCCTCTTGCTTTGATAATTCTGATATTTTTTGCTTTCTCTTAATCTGTTGTTCACTTTGTTGTTGCAGACTCAACTGTGGGATTTGACTAACTCAGCTTGACTCAACTGCTGGGCTTTAAATAATTCAGATATGACTTTGGATAATTCCTCCATTTTTAGCTGATAGTGTTCATGCAACAAAGAATATACTTTTAAATTGTGTATCCACGAATATAATATAATCAGAAAAAAAAAAAATCGAAACAACTTACGCCTTTTTTAATTTTATGTCTTGCTTTATAAAATATTGTTGAGCAAACAAAAAAAAAAAACAAATTTTTTTTTAAAAGTTCGCTTACCTTTCAAAGTCGACACGTTGTATTTGTGCTCCTTTTAATTCCATGCATATGTTTTTTTTAGTCGGCCAGTTTTTTTTTTTTTTTTTTTTTTCACCGTTATTCGTTTACGCCACCTTCCAGATTTTTCTGAGTGAACGTTCCTTTATGCTTAGTCGTCCTTTAACGAGTTTTAAATGTCCAGAACTTCAGAATCCTTTTCCGTTCCATTAGATGTTGGACTTTTAATTAATAATTTTTTTCAGCCTGGGTTCTTCAAACTTGTCCCAATTGTTGAAGGCTATCAATTATTAATTCTTTTTTTTTAACGTAAAGTTCTTTATACCTCGTCGCCATTGTTGAAAATTGGATAAGCATGGAATAATAATAATACAACACAAAATGTACGTAAACAAAATGTATTGAAACAAGGAAAAGGTACACAATATTTACAGTTAGTTTTGGTATATTCTTGGGAAGACTGTTCCTGCAGAATGGGTTGACTTAATCGCAGTCGGGCAGAGTCTCTGGATTGGATCTCTTCTTCCTTCTCCCCTCGTCTTCCCGGTACCAACCCATATTTATATGGTCGGTACTCCAATATGTAAATTAGGTGGATCGTACCACAACATAAAAAGTTTCTAGCCAAATATCAATGTATGTTTTAAAACATTTTTCCTATCTATTTCAACACATTTATATCTATTTTGTCTTTACATACAGTTAAAACATTCCATCTATCTATCAATCATCTCGAAATTCATCTTTTTATATACAAATGAATCTATCTCTGGAATAAAAATATATTTTTAAAAATCTTTAATATATTCTTATATGTAAATATATATTATCTTAAAACTTCCATGGATCCGAGCATTTTTTTAAACCTATCACAATTCCATTTTTGAATATTTACAACATATCATAATGGATATATATTCAATATCCATCATTTATCTTCCAAATAAGTCATCCATCAATCTATCCGTGTCTTTAAAAAAATGAATCTATCTATCACATATCTATCTATCCATCATTATAA